>JAKLNG010000004.1:1952039-2474732 GCA_022814565.1 Phaeophleospora eucalypticola | reverse complement strand
TCTCTTATATAGAATAGCTAGTCCTTAATAGCTTCTTAGCTAGAGTTCTAGCGTTTATATACTAGTAACTAGCTAACGTCCGTTCTAGGCGTATAGAGAAGTAGGATGTACTTAACGAGTCGTCTAGAAGCTAAGAGGCGTTTAGCTAGGCAATTGCTACCTTTAGCCTAACTAGTATATAGGAGCTAATAGATTAGGTCTACTAGAAGGCCTTCTCGAAAGAAGCTAGGTAGCTAGACCTAAATAAAGTCGATACTAATACTATAAAGGTAGGTAGCGTCTTAGCTACGTAGAAGAAGAAGTAGAAAAACATATCTAAGCTAGAGCTAACTAGGCTAGAGTAATAGACTAACTATATTAGGTTTCTCTAGATTATAGAAACATATAAGCTACTATACTATACTATATTACATACTAATATTAGTATACTAAAGCTAGTAATAGACTAAGCTATTCTAATCTTCTATACGTAGGCTTATAAGAATTATATATTTGTTATACTCTAGCTAAAATAGTTAACTAATACTCTAGCTACTAATAAAGTTCTATAGTACGCTATCCTTACGAATAGACTAGTAAACTTCTCTAGCTAGCTAGGCTAATAGTTTAAAATCGATTAGGCTAATAAGTACCTTAATCTTTTTCTAAAGAACTTACTAAGAGACTAGAGAAATAGAATATTTAGGCTAAAGGACTAGCTAGAGGAATATATACTTCTCGCGAGTTATACTAGCTCTCTAAAGGATTAGCTTAAGGCCTAATTTAGGGAATATACGGATATAAGGCATACTAGCCTAAAGGCTAATACTAAAATCTATTATGTAGCGCTAGTCTATTAGAAAGAAACTCTTAGCCCTAGGCTACTACTACTAGGCTAAACTAGGCCCTTTTACGCTATATGTCTTCTTACTATAGGCGCCTAGTATCTTTAAGAGAAGAGGCTAGTAAGATTTAACGAGAATGCTTTTTAGGAAGATAGACAGATTGTCTAGCTAGATACTAAGCTATATCTAGTTAGTGCTAACCTTCTAGACCCTATCTAAGATCTATATCTATAGTAATACGCTATTAAAGATATTTTCCCTTCTATATAGGAGCTAGTAGACTAGTCGTAGGTAGATATAATCGACCTTATAGAAGATAATTTAGACGTTAATTTCCTCGATAGCCTAGTAGACTTCTAGTCTAGGAATACTAGTACTAAGGTATAGGACTAGAGATTAGTAGCTTAGGTGCTTTTTTATTTTAGTATAAGTAGGGTATCTAAAGTAAGTAAAACAAACATGCTTTTTAGCTCTTTAGAACTATACTAATCTAAAAATAAAAGTTAGAAATATAAGAAGAAACCTATAGAACCTACTAATCTCTTAAACCTTCTATCTATTACTCTAACCTATAATAGAACAGAAATTAGCCTATTTACTAATAGAAAATAGATGCTCTAGCTATAGAATTAGCCTAATCTAGACCTATAAAAGTAAGTAAACTACTAACTACTTATATACCGAACCCCTAGAATAAGAGCTTATCCTTATTAGACTCCTTATCCTTAGACTTCTTATTATTATTAGAGTCCTTATCGTTAGAGTCGTCCTTCTTAGCCTTAGCCTTAGACTCCTTAGGCTCCTTAGATAGGTCTAAATAATAGTTAGAAGCCTTCTTTATATCCAAATCGCCTATTACGTCCTACTCCTTAAGACTAGCCTTTCTCTTATTCTCTAGCTAGTTACTTAGCTCCTTTATAGTATCTCGTAGTATATAAGCTAGGCGTTAAATATAGTCCTTATTCTTATCCTAATAGTAGAAGTTAAATACTATAAGAGCTATAGCATTATAGCGCTAGTTTGGAAGGATTTTAGGGTTAGTCTAATTAGTACTAACGTTAGTATAGCGCGTCTTAGTCCTCTTATACTTCTACTTTAGCTAAAATATATTAGGCTACTCGAACACTAGCTTATAGCTTAGCTACGTACTAGCCGATATGCTAGAGCTAGCTAGCGCTCTAGCTAAGCTCGACATAGAAGTCTTATACTAAGTAGTCCTTAAGACAATATTACTAGTCCCTCGAGCTCGACTATAGCCTAGATCGTTAGAGTTAGAACTAGTTAAGTTAATTACTAGAGCGCCCTTAAACGTAGCCTTATAGTAAGTACTAGAGTACTTAGTATCGCCTAGCTAGTATATCTTATACTAGTAGTAGATACTATAGTTTAGATAGCCTTTATCTAGTAAGTACCTCGAACGTAGCTACGAATCTATTAGCTACTCTAGGTAGCGCTACTAAGCGTACTCTTACTTAGCCTTACTCGTAGCGACTAGAATATTAGCTAGCTAGTCGCACTTCGACTATAGTACTTAAAAGCTAATAAGCTAATACTAATTAGTTATAATTTTCGGTATCTATATATAGTCTATAAAGCAACTACGTAGAACGCTAGTCCTATAGTAGATATATTTATAGTGCTCTAGGCCTATATAGCTAATATAGTAAGTACCTAGTATAAAGCTAGCTAGGAAATAGCTAAGGACGTTGCTACTACTATATAGGTTTAGCTTAATCTTAGTCTCCCTATTCTAGTAGTTAAGGAGGTTGCTATACTATTACTTACTATACTACTTTAACTTATATAGTAGCTATTCCTACCTAGCATTCTAGCTAATAATTACTATAAAGCTAGGTAAGATTCTTCTATTCTTATTAGCTATTATTAGCTTCTTATTTATATAGTATATAAGGCCTAGATACTAAGGTATCTTAATTAGCTAAAGGAACTTCTATTTTACCTTAGCTACCTTAATTATAACCTAGCTCTTTCTAAACTACTCGTTCTAGGCGATATCTATTAGCTACCTATAGGTATCGTTAGTATACTTCTCTAGAATTAGGTTTACACTCTAATTAGCTAGACATATAGGCGCTATAGCTAGCGTACTATACTAACTACTTAGAGAGCCTAAACTACGTATAGATATAGTAGAAGTTAATACTAGATAGGTTAGCAATTAGTTATAATTAGCTATTATTTAACTTATAGCTTAAAGTCTAAGTATAGATAAGCTCTAAGACTCTTAAGTATATATATAGATAATTACTAAGTTGCTTATAAGTAGTAAAGCTAAAGGCTACTAAGGTATTAATTACTTAAAGGTAGTATTAATAGTTAAGTAGACATTAATATTTATAAGTTAGTTAATCGCCTAAAAGAATAGCTCTTTTATCTAGCGCTTAATTAGCTTATATAAATTATAAGAGCTTAGGCTAATTACGCTACTCGTTACTCTAGTAATTTAGCTACCTTATAAAGCTACCTAACTCTTACTATTACTACTTAAAACGGAAAGAAATAGCATATAAATTAGGCTTTGTCTAATAAGGTAAGCGCGCCCTACCTCTATATAAACGCTATCTAAGTAATTAGACCTACTACTAAGCTTATAGTTATAGGTATAATTTACTAGAGAGCTAATATAAGACTATATTATAGTATTATATCCTTATTATCTAGCTAAGATTAGCTAGCGTCGCCTAGCATACTTTATCGATTTTACTAGGGTAGCTCGCTTTTACTCGTACTTCTAATACTCTAGTCTTTATTAGCTTTATCGCCTCTACCGCCTAATATCTATTTTACGTAGTTCTATGCTTAATTCTTTTTAACTTCAGCATTATTACTAGGACCTTTAGCTAGGCCCTCAGACTACGTAGGAGGAACGGTACCGAATAGGTCTAGCGTGCACGTGACCACGTAGGATGAGCTCTGAGACTAAGCCTCACGTGGAAAACGCTCAGAAATCGCGCCGGTAATGTGAAAGCGTACTTGGAAAACGCTGCGAAGATGGATGCGCCATTCCATGCTCTATGATGTTTATAGTACAGTATGCAGATGCAGGTGCTAACAAGACCTATCCGAACAGATGTTCCTCTCGCTTCTCCTTCTCCTTGTACAACCATCCCATGTAGTCTTCAACACCAGAGATCTTCTCCCCGTGTGCAGGCAATGGATCGTCGACTCGGACGACGTCTCGATTGAGCTCCATTTTATCGATCTTCCTTCTCAGCTCGCTGCCCTCCGTAGAGAGCTTCCTCAAAAATGTGATGTAGCTGTCGGGCTTGCTGACCTTCTCTGAATCTGCACCGTCCCCATCCTCGTCCTCGTCATACATTGCAAACTTGCGACGAGCCTTCGTATCTTCGTACAGTGCCCAAGTCTTCCGCGTGGTTTCGTATTCTTTCAGAATCGAATCGATCTCCCACTTGTCATTTCTGTTAAGATTCTTTGGGCGGTCTCCTTCGGGATATTCTCCGTTGACCTTGGATTGGACGATGAGAGTGGCGTAAAAGAGCGGCTTAAGGTTCTCCTCGGACCTTCCTTCGACCGATTTGAGGAATGGGACATTGGCATCGCTGTCGCTGGAGTCTAATTTGACTGACTCGCTGACACTGTCTCCATCCGAGTTGGACGACTCAACATCGTCGCCCGCCGTCACAGGCGAATCGTCGGTCTTGCCCATCACATCGCGCTCCCAAGTTTCAATTTTCGCCTTCTGTGAGGCCTGGACTTTGTCGATCTCCTCTTCTTCCATCGGCTCCGCGAAGATGTGAAGCACAGGTGGCATGCTTCCATCTGGTGGCGCTTGCTGCGTTTCCAATATTACGCGCAAGGATTTCCCTGGGAACTTCGCAGTTGCTTTGTTGAGCGCTTCATTCATCAACTCCAGGCTGGCTTTGAACTCTTGATCGCCCAAGGCAGGATCCCGCTGCCCATGCAATGCTCGGTCCATCTCCTCAATGGGAAGGTACTGAAAGCCAAAAATGCGCTTAACGTTATGATAAGCGATGAAGATACCGTTCATCCTGCCCATGCGCACCTGAAGCATGTACTTGAGCATGGTCGACCGCATCATGTCGTACATCTCCTTCTCATAAGAACCCCATCTGCCTTGTAAGCTTTGAATTTCATATCCGGTCATTGGCTCAAAGTCCTTGGAATCCATCCGAACAGATACCACGGCACGAGTCTTCAGATCGAAGGTGCCATTTGCTGGGAGTCGAGGGTCATATGCGTCTAGCTGCGAGCGCATGAGGAAATCACGCATGGTGCTGTATTGGTAGCTTTCGGGCCCACTTCTTTGCTCCTCTGAGACTTGTCGAGGATCGCTCTTCCGATAGCGTTCGAATTCCGACTTGGGTAATGTAAACAGTTGCTCCATAGACTTTCCGAGCAGCATGAGAACGTTCGCACTGTCGAACTCCTTGTCAGCATCGATGGCATAAATGCCATCTCTGTGCCGGAGGAAGATTGACGCCGGAGCTCGATTGATTTCAGTGAAATTTGCCCGCATGGAGTTGCTCACGAACCCGTTCGAAAGCATAGTGAGGTTGATAGGCCGCCAATTGGAGAGCAGGTAATGGAAGTGAGCGAGAGAGCTCGTCATACTCGACGTGGAGCCAATGTACTTCGACCCGTGCTTTTGCGCCAATGTAGACAAGGCCTTGTCCTGGGAGGAGGTCTTGTACTGCTTGAGGGAATCAAAATCAAACTCTGCGACCGGCATAATATGCTGAAGATAAGGGTCGAAGTTGTACACTCGAGAGCTGGGGTCCTGAAGCTGGTAAACACCTGGATTGAACAGCACCCTATGTAATCCGTACTGGAGACTCGGCGTTGGGGGCTGAGGTATGTCCAGGGGCTCAATCTGGAGGGCGGAGGGATCGATAGACATCACGTCCGAAGAAGATTGCCCTTCATCATGAGAGGATGTCTCAGCGGTCACCCCTCCCGTGGGTTGGGTAGATTCTCCTCTGTCAGGCTCTTTCTGGGCCTCCGCTTTGCGAGCTTTCCTCCGAGCGGCTGAGTTCGTCATGGCGTTTCCAATGGACATACTCTCTAGGCGATCAGGCGACTTGCCTTTCGAATCGTCATCAGATCCAGCCCCCGAAGCCCCAGAAGATTGCTGACCAGATGTTTGCGCCGGGGTTGAATTGCTTACAAGCATGCGTTGGTGACGAAGAGGATTCCTCACGCTCTCCGCGCCACCGTCTGAAGGAGACATGTTGCGCAAACGTGACAGATTAGCGAGTACAGTAACCGCTGCGCTTTCTTCACTAGCATTAGATCCTTCGGCCAACGTTGGGTCTTCCTCTGCTGCCTGCTTCGAGTTCTCTGGAGTGTGCTCAACGGGATGTTCAGCCCTAGACCGTGCCGAGCCATTTTCACGCTCAACACGAGAAAATCCAAATGGGCTTTTGGTCGTGGCCGTTGGGTTGGGAATCTTGGGACTTATCTTGTCGGCTTTGCGAAATGAGTCGAAAGAGGCTTTGGTGGAGTTGGCCAAGGGAGCCTGTTCCGCAGTACCACCATAAGGCAGGCCATTCCTTTCCCGCTGCTTTGCAAGTCGTGCCCTCACCGACCATTTACCCAGGTTGGATTTGAAGTCCTGCAGATTGATTTCCGGTGGTGGCACAGCGTCCTCCACGACTGGCTCATCGAGTTCTGCCGACCCTTTCTTTTCAGTGGACTTTCCGTTTCTCATCTGTGCACTTTCGCGGTCCGACACAGGAACATCGTCCACGGGCCGCGACACACTCTGTGGCTTGCTCTTTCCCTTCCGTCCATTGTCCATAAAGGCAGGCAATTGCCTTGCTGCCATCACTTCTGCATCTACGGCAGCGCTTCTGGCTTCGCCCAAAGCGCGCTCCGTCTCTAGCTTTCTCTGAAGTGCCCCTTCTTGCTCTGCCTTTCTCGCGTCTGATCGCAATTGCATCTCTTGAAGAACATTGTCAATTTTGGCTGTCGGCACCTCTCCCACGCTGAATTTTGGCGTGGTGTTGGAATTCCAGAATGCATTGGCATAGATGCCTTCGACATCATCTTCAGACGTTGTGGTATTGCTTATCGGTTTTGGGGAAGGTTTCTCTGTCTTTCGCGTCGGTGCCTTCTTGCTCGCGGACTCGATCTTCTTCCTCGACACAAGCGGACTTGCGCCAGAATCAGCCCGCGACCTTACTCCAATGTTGCGATTTAACGTCTTCATAAGCGAATCCAGTCCGTATGACTGCTGCTTGGACGCGGGTGAAGGGAGCGGTTCTGGTTTCGAGCGCGCGGTGGGGGTTGATTGAGCTGCCTGCGGTTCGGGGACAGAGTCGTCTTTCGGTTTCGATCGAGCCTTTTTGCCGTCGCTGTAGGAGTCGCTGATGTCGTTGAGCGTGTCGAACCAGCTGTCGCTGGACGCAGACGACTCGACCACGTGCTGGTTGCGGCGCTGTTGTTGGCGATGGAGGCGCCTTCGCTGGTGGCGACAGGCCAGGCACACATAGCCTTGCTGTCTCCATGCTGGCGAGTGCGCGACGTGGGCCAGCATCAGGTGCAAGACCGGAAAAATGGGTTGTTGATGGAAAGATAGAATCGATTGCCACAAAATCTCGAAGCGCTGCAGTTGGGCGACGATCCCCTGCCCATTCGCGTAAACGATCACCCGCAGACCTATAGCGTTCAGAGCTCGACATGACGAATACATCGCAGGCACGATGGCATGAAGAAATACTGCATACATTTGGGGGTATCTTTGGCTGTCGTTCATCATCTAGACTAGTTCTTCCAGGATGGTCTCTAATTCTTCCCTTCTAAAGGGCACAATCAGCCTCTCGGTGCCCAGCCCATCCTTCCGCGATTCGATCATTTGGTGATCGTGAAACTCTTTCAGCAGCGTCCGGAAATTCACTTCACTGGAGCAAACAAACTCCTCTACCGCCTTGTGATATAGAGTCCGATACTCTACACCAACGACAGCTTGTGGAGCAAGTTTCGCGGGCTTGGGCTGCTTCTTCGGTGATTTCGGTGGCCTCCCGCGTCCTCTTCTGGACGGCGTCTGCTGCTCCTGGGCCGCTGCTTCGTCGTCATCCATACCGAGCAGATCTTCAGCATCTGAGTCGTCTCCTATTCCATTTGTCAAAAGATCTCCCTCGGTGTCGGCAAGAGCAAGCTGCTCCGCGACAATTATACGAAATAGGTTTCTTGCGTTCTCCGGCAACGATTTGAGCACGTAGCCAACACCGTCTTTGCCGCCCAAGCGCCGGCTGCTTCTCCCAAGTAGAGCGTTGACGTCCTCCACAACCTCAATCTCGGCTGAGTAGGGATCGAACGTTGTTGCGTCGTGGAAGGCGAAGCAGAATTGGGAGCCAAGAGAGATATCCCAGAGCAGAGGAAAGTTGGGGTTGTCGCAGGAAGCGACGAGAGATATGCGGCGATGTGATGCCAGACGAGCCAGCATACTCTGAGTGCCAGGCTTACGAAGATTGGAATGGTCCAAAGAATGGATAATCAAACCCACACTCTGCCTTTGCGAATCCTCTGAAAGTGTGTCGAGGAGAAAATCCAGAAGCGCCAAAGGCTGTGCCGGTATCTTCGCATTCTTTGGGAGACAGGCGCTCGACACAGCAGTCAGAACATCTCGAATGGTCAGTCCAGGTGTGTATCCATTTACGACGACGATCTTTGGAGCTTCATCGGCCTGATTGAAAATATGCTCGACGAAGTCCATGATAAGGTTGCGCTTTGAGCCATAGCCGTAGAAGCAAACATTGAATCCCTCTTCTAGCTCGAACAACCATTGATCGAAAGCTCGCCGGTGCAATGATTTTAGCATTTCAATGTCATTCGCATGCGAATCCTTGAGGTTCCGCATTTCGGCAAAATAGTCATCGTGGTTGAGCAGCGCATGCGACGGCATCGTGTTGGCGGATGTTTTATTTCCACCGGCTCGGTTTTGGAAGAAGAATAGTTCGTGAGGCGGCAGGTCAGGAGGCGGACTGGGAGTTCGCTCTCGTCGCTTCCCTTTCGGCCTTCCCCGAGGCCTGCCAGTCTTTGAAGGTGTGCCCGCTGCACTGGACAGCGCTTCATCCAATTGGTGTCCAGGACCGTCGTCTTCCTCGCCCAGAATGGCTTGGGCAATAGCTTCTTCTTGCGCCTCTTGCTCTTCATCACTGTCTTCTTCTCCGACTATCTGCCTTTGCAACGTCCGCTGGCTCTTCCTACGAGCAGAGCGGTCATTGCGAGTTGCCCGGGGCGTCTCTTCATTTTCATCTTCGCTGTCCTCTCCGGGCCTGGCTGGGGCCGAAAAGAGTACTTTCCTGAGAGAACTCGGCGTGCCTTCGACAGACTTCAATCCATTGGCTTTGCTGGGTGTCTCTTTCAATATCGATTTGCGTTTCGAAGGCGTCTGCGCGGGCTGAGATGGGCTTGATTCGACATCGTCGTCCTGGAGCTGCTTTCTAGTCTTCCTTGGCGTTGGATCATCGTCCTCCGTCTCTTCCTCTGTCTTGCGCCTCTTGGGCATTTCGAGGTGATTGCGTGTGTCTGATCTGTGCACAAAAGGTTCAATGCTTCGAGAGCGTTTTGGAACGCGTTTGGGAAGACGCGAAGCTGCCCTGACATCTTCAAGCTAGCGCGGGACCCTCCCTCCCCTGCTTGCCAACCTCAATCCCGACATCTTCACCTACCTCCCTCCTGAACACTTTCAACACCGGCTGCCACGACAAATCCGCCAAAATGCTGTCCGGAGTGCTTCTCTTCAACCAAAAAGGCGAGCTGCTGATTATGCGCGCCTTTCGCCAGGACATGCGCCCGCGACTAGCCGACGTCTTTCGAATCCAGGTCATCAGCAACCCTCAGATCAGATCGCCAATCCTCACGCTCGGAAGCACGACATTCAGCCACATTAGGAGCGAGAACATATATATTGTTGGTGTAAGCAAAGGCAATGTCAACAGTGCGCTGGTTTTCGAATTTCTGTACAAGCTGGTGCAGCTGGGCAAGAGCTACTTTGGACGATTCGACGAGGAGGCCGTGAAGAGCAACTTTGTCATGGTATACGAACTGCTGGACGAGATTCTGGACTTTGGATACCCGCAAAATACCGAGACAGAGACGTTGAAGATGTACATCACCACGGAAGGTGTCAGGTCAGAAAGAGCACTGGAGGATAGCAGTAAGATCACTATGCAAGCAACAGGGGCCCTCAGCTGGAGGAGAGACAATATCAAATATCGAAAGAATGAAGCTTTCGTGGATGTCATTGAGGATGTCAACTTGTTGGTTTCGGCTTCAGGGACCGTCCTGAGAGCAGACGTTAACGGCGCGATCGAGATGCGAGCATATCTTTCTGGAATGCCAGAATGCAAGTTTGGCCTCAATGACGCGCTCACGCTTGGAGGCCATAATCTGGAGGCTGCTGGCCCGGTGGGCAATTTGGGCGGAAACAAGGCTACCAAAGCTGCAGCTGGATCGGTCACTTTGGAGGACGTGTCTTTGCACCAATGTGTCAAGCTCAGCTCTTTCACGACAGACCGCACGATCTCCTTCATTCCACCGGATGGCTCTTTCCAACTGATGACATACCGATGTTCCGAGAACGTCAATCTGCCATTCAAGGTCCACGCAATTGTCAACGAGGTTGGCCGATCAAAAGTGGAGTACTCCATTGCAATCCGATCCAACTATGGCTCGAAGCTATTCGCCACCAATGTGGTCGTGCGGATACCCACGCCGTTGAACACTGCTTCGACAAATCATAGGACAAGCCAGGGCAAGGCAAAGTATGTGCCCAGCGAGAACGTGATAGAATGGAAGATCGCCCGCTTCACTGGCCAGAGCGAATACGTGCTTTCTGCTGAAGCTGAACTGAGCGCGATGACGACGCATAAAGCCTGGAGTCGCCCTCCTTTGAGCATGCAGTTTAGCCTTCTTATGTTTACCAGTTCGGGACTGCTCGTGCGATATCTCAAAGTGTTTGAGAAGAGCAATTACTCCAGCGTGAAGTGGGTGCGCTACATGACTCGAGCAGGAAGTTACGAAATTAGGTTCTAGATGGGAATCGAGCGACATTGTTTCCAAAGAGAAAGCCTACCAGGTCACTCATCAGGTTGCCACGAGATTGGACAGCTTTGTGGCCGTCGAAGAGAAGGCAACAGACTATCCTTGCGCAACTCGAAATGGCGGATGGCGTCTGTGGTCCCGATCTCCATCAACCCCTGCAGTCCCACAGTTCGGGAAGGCAAGATCGCCGTTGCAGTGTCTGCTCCTCGAGACAGAGGCATCTCGAGACAGAGGCATCTCGAGTCCGAGACTGCGATTCAACGGCCATTTCGAACGAAGTGAGTCTGTCCTCCCGGAGGAGCAGGCCGATCGCGCCAAGACTGGGATCTGACGAAGTAGCGAGCATGTGATACATGCATGATCTCAGTGGAGATCCAGCTAGCGTAGGTATGAAAGACGATTACAACTGCAAGCTCTGGGCGTTGCACCTGAATTGCGAAGTGCTTCACTCAGTCTCACATGCTTGCGACTTGCACATGCTTCTCGTCAGCTCCAACGGGTCTATAAAGCAGTTCATTTCGCGCTCTTGCTCTGCTTCACGACAACTTCTTCGGCTTTATCAGCACAGCACGTTCGACACTCGGCAGCTTCGGCGCCAACAGCAAAGTTCACTCGACTTACACCACCACAACCGCTCTCCTCCCTCCTATCCCAGCATGTCGGAGCAAGCGGCAAACACCACTAGGCTGGCATCTGACTGCGTATCTGATGACACGAACGGCTCATCGCCCGGCACTCAAGAACTGGCAAAAGCCGACGAGGCTGGAGACACCCAGGCTGTGACACACCAAATGTCTGCATCGGAGACATCTGACTCCTATTCTTCAGGAGGAGATGAAGTTGCGCTCAAAGAAGCTTCGCAGATACGCGAAACCGGCGAAAGCGCACGAGCCACAAAGGACTCAGTCTCTCCAGCCGACATCTCGGACTTGGGCGCCAACAAGAACACCGACATCAATATGGACGGCGCCGACGATTCAGAGAAGTCTGACCTGGCCGAATTCGGCTCTGTTCGACCTGAATTTGAGGCAGAGTCAGCACTTCGCAGAGCTGAAAGCAGAAGAGAAAGCACAGATGGGGAGCTACCGCACTCTTCCAAATCAACGAAACGATCTGAAGCTGCAGACTCAGTCCCGGAGAACCAGAGCGCGGATGACTTAAAAGCGGAGGACATCGAAACAATTGTCCGATTCATGAAGTGGAGCAGAGAGGATGCCATCGAAGGTTTGTCTGTCTGCGACGGCAGCATGGACAAGTTCTTTGAGCTGGGCACAGAGTCTGTGCGCGCAATCATGCTCGAGCGCAGAGCCGCCAAACAAGGAGCTCAAACGACTCGGAGCCTCCTCGCGGAAGCACTCGCTCTGTACAGTGAGAAGAAGCCAAAGTCGTTGCAGCGAAAAAGTGGCGACGTATTTGTCATTCTTGACGGAAACGACCTCTCACGTAGCTGTCGCTTGCAATCCGAAGAAGCTGCAAAGGCGTCCAGCTCATTCAAGAGCGAGCTCAAGCGTCTCTCCGTACTTCAGAAACATCCACAGGGAGTCAAGGGCATCAAATATCTCTTCGTCCTACAGGCCAAGGACCCTGGTCAAATGCCGCTTCTTTGCAACATCGACCTAGGTACGGCACGCACAGATCATGAGAACAGCATATACACACAGCAGCGCGAGAGCACAGAAGCCGATACCAAGGCTGAAAAGGTTGAAAACAAGATCAAACTGGAGCCTCTTGCTGATCGTGAAGAGCGTCTTTCGGAACAGCCAGACACCAAGAAGGGCGATGTTGACTGGATTGCCGGCTACGAGTCCTTCTTGCACATGATCTCCAACCTGGGACACCCAGATTTTGGTATCTCGCACAGCGACATCGGTGCCGCGCTCTCGCAAATCGAAGCGATAGCCACGATTGCAAATCACTATCAGGCCGACGAGCTAGGATCGCGGATTGAGGGCAGACTTACGACGAACTTCGTCATCATGAAGGGAAATGAGCTCTGGAATGCCATTGCGAAGGACGCTGCACGCTGGCTCGTGATAGCAGTGCAGCTGCGGAGCTCACTTCTCTACAGCGAGAGCTTTAAGCACGTTGCTGGCTGCTATCCTGACTGGCCGTGGAGCATCAGCAGAAAAGAGCTGGAGAAGCAAGTTCCGTCTTCAGTCACCATTGCCATTGTCACCAAATCCGAGCAGCTCCATCGTTTACGCACAGGCATCGACTTCAAACTTCTCTGCCACACGATTTCCATCGAGGGCCGTCGTGCAGCGCCGAACGGCGACAAGCCAACCGTTGGACTCGTGGTGAGCTTCTTCCGTGAATGGGTTGCTGGCCACGTTGAGTCCATCCGCTCCGGCGGTACCTCTCTGCCTCTCTCAAAATCGATCTGCTCGCATGAAAGGGGCTGCGACAGTACTGCGGGTTTCTATCGAATGCTCAAACAGGGCAGTGGTAACTACCTATCCTTACAACTCCTGCAAAAAACCTGGGGCAAAGGATGCACCTGGGATGAAAAGGAGATCAAGAATGTGTTGGCGGTGTTGAAGAGAAATGCAGCAGAGATGGTCGCACCGCTGTTTGAAAACAGCCTCCGCGGGAACGACACCTCGCTGGCGTACCTCACGTGCATTGACGTCTCGAAGGAAGACATACCATGGGACGACACGCTCAACTAGTCCGCCTTGTCGGTTCTTGGGGTACAGCGGGGCTTCATTATGACCATTTCTTCGACAAGCACCGCGAGAGCGACATCGAACAGCAGGCCATAGCTCGCAGGGCTACAGCCATTACAAGCGATTCATTGACACTAGCTCTGTAGAATATAGATACTGGTATTATGAAACCCGTAGTCAGTTCGTCTTCTTGACATGAGTTCTCTCACTTGAGGGATTCCCTCCCTTCAGCATTTGCCAACAGATCCACCCGAAGCCAATCAGAACAGCAGCTGCTGTTCCCATGGGCACCCATTCGGCCGACTGACTATCAAGAACAGGCACGGGCAGCGTCTCCACTAAGATCTCTGCGTCAGGAGCAGGAGGAACATGATAAAACATCGTCTTTGGACCAAACAGCCCATCATATCCAAGGTTCACCCGATCGAATGGGTTGGTAGACATCTTCAGCCCTTCCTCTGCTTCACATGCCCAGAAGACTACAGGCCATGGGACCTCAATCATCGCCTTTCCATCAGCCGTAGACGTGCCGTTGACGTATCGCAGGTGTGTCGGAATGGTGGCGGTGAAGTTTGAGGCACCATCTGAAGGCGGGTCTGCGAGTTCGATCAAAGCAGCCGATCCCCAGCGGTTCACTGCCCAGTCTGGTGCTTCCAGATCTTGCTCGCCGCTGAGAGCGCGCAAGGACTTGAGGTTTTGGGATTCGAGGAAGAGCTGGTCGGAGAGTTGGTAGCGGTCGATGAAAAGGGATGACGGCAGGGTCCAGTAGGCGTGTAGGGCGCAGCTATCTTTGGGAGACTTCAGGCTTTGAGAAGGGAGAGTGATGTCGAGCTTTGGATGGAGACCAGATGGCTCCTGAGAGGCCACACGGTATGTGGTGTCGTCGCCTTCTGGGAGAGGATGATGGCGAGCTGGGAAGGAAAACATTGTTGGGCCTACTTCATGTGAGCCGTCTCGGTTCGCCACAGAGTTGAGTCCTGGCGAGTACTTACTTGGCTTATCATCGTCACCGAGAACGGTCAAAAAGCCACCGAGCGAAAGCTCTTCTGGCTCGTCTGGCTTCTCGGCCTGCAGTATGCCGACCTCGAACCTGTCTCCTGCGCTTGCCTTCTTGGCTGGTGCCTTGCTCAGAACTGCAGCATCTCCATGGGAGCTAGACCAGACGCCAGTGATCGTCAGCGCATGGCTGATAACATCAAAGTCGAAGTCGAGATATGCGGCATTTGACGATGCTTTTGCTACATCGCACAACGATTGCAAAGAGGATGGACCGCCGCAGGCTGCTTGCTCTAGGAACCGAGAGACACGATCGATATCTCGAGGGCCGTGATAGAACTGATAGGTCGAAGAGCTGGAGAATCGTTCTGACAAAATGGGCGGCTTGCTGAATGAGTCTGAGGCGTTCGAACACTTGACATCTGCCCCTAAGACATGCTGAAGAGAACCACAAAGCTTCGTGCTTTTTGTCATTAGCTCTAGAAGCCGCATCCGACAGCTAAATGTGCACGTACTCTCGCCCTTCTTTTCCTGGAGTAAAGAAGGCATGCAATCCCGGTGACACTCTCGAAACAGCTGGTGTAAAATATTTCGAATTTCGAGGTGATGCGGTTCGAAGATGAAGTTCGTGGAAGTCTCCTAGGAACACTTGCAGCTGGAACGAGCATTAGTCCAGTATCATATCAGAGATGATCTTCAGCCTTCGAAACCTACGTCCTCAGGTAGCTCACTCAAGCCAAGTGTGATTCGTCTTTCTTCAGCTGCTTGCTCGATTTTGCTGTAATTCAGTTCATCCTTGCTCACTTGGATATCTGCCGGATCGATGCTTGTGCCTTCAGGCAACAGGTACGTTATTCGTTGCCGCATACTGTGACATGTTGTCTAGAAGAAGTCGAAACGTACATAGCGAGGTGAAGTCGTTAGTCGTGGTCCGTGCCTGAGACAAGCAAGGGATGACCATGAAATTTTCATGGCTGATTGATGACCTCGTCCAACTGACCGACGCATCGACCATTTCGCGAGTACCTTCACATGTACACCGGACTCGCAGCTACATGGATCGAGAGGAGTCGCAAGGAGCCCGTGATATAGCCGCGCGTAGGTACAAGCGTCTCATGTTGCAAGACCGCACCTCCAGATGGCAACTCACTCACATCCATCTCCAGTCCTCGCGAACAACCCGAAGCTCACTCTTCCCACCACCACCGATCCTCCCAGCGACACGAACCCGCCAACACAGAAGTCATGGCTTATATTCGGGGCTACGGGCCATATTGGTCGCTCACTGGTGAAATGCGCCTTAAGTCACGGTGACAATGTCACGGCCGTGGGCAGGACGCAAGAGAATAGCATGCAGCAGATGCAAGGCTGGCATGAGCGCTGCTTGGGACTGCTGTGCGATGTAAGAGTCAGGAATACCGTGAGCGAGGTCATAGAGACATCCATGAAGCACTGGGGCAAGATCGATATCATTGTCAAGTAAGCGTAAGACAGGACGGCTCCAAAGAGGACGGCTGGAGTAGTTCAAGCTGACCAGCTCGTGTCCATGCAGTTGCACAGGCTACGGCGTCATCGGCTCTTGCGAAGACCAGGACGACTCAGATCTGCGATCGCAGTTCGAGACTAATTTCCTTGGGACTTTGAACATCATCCAACTCTCTCTCCCACATTTACGCCGCCAAAATTCAGGCCGATATCTCATCTTTTCTTCAACAAGCGGAGCTCTAGGAGTACCTGGGCTGGGACCTTACTGCGCGACGAAGTATGCCACGGAAGGTCTGATTGAGAGTATGCTATACGAGATCGACAGCTTTGGCATAAAAGCTACCCTCGTAGAGCCGGGACACATGCGTATAGATGAGCCAACTGGATTGGATGACAAGGCATCCACGTCTCTCAACGGCGAGATGAACAGCGGGACTGAGGTCAAGGTCAAGAGGTACGGACACTTTCTGGTCAAATCACCATCACAGCCGTATGAGAGTGCCACCTCTCCTGCAGGACATGCGAGGAGGATCGTGCAATGGCTTTCGGATCGACAGCCGACGAGTGCAGTGAAGTCCGCGGAATTGGTTTGGCAGCTGGGCCATTGCAAGTATCCGCCATTGAGATTGCTGCTGGGGACGTACGCAGTGGAGAGCGTCCGAGATCGGCTACGAAGCGTGATTGAGGAGATTGAGGACTGGAAGCACTTGCATTTCCCAACGCTGGACGAGAATGGGAAGGTCAAGGGCGAGAAAGCCGATGAGGAGACTAATAATGATGTCAAGGCGGAAGATGATGCGATGGAACTCGATGATGAAATCAAAGAGGAAGAAGACGAGGCATGAATATCGAATTGCAATGATCACCTTGGCACGATTGACTGCAGGGACTCATTTTTGTTTCTCGCCAGGCCCGATGTGCTTTTCACACCACCTTGCAACCCGATCCAACATGTCGATCCAGAAGTTCTGCTCTGAGAACAGATGCTCCTGTCGTGGATACGTGGCGAGTTCAAAGGGCAGCCCCTCACTCTCCAGCGCCCTTCTCATTCCCCAAGCCTGCTCAATGGGACAGCGCTGATCCTCTTTCCCATGCAAGATCAGCATAGGCGGTACGACCATCTCGCCCTTTTTCTTCGAATGCTGCACAGCCTCATGAAACTGCCAGAGGGCTGAGGCACCCCTGTTACCTACAAAGTCCCTCTTTTGATTCCAAGCAGCTCGGTCGCCATTCAATTCGGGCTCGAGAGTGCCGCCCAAGTCCGACGTCAAAGCCATGGTGTCGACATCACAAACACCAGCGCCTGGAATTGCGGCTTTGAATTTCCAGGCAAAAGGATGCAGGCCGTTGCGTACACTGCAGAGATAAGACAGAAAGCCGCCTTGGCTCCATCCCCCTACTATCAGACGCTCCCTATCCGCATAGCGTTGTGTGATGGCGTGATTTGTCATTGCGATAACATCTTCCCAGTCGTACTTGCCGACACCTTTGTAAGAGTACTCGGCGAAGGATTGCCCTCTGCCAGTGCTGCCACGGTAGTTTACCAGAAGGATTGAGTAGCCGAGAGAGAGCAAGTAAGGCGCCCAGTAATAGTAGTATGCATTGAAGCGGTTGGTGTTGCGATCCGTTGGACCGCCATGAATAAGCACAACTGTAGGAAGAGGTTTTGAAGGCGGAGATGTAAAGCCTGATGGTGAGAGGAAGATTCCATCGAGCTGGACTTCTTTGTCGGTCGATGGACACGAGAGAAACTCGCAGGATCCGAAGTCTTGACCCTGCAGAGGCGCACCGTGATTCGAGACCTTGACAGCACTGGTCCCCGAGGCTGCTGTAGTGAAGACCTCAATGGGATGGTTCACGTCCGAGGTAGCTATGGCAAGCACAACATCCTCCTCCTCAGCGACCTGTGCCGCATCAAATGCGTGGATATCCTGAAAGCACTCGTACAAGACCTTGTCTGTGCCAAGGTAAAGTCGATCAGCTAGACCACATTCAACTCGAGATATTGGCCCGCCAGAAAAGTTGGAGAGGTCGATGATGTCGTTCTCTTTGCCAAAAGCAACTCTCCGATAGCCCGCTGGCGTCGCGAAAAAGCGGGACTTCCCTTTCAACTCCGCCTCTGGTGCGATCGAGTATAGTGCTTGCCCTGCAACGCTCTTGTTCGATGGCTGGCCTGTGATGAAGTACAGCTTCCAATCTTTTGCCCATACAATGTCCTTTGGGAACTGTGCAATTTTGCAAATTGCATGGATCAGCTGACCCTGCACATGCAGAATATCTATCAATGACCCGGTCTTGAAGGGCTCTTCAATGTCCGGTGACTTCGCAGATACTACTGCCAAATGGACGCTATCAGGGCTCCAGGCAAAGTCCATTACATGCTTCTCTGGCTGCCTCCGAGGGTCAGATGATCCTGTGACGCGGCGGATTTTCTTGGTGTCTAGGTCGACTGTACGGATACGGTTGAAGACAAAATCTTTCCCCCAGACGTCGACATCCCAGCCGTTTTCCTCTCGGGCTTTCTCTTCTTCGGTCTTCGGATCGGCGCAGATGTAGGCAATCTTGCTGCCGTCCGGAGAGAACTCGAACTTTGGGATAGGCCGCTCATTGTCATCATCAGTAATAGGGTGCGGCTCGCCTTCCACTACCCCGTGGCGCACATGTTGCAAGTAGATCGCCCACTTCTTCCCCGCTTCTTTCCTATCAGAGATGAAAGCAATGCTCGAGCCGTCGGGATTCCAGCATGGATGATGGTCCTTGAAGAATCCGGAGGTAATTTGACGAGACGAGTTGGCCTTGCCGGTTTCTGCCATCCACAGAGTCGATACAGCATGCTTCCCCTTCCTGTGGCCCCAATCCAGAGAAGTCGCGTACAAGACCTGCTTTGCGTCTGGTGAGATCTTGACTGTGTTCGGCACTTCCAGATCGCAGAGGACTTCTTTGAGGCTCTTGGTCCCGACCATTGTCGCGTAATCGCGCTTGCGCACCATTCTTCCAATCCTGGAAATCGCGATTCTCATGGAGAGGTTGCAGAGGAAGAGGATGAATGGCGATAGTTTATACCTCAAACGCGTCCAGGTTGTTGTTGCCTTGAAGGATCAACGCTCGGAGTTCGTTTCTGGAGACGCTCTTCGTCGCGCTTGGCCACTGGCCGAAGCTGCATTCTGGCCGGAACAATTGAGCTTGCAACATACTACCCACCCTCTGTTTCCGTCTACTGTCAACAGCATACATGTATGATTCATTTTGTTCAGACATAGTCAGTGTGAGAGAGTGAAGCCTACCTGCCGAAAACGGCCGGCTCCGGATTTGCGAACTCCGAACGCCGGGATGCAGTCTGTCTGTGCACTTCACGTGTCAACCTCACCTCCTCTTTCACAGCGGGCTGCTCACCTCTATCTTCATTGCCATCGAATCGAGCACCATTCATCTGGATAGACTTCACGCCCGACAGGCCTCCTCTGACTCACGCGAAAATGCTCCCAATGCGCGACCTAACAAAGAAGGGAAAGCTCCTGGATTGATCTGTCACTTTCTGCAGGTCCCGCGCGTAGCCCTGGAGATGAACCCGGTCGTGATCTGGGATGTCCCTCAGCCCAGCAACCGGGCCCTCGTGAAGCTCTGTTGCGCGCCGTGGGGTGACGTGCAAAGTGCTTGCATTGAGTGGACGCGAAGGCTGCGAGGATACACAACTTCAACGAGGACCACATTGGAGTATGGCTCCTGACCTCGTTATTGGCACACACACTCTTGGGCTAAGTGGAGATGTATCATCTGTACAGTAGAAAAATGATCGAGCTGTGCTAAGTGGTTGAATGACATGAGTAGATTGTCTCGTTGCCTCTGTCACTACTGCCTCTTGCGCTGTGTCACATGCCTTCAGGCAACGAACTAGCAACGAAGGTTCACGGGTGCAAACGGCGAATGAATGAGGCCATTGATAAGGGACCCCGCGGCTTCACTCCTCAAATTAGAGACCTTCTCTCAACTTCTTCAACCTTCAATCTTCTCAAATACCAAACACCCAACTTCACCTTAGCACAACAACTTTCAACCGACGTTGACAATCTCCTACTCCCCTCTCACAAACCACAACCTACGACAGCATCAAAGATGACGGCAACTGACAAAGTCAACTGGAACGACGTCGAGACTTGGCAGCGTGTCGTCGCCGCACTCCTTGCAACGGGCATCAAGCCCGATCTCAAGCAGACCGCCACCTTCTTCGGCACCACATACGACACGTTAGAGAACCGCTTTCGGAAGATCAAGAAGGACGCTCAGGTCCTGAAGGATGAAGTAAACAGCGGTCAGCGCGGCGAGGTGACTGCACCATCGCGGGCTCGGTCTGCTCCAAATACTCCACGCAAGCCGAAGACCCCGAAGAAGGATGCACTGGGCAGTAAGACTTTCTTACCACCACACATGCTTTTGGGCTCGTCACTGACCATGATTCAGCTGTCACCAACGGCCGTGTCGCGAAGCCCACTCCTCGAAGCGGCAAGAAGAAGAACATCAAGCAGGAAGACATCGACGATAGCTTCTCGTCCACCATCGTTGACGAGATCGACCCCACTCACATGAGCTTCGATATGGGCGAGTACTACCTCTCCGTACTTGTCAGTTCTCTGCTAACACAAACCAGATTTCGGCAACAACATGGCAGACGAAGACCTCCTCGGCGAGTATGTCGTCTAGCATGGGCACAGGACACGATACGATGGCACGGCGTTGGGGTGGAAGTCTCTCATGGTGGCCAGAAGGCCTGGGAGCAACTGCAAGGTCTCTTTTTTGACCGAGACTGTGGCTTTGCATGCGAAGATAGCTGATAAGTGCAATTTGGCTTGTGTTGAATTTCACTTCCTCTTGACATGATCGTGAAAGTCCGTGAGCAGCTGTTGGATCCCATTTTCCGTCTGTTGACGTCCACGTGCTTCTCGAACCTTGCAAAGCGCTGAAACGAGTCGCACCTGCCCCCTCTTGCCTTCCTGCACCGTTTGCTCCATGCGTGTCTTCCGCCCAACTTCTAGACATAATCCACTCTTCTCACAGTGCAACCCCAGCAACAATCAATCTCACCCCTGAACAAAGCATCTGCATCCACGTTCAGGATTCGCGCGGATCCGTGACCCGCGTAAAGTACTTGCAGGGAACCTGGAAAGGTTACGTGCATCCTGGCAACTATTGGCCGTGAAGCGTCGTGAGGTGCTGTGAAGCAACGTGAGTCTCAAAGAGGACTGCGACGTGCAAACGGCCACTTCACTTCGTTGCCTAGGTGCAGAGCCAATCAGAGCGAGCCGTTCACTCTTAGACGAGTGTTTTGAATCTTCGGATTTGGACTGAACCATCCTCCTCCACACACTCAGACAACACCACACACAAGACATCCAGGTACGTGTTGCGCATCTTTCTCTTCAACTTGCATCCTACTTCCTTCCACAGCACAGCGGCATCTTCAACTGACAATCTTCAGACCAAACAGAAGCGATGGCTCCCAAGACGTGGACTCCACAGCGCAACGAGCAGCTCATGCTCCTCTTCGTCAACAAGATCAAATTCGACCACAAGGTTCGGGACGAGTTGGTCGAGCAGTGGAAGCTCTCATACCGTATGTGAGATACCAGGGCGATAGTTCACAAGCAGACTGCTGACACTTTCGTAGCGGATGACGAGTTCCAGCCAACCGCGCGTGCAATCCAAGAACAAGTCAAGGCCCTCAAGAAGAGAGCTCCCGGCACTACGAGCGACTCAACCCCACAGCCAAAAGGAAAGGCTGCCCCAAAGATCGGACACACCCCTTCCAAGCGTGGTGCTCCAAAGACGCCAACTAGCAGCGCTAAGAGGGCTCGCGTGAGTCGCATGAGCGACGACGATCTGCTTAGCGATGCCGATGACGACGAAAACCTCGACTTCTCAAACTTGCAGAAGCGCGAGACCCCAAAGCGTCGCTCTACAGCCCTAAAGAAGAGCTACGCCGACGACTCGTCCGATGAGGTCGACGAATTGATCACCTCCTCTAAGAAGCAGGTTTCCGGGAGCAACAGCAATCTTAGCTCTGGCTTAGATGGTCAGTCGCCATCCACCGTCTTGGCCCAGCACGGAGGCCGGACGAGCATCGCGCGTTCGAAGAATGATCCACCAAAGCTCCAGGGCTTGAACTTCCTGGGCGAGGACTCCGACGAGGATACTTTCAAGCCTCTTGAGTAATGGCCATTGGACATGTGAAAGCAGACAGACACACGAGAAGCCGTTTGGTACTACTCCAGGTGTTCACACGGCTAGATTGGTGACACAGGGTTCCTTCCAGTCAGAACGGAGGACAGGATGAGCTGAAAACTTGTTCAGGACACGTTCAGAGCTGGGAATGGGTAAATGAGCGAGTATCCAGAAGGCACCAGTAAAGTAGCGACTCTCCTTAAAGCGTGAAGGAATTGATTGAGGCCCAATCCGATCCCAAACAATCCTTGTTCTCCAATATCCTCTTCGCATCGACGCCTGTTCCGTCGAACAGCACTTTGATCGCAGTCCTCGCCAATCGGTCGACGGCTATGCTGGGCACCGTCGCTTCTGCAAGAAGTGTTGTCACCGTATCGCTCCCGCTCGCTAATACTCCTCCAGGTCTCAACGAAGTAACCTCAAAGCACCTGTGTCCACCCGCCTTCTGTTCGCTTCCTTCCGCAACAGCGAATAAGGCCTTCTCCGCTGCGCCTTTGATCTTTCTGCTGTCGTTCCAAAACCAGAGCTTCGCAAATTGGTTCTGCTCCGCTCCCCAACCACTGATAAACACGAATCTGAACGGGAATCTCTTCTGCCCGCTCTTCGGTGGAGACTTCGGGTATCCCTCGTACGGCTCCATGCCCGTTGCTACATGTCTTGCCAGAGCTTCTGCCGCCTCAGATGGATAGTTTACTCCTACTTTCCGAGCTTCGTCGAGGTCTTTGAAGTCGCTTACTTTCCCTCCCAGAGACCAGATGCAGGCTTCGACGCCTTCTTCGCGGAGACGCTCGAGGAGATCGGAAGGGTAAGACTCGAAGTCTTCGTGGAGGATCTGGGTGACTTTCTTGCTTTGAGAGAACCGTGTGTCTGTGAGAGGACGGCGGGTGAGGACGTAGATGTGGGAGATGTAGTTGTGGGCGATAGCTTGGGTGAGGATTTCGTTGCCGATGAAGCCGGTGCTGCCTGTCAGAACGATCTTCATGATGGTCAATGGTTTTTTGGATAGAGAGGTAAGACCAAGAGATGAGAGAAGGAGAGACTATGGCGTCGATGAATTGTTGGAATGAAGCAAGGAAAAGTTGTGCCGGGCTGACGAAAAGCTACCCTTAGTATCTTGTGCTGCGTGGCTCAGACCAGTTCTTGACCATGATTCCGAAAATGCCGGTGCTTCTGCTGATTTCGGAAGAGGACGCTCTTGCGAAGCTTAGGAGCCTTGTGGATTGTGCGTGTCAGAACGAGAGTTGATGGGATTCACTTGCTGCTCTTCGCGAAACGCACAGACGACGCCAACGTCCCGAATGGGCATCGCCGGCGAGCTAAATCCATGACCTCACCTCAGCCATGCACCTTTGCTACTACCAGCAATTGAGTTTCTCATTCCTCCTCGCTGTTCTGAGGATTTGAGGATGGCCAAAATCAATATTGATTCATTCGAATGGTTCTTCCTCCTCTTCCAGACTGACGTCACGTAATTCGAGCATTGCACGGTGTTATGCGTAGCTCCTGCGTCAGGACAACAACGCGTCTATTGACCAGGCCTCCGCGAACACCGTTTCTCTTTGCGCATCCGGGAACAACAGTGCCGTTTGGGCTAGGAGGAAATCCTCTAGGAACAGCCTCCTTCTCAGTCATGTCTTGGATGGACTCCTGGTCACGGCCTTCGGCGAACTCGAAAGTTCCAGCGCCGCTGTACCTTTCAGACGCTGATGTCCCCTACTGCCATACATGCGGACGGGTCATGCAGTCCAAGAAACTCGCCAAGAAGCAAAACGAAATCAAGTATTGCTCAGATCGATGCCGTTCTCGCAAGCCTGGAAAGCTAGATCGGAAGATCGAGCAGACCATTGCTGCCTTGCTCAATGCCGAAGAAGGCTCCGGACTGGAGAAGACAGCTGCCAAGTCGAGGACCGTCAAGGGTGATCACAGGATTGTGATAACTTGTGATGAGGTCGAGGAGATCATGTTTGGCAGTCGATTCGATCCGGAGAAAGTCTATGGCCGAAGGAAGAACAGAAAACGCCGCTGGACGGGTGACCCAAATGCGGAGTGGAAGACTGTCGACATGGAGGATACCGATGAAAATGAGGAGCAAGCGATCTCTGCATCTGAGAGCGAAGAAAACCTGGACGAAGTTGGAGGGGTGCGTGTACGTCCACCTCAGAGTGAGGCTGAAGAGAACTTCAGCGTTGGTGGGGAGCGAGGCAGGGCAGAGAAGATTGAGGAAACTCCTGAAGATCTTGAGAAGCGTCGCCAGGGAGCCAAGCGAGCTGAGGAGAGGGAGATGGTGCGACGTGCAGCGAGACGAGCCATTATCTTTGGTCTTGAGGTGCCTCGTCGAGAACCTGCGAAACCAAAGCAAGCCAAGGGCAAGGGTAGACATAGGCAGGAAGATGAGGAAGCCGAAGAGTCCACCACCGAGCGGCGGCATGCGGAAGCATTGATGGATGGTACCGTGGTCGAGCCGTCGTTTGCCAAGGGTAACTGGTGTATTCGATGGAGAGAGTAATGCCGCATCGCTTTCTATCGTGAACTATGGGAGCTGTCCAACTCTGCAACACGAATGCCTTCTTAGAAGGTGTTGCCTATCAGCTATTAGCTGATTAATGAGCTCCTCATAGAATGAGAACATACTTCGACTCATTCGTAGCATCGATTGCATGAGATGAAGAAGAAAGCCTTCGATGCGACAACAAACGATCGTACAGGTCCAAGGACTTGAAAGCACGACTGCTCTGAGCCATGCTTCGGGGAGGTGGGAATCCAGACGTGGTCGGCTCGAACAAATTGCGCCTTCACCACTACATGGACTCAGCAGCGCGACTGCCCCGAATTCGTTCGAACTTGCTCGCGTGTTCCGATGACGTGCTGCGTCCAGTCACCGCTGACATTCCCATTGGCATTCTTGCACTGCTGGCTCACCTTCTACTTCACCTTGACATGGACAACATCCGACTCAAACCCAACGTCGGCCTCGCCCATGGAACAGCGATACACACACCATGGCTTCGAACGACAGCATTTGGTGGCGCCTTCCCCGAGAGGTGCGCGACGAGATCTATGAGCTTGCATACAGCACATCTCTTCAAGTCACAAGATACGACGACACGCAGGCTGTGATGTCAACGGCCACTAAAGCATCGGTCGAGCTGAAGCCTCTGGGAATGATGGAGAAGCTCCGCTCCTACATCTGCGGCACCAAGAGGGCAGGTTAAGAATGCGTCTTGATGATGTTGCCATGTCCCCATTGACTCATGCACAGACCTCGCTGCTGAACCGGCTTCTTATCTCGAAGCAGTACTTTGCTGAAGCACTCGTCGTCTACGCCAGCATCAACAAGTTCCATTTCACCAACTGGCCAGCGTTCTGCCGCTTCATGGACAATCGAACACCCTCCGGATCGTTGTTTCGAAGACACGTTCAGATGGTAACTGTCTCATACTTCGGCGATTCTCGAAGAGTCCGAACTCCGGGAGAAAAGCTTGGAACCACAATGCATGTAGTGTGTAGCGGCGTGGCCGAAGCGATCCAACACGCCCGCCAGCTCGCGATTACCGGGAAGTTGCTCCGCCAGTGTCCTCGGTTGTTAGGACTCGACATTCTGGTTTTCTGGCATGACAATCAGCGCGAGAGTCTTGGGGTCATCGAGATTCATACAAGGCGCTGCAAAGACATTGGGCGTTGCAAACCATGTCCCAAATGGGGATCTCTGTTCTATTACATCCTGAGAGCGCACATCAACTCCGGAGAAGCTTCGACGCTCTGGCCGCCTTGTGAGTGTTGTAGCTGGCCCAAGTCACGTCTCTCACATGTCATGCATGCGAAAGGGCATCAATCCAAGGAGCACAAGGAGGCAAAGCGTCGTGCAGGAGGGATATAGAGTAGAAGCGCGGCCAACTGGCGGAGAAAGCGCATGGGCAAGTCTTCGAACGTAGTGCATGGGGAAGAGGATTCAGGGGCAGGTCTTTACTTTCAGCACTAAGGCACATCTGTCTTGGCATTTTCTACCAAGATCTCAACTCAACCAAGTCAAACAAAGGAGGCTTCAACCTCAGATGACCTCTTTCGCCTGTGTCATACGGTATTATGTGTGCATCATGTGCCTAGCTAAATGCGACAGGATTGTCGGACACTGTCAAAGATGGTAAGCAATAGCCTTTCCCGTGAACCACAGAACACCAACTCTAGGATGGGGCTGATAAATGGATTCTCATCCACATCTTTCCGTAGTTTTGCTCCGCCTTGTGGCAGCGATGAGAAACCTTTTCAAAAAGCTCTCCATCCAGGAGGATCCCAATCGGCCTGTTCCCAGAGAAGCGTACGGATGGCGAGTCTACGCCCAAGCGCTTTGTGCTGCAGGGGTAAGATCATTCCAACTACATATCGTTAACACAACTAATCAACAAGAAAGGGAGCCGCACTCGCAGGCTATGATCATGCCTACATTGGGGGTACACTGGCTCTGCCGAGCTTTCAGCATGCGTTTGGCATCACGCCAAAGAACAAGACGTCACTCTTCTCCAACATCACTTCTACGCTAATAGCAGGATGTGCTGTCGGCAGTCTACTAGGCTTCATCCTTGCAGAAAAGTTTGGCAGAAAAAGAGCTCTCTTGTCCTCTGCTGTTGTCGCATGCTTGGGAGGCGTGATACAACTGGTGAAAGGCTATATCGGCCTGTTGTATGCCGGGCGAGTTGTGTCTGGTGTGGCCATTGGCATCATCGTCGGTGTGATACCAGTCTACATCAGCGAGATCGCACCTCCCACGATTCGCGGTAGGCTCGCTGGCTTGGAGATGGTCGTCGCTCTGCTTGCTGTGCTTCTGGGGTACTGGATCAACTATGGCGTCCAACAGCATTTACCGCCGACTGACACGCAGTGGAGAATCCCTGTTGGCATTCAGTTCGTTCCGCCCATTGTCATTCTGCTTGTCATGCCGTGGATGAGAGAGTCTCCCCGCTGGCTGGTCAACATGGGCAGGAATGAAGAAGCGTTGAAAAGTTTGGCCTACATCAGAAATCTGTCCGAGGAGCATGAGTACGTTAAGTGGGAGTTTCGAGAAATGCAGAAAGCGAGGGACGCATCTCCTGGAGGGACATTCTGGGATAAGAGTGTACAAACTTGGAAGCAGCTGAGGCAGAAAGGAATGAGGAGGAGACTGGTACTCTCGATTGTTTGCAAAGTTCTTCATGCCCTCAACGGGTAAGTCTCCTTTACCAAAGCTTGCCGTATTGGTCTTGCTCACAATACTGAAATCAGAATGACCGTCCTCGCACTCTACGGTCCCCTCATCCTCAAATCCATTGGATTCCCGCATGTCTCTGAAGGTCTTCTCTATACCGGAATCTACGGCGTCGTCAAAGTTGTTGTAACGGTCATATTCACCATTTTCCTCATCGACACTTGGGGCCGCCGGAAGACGATCCTGGTTGGCAGCGTGTTGATCTGCATTGCGCAGATCTATCTTGGAGGATACTCTGCCGTTTCGAAAAGCTTCACCGAGCCCTCCCAGAAGGATGCCGGTGCTTACATCGCGTTGGCGATGTTGTACGTCTGGGTAAGTATATCAGCAACACGTATTGCCTTTCTGGATCACCCGGACTAACATGTACGTCTAGACAGCAGCATTCGCATTCAGCTGGGCCTGGTTTCCCTCGGTCTTCCCGTCCGAAATCTTCCCAACGCATCTCCGAGCCCTAGCCATTTTGCTCACCAATCTCGTTGGCTGGGTCATGCACTTCGTTGTGGCCTACTCCATTCCTTACATGATCAAGAATCTCAGGTACGGAACGTTCTTCTTGTTTGGCACGACGACTTTGCTGAGCGCAGTCATCGTCTTCATCTGGGTCCCAGAGACCAAGTCGTTCCCACTGGAAAAAATGAATCTGATATTCGATGGATCAAGGTGGGCGAGAACGGCGCGGAAGGATGCTGAAACGTCGCTGGCCGAGGAGGAGAGACTGGAGAGAGTAAGGACTTCTGCCTCGGTGGAGATGCAGGAGACTGTCGTAATTTCTGGCGGGAAGGACGTGAAGGCGATGGAGGCGGCTGCGTGGTGCCTCTGCAGATAGAGCGGTAATGAGTTTGTCAGATGTGACGACGAACATTTGGACTCCCCTGTTGCTCTTGCTGTAATCGTCTGGTAATGCGCTGGGCTGCTTGGTGATCGGTACGTCGAGGCCCTGAAGTACACTCACGAGTTTTGCGAGCTATGTTATACATATCATTACCTCTGACAGTTTATTTCTTCGCTTTCGACTTCTTGTTCTTCCCGCCTCTGCCCATGGCTCTCCTTTCAGCTGCTCGTACTCTCCTGGCCTTGGTTTTGTTCCACGCGGCAAATCTGTCATTAGGCTTGAAGGGCTTCACAGCTTGCGCCCTCTTCGAAGCCAATCCGTCTCTTCCAATCTCCCAGTTGGCCTGTCTGTACATTCCTCCTGGTCTCAAATGCATTTTGACCTCATGCTTGTCTTTGCCCTCTCCTCTCACAACCTTGACTCCTCGGAATTCGTTTGGTTGATCTTTCAGCTCAGTCCCACCGGCTGTTGTTGTCATGTCCGCTGCTACGAGTTCGGTCTCTGTCTGTGGTGTGCCGTACGCAAGCATGCCGAGTTTTCTTCGTCGAGCTTGGCCTGCCGGTTGAGGAAGAGTCTGGTCGCGATCGAATACGATGCCGATGAATTTCCTGTCTGGGTGTCTGGCAGGATCTCTGTAGTATGTGACGTAGCCTGGTGCACCGGCGTGGATAGTGTGGTCGCGTCCCTGAGGCAGTCAGTACTGATGCTCAAATGAAGATCCTCCGCTCACTTACCATGAAGCAATTGTCGCCTGGGAACCAAAGCGTGCCCCTCTGCCTAAAGATGATGTTCCCTGGTACGACATACTGCCCTCCCGTCTTCTTCGCTCCTAGTCGCTTTCCAGGTCCATCCTTTGCGCCGTTGGCTCGTCCTTGTGCTTGATGGGAGGCGTGTCGTTTCGCGACTGCGCCAATTGAGGGCTGTGAGATTCGAAACGAGGCCAGGGCAGATTCGAGAGCCGATAGAGCAGCCATTGAAGGCGCTGAGCGTGTTAATCGCGATGCCATGATGCGTGAGAATGTGCGTGTGTGTACAAGAAGCGATGTCACAGATGTCGACCTCAGACAGCCTCGATCCCTCAATGATCTCTTGGCAAACTGGCCCGAGCACCTCCGCGCTCCTTGCTCCCCGCTACTTCAATATAGACGACACCGCATTCAACCCAGAGCAAGTAGACCGCCAGGCACCAGAATCACTTATCGCACGATACGCAAATCGTCGACGACCATCCCACCTCTAAAGCACTGTTCAAAGGAGACGCTCGCCCGAATCGGATCTAAACAACCAAATCAACACCTTTCATTGAGGAAACAGCCCAACTCACGAACCTCCAAATCTAAATCGGGCCTTGCGCCCGCACCGCACACTCGATATGGCGTCGGCGGTCTTCTTTCTCGATCTGAAGGGCAAGACACTGCTCGCCCGAAACTATCGTGGAGATATCCCCATGAGCGCAGTCGAGAAATTCCCAGTCCTCCTTAGCGAAGCCGAAGAGGAGTCCAGCAGCGTTCCTCCCTGTTTCAGCGACGACGGAATCAACTACCTCTACATCCGACACAACAATCTGTACCTGCTCGCCCTGACGAAGCGAAACAGCAATGCAGCTGAAATTCTCCTGTTCCTGCACCGAATAGTAGAGGTCTTCACGGAATACTTCAAAGAGCTGGAGGAGGAGTCGATCAGAGACAACTTTGTTGTCATTTATGAGTTGCTCGATGAGATGATGGACTTCGGCTACCCTCAGACGACAGAGAGCAAGATCTTGCAGGAATACATCACACAAGAATCACATAAGCTGGAAGTGCAAGCTCGGCCACCGATCGCTGTCACGAACGCCGTTTCTTGGAGAAGCGAAGGTATCAGATACCGCAAGAACGAAGTCTTTTTGGATGTGGTCGAATCTCTCAATCTACTGGTCAGCAGTTCAGGCAACGTCTTGCGATCCGAGATTCTGGGTGCCATCAAGATGAAGTGTTATCTGTCCGGTATGCCCGAGTTGCGACTGGGTCTAAATGACAAGGTCATGTTTGAGACAACTGGACGCGCGACAAGGGGCAAGGCTGTCGAGATGGAGGATGTCAAGTTCCATCAATGTGTGCGACTATCTCGGTTTGAGAACGACCGAACAATTTCATTCATTCCTCCGGATGGAGAGTTTGAATTGATGTCGTACCGACTTAACACACAAGTGAAGCCGCTAATTTGGGTGGAATGCATTGTTGAGACGCACTCTGGCAGTCGAATCGAATACATGCTTAAGGCCCGCGCACAGTTCAAACGCCGCTCAACAGCCAACAATGTCGAGATCTCAATTCCAGTTCCCGACGACGCAGACACGCCCCGCTTCCGAACAAATATTGGCTCTGTGCACTACGCTCCCGAGACGTCCTCAATCGTATGGAAGATTAAGCAGTTTGGTGGAGGAAAGGAATTCCTCATGCGCGCCGAGCTCGGACTGCCATCTGTCAAAGGAGACGAAGAGCGAGGTGGTGGTATGATGGGTGGTTTTGGAGGCAGCATGGGCGGAGTCGGCGGAGTAGGAGGCAAAGCCAAACGGCCTATCAACGTCAAGTTTGAGATTCCGTACTTCACAACCAGTGGTATTCAGGTGCGGTACCTGAAGATCATTGAGCCCAAGGTGAATATAGGCTCCTTTCATCCGCTCAAATGTATCAGTGCTAACCCATTTCATAGTTGCAATACCCTTCATTGCCATGGGTACGGTACATTACCCAGAGTGGAGACATCGCAGTGCGGTTGCCGGATGTGCAATAGTGGCATGCATCAATCAGAGATGAGACGTTTACACCAGACCCATGAAGTTTTAGCAAGTCAGGCGCCCGGGGTTATGTCAAGCACATCTGGTCCCTGCAAGAGAAGGCTCTGCGTGCACATTGATCCAATGATCATGAAGACTACTGATGTCTACTAGACCCGGCACTAGATTGATCTGTCGAGTGGGGTATCATCTGTGGTAGAAGTGCACCAGCTCAGACTCTTTGGCAACTCGACCGCATCGTACCATAGCCTTCCAAGACCTTTTCAGGTGGCATTGCAACCAGGTTGTTTTATGCCAAAGGCCATGAGAATCATAACGCTACCGGCGACCGGACGGCCGTCCTCCGAGACGCCTGTAAGTAAGTGGCTTGGGAGGTGCCTCGGCCTGTGAGCTACAAAGTACAAGCAATGCGGGCGAGCAGCGCCTCTTACTCTGCTATGGTATTTCGAGTGGTTGTTGGGTGCAAGGCCGATACATGCCGTCCGGCAACTACTGCAGGTCTGACATGCTGCCCATGAGAATATGTCATAAGCGAGGGAATGTGTTTTGCTTACCCAAAATCATTCAGGAAAGAACCTTAATACCAACGTCTTTGCGAAAATCGGACAAGATCGTCGGTTCTAGGGCCGAGCTTTGCCAGGCTGAGGGCAGCCTCCATAAGTAGTATATGGTAAACCACATCCTTCATTCTTGGACTGTCGCCTTTTGCATCTTGCTTGTTGCCCGATTGCAGCTTGTTGCCACCTGACGAGACATCTCGGCCCTCAGAAGCACAGCTTCACAGCCAACATGCGATCTCAACTCCTCACTTTATTGTGTTTGCCTTTCCTCGGCTATGCTGCCCCTCAAGAACGAGCAGCTAATCCAACGGTATCGATCGCATCTGGAGTCGTCGTGGGAACAGCAACAAAAGTTTCGAACCAACCAAGCGTAACTAAGCTTGCAAACGCTTACCTGGGAGTGCCGTACGCAAAGAGCCCGCCATTAAGATTCGCACCTCCAGAGGCAGCGGCAGCTTGGTCAAAGCCGTTGAAGGCTCAAAAGCTGCCACCAGCATGTCTCCAACAATTCCCATCGGGCGCGGCGGGAGAGAAGACCAATGAGTACTTCAACAACCCCGGCCTGCCACCTCCACCTGAAAGCGAGGACTGCATGTACGTGAATGTCTTCGCGCCTCAGGATGCTTCTCCCACCAATTTGAAAGCGGTCATGTTCTGGATTTTTGGTGGAAACCTGCAAATCGGAACTGGGTCCCTTGCTTACTACAATGGCTCTTCGCTTGCTGTCAACCACGATGTCGTGGTCGTCACGTTCAATTACAGAACCAACATGTTTGGCTTCTCGAACAGTCCGCAGATACCGACAGGAAAGCAGAACTCTGGGTATCTCGACCAGCGATTCGCTCTGGAGTGGGTGCAGAAGAATATCAAGTCTTTCGGCGGCGATCCGACAAAGGTTACAGTATTCGGCGAGAGCGCAGGAGGCTACTCTGTCAAGCAGCTCCTCGCTAATCCACCAAGCCCTCTGCCCTTCCGAGCTGCCATCATGGAGTCCCAACAGGCCTTGAGGTCCGGCAATGGACTCACCAGCTACAATCAAGTCGCCGCAAACTTTGGCTGTGTTACTGCTCCCTCGGTAATAGAGTGTCTGCGAAAGGTGCCTGGCACTGACATCCAGAAGTATATCACCGACAATGGAGTGAACTTCCCTCCTGTGACGGGAGATGGTACCGACAGCGGATCTCAGACATTGCCGGCTATCCAGTCCGGCAATTTCGCGAATGTTCCGATATTCATTGGAACCAATCATGACGAGTTTACTGTCTTCCTGAACATTCTCGGAGTTCCTTCAAACGTCAGCGATTTGGGCACCGGGCTCAAAGCTGCGGGTATTAATCTGCCGTCCACTGCAGTAAACGCGCTTGCAAGCACGTATCCTCAAGATGTCCTCGGCGACACCAATCTGCTCCTAGCACGGTACGTGTGCCCTTGAATTGGTCTTCTTTTCGACAACTGACCTTTCCTTAGCGTCCTGACAGATTACGCCTTTACCTGTCCAACCTCAACCTTCTCCTCAGCAATCAGTGCTGCAGGCCGTCAACCTGTCTGGCGCTACCAATACTCTGGCTACTTTCCCAACCTCCAGCCCTTCCCGAACGCTAGAGCGTATCACTCGAGCGAGATCCCTCTCGTTTTCGGTACATATCCGCTCGATAATCAATTTGGAAAGGTGACGCAGGATGAGATTGAACTCAGTAAGTATATGCAAGGTGCCTGGAGTTCGTTTGCAAAGAACCCGAGCGGAGGTCCTGGCTGGCCGAAGTTGGGAAGCAACAATGGCGTGGAGTTGGGCCAGCTCGGAAGCAAGAAGAAGCCCAATGGCGAGGTCACGGAGCATTTGCTCTCTGCTGATGCCGCATGTGTGATTCTCGACCCTGTGATCATCGCGTCGGGAGGAGCGTATTAGCTGTTGTATTTGGTCGATAACATGAGATTTCTCCATAGCTTTTGGAACACATTCAGGCGTAGTGATGCTTCCGCAGTACTTTTTCAGCATGATCGGAGGACAATGAATGAACCTAAGATACCGAGAGATGTCGTGGAAGCAAGTGAGGTCGATGATCAGAACATGGGTGTCTTGATGCTTTCAAAGGGTGTGCTGCGTCGACCTTTGGCCAAGCGCTGGCCTCGGCCCAAAGTCGTGGCATCTCCGTTCGCCGCGCTTCGCAACATTGGACCACCTGCAGCTGCATCAACGCTGGCATCGAGGCAGTTGCGGTTGGGTATGGCAACGACATCGTATTCGCGCTCACTCTCGAGCGCTTTCAAGAGGTTGAAGGTCAGAAACATCAGGACGTGCATTCACGAATGAGTCTGACACAGAATACAGATCTCTTCATCGACCCCTGCTGTGTACCAGCAGTCCCGACGCATCGAAACCTCTCCCCAACAGTCATCAACCATATCAGAATTCCTGCCGCCTTTGCAGACGTCTCCCGTGCCAGAGAGTCTAGCCGACGAACTCGCCCAGATTCGCCTACCGAAAGCCGTCCAAGCAACGTACCTCAAACCGCTTACACGCGAGCCTCAGCATGGCATCGTCTCCGCCGACCTTCAGTTGCGCTCCTACAGTGTGCGAAACTTGGAACTCTTCACCGATTTTGCGATGAGAGCAGCGTACTATCTTCATCTGCCTACATCTGGACCGAAACCTTTGCGCCGCATCGTTGAACGCTATACGGTTCCGCGAAGTAACTTCGTGCACAAGAAGTCGCAGGAGAACTTTGAGCGAGTCACGAAGAGGAGATGGATTCGGATTCTGGATGGAAGTCCAGAGAATGTGAGAACATGGATGACGTTTTTGCACAAGTATCGATACTACGGCGTGGGCATGAAGTGCGACTTCTGGGACAATGGTCCTTTGACCGAGAGCGACGAGGGGGCCGCGCCGAAGTCAAGCCCACTGAAGTCAGCGGTACGAGGACGCAGGTTCTTGGCATTTCCAAAGCCCTTTGGAACCAAGTTTCAAAAGTATTGGGCTGGAAAGGGAGCAATGGGCCCATTCCACGCCTTCCAGGCTGGGACGGCCCATCAGCTTCAGGAGCGCAGTATCAGACTGAGAAATAGAAGAACTCGGCGGGCCAACCGGGCGAAGAACGAATTGCTGAAGAAGCAGGCGGATGAGAGAAGGGCCAGGTACGCGGCACAGTTGGAGGCACAAACTCTCAAGCCCTTGGATTTTCCGCCAGAGTCGTCCTCAACTGAGCAAGCGCCCTCGAAGGCATCCTCGACTCAGGAAAACTCCTCGACTGATGCAGCTTCGCCTGGCCCAGAGAAGTCAAACTAAGCTTGAGCGTTATCGTTATTCTTGCTGCCGGGACGACACCGAGCAGCATATGTACAGCATGTATCCACCGCAAACCTGATATAAATCTATACTGGCAGTCGATGCGCCTTCTTAGCGGTTGCGATTGCTCGTTGTCAGATTCTCAGCCTCCACGTCGTTTCGTCTCGTTTCCTCGTCAAACCGGTAAGCATCCATTTTCACAGAGCTGTGGATAATGACCAACCCACTGCTACGGGACCTTGCTCTTCACAGCATGTTCTGGACTGCTTCCGCGGAGGTCTTTGGCATGGGTCTATTTATGCTCTTGGCGCTTCCGGTGAAGATCCGACTTTCCAGCCGCATCCAAAACCAATCGGTCTATTAAAGGGTCAGATTTTGGCGGCCGAAAGTGGTATGTCCCAGTTGAAAACTCAGTGCGCCACAGCTGCAAGCTAAACGAATCCTTCAAGGCAGAATCCCCTTCTCCGAGCGATTCTGCTGCAGGCACAATGCAACATCAAGCACGCAAATTACGTAGTTGGATGTTTTGCATGCTGCACATGTGCATGTTGAAGGGAATGCGGCTCTTGTAGGGTTGTACGAGGACGGTCTCTGGGCCTATTTTGGTAAGGTTGTTCAGCTCGCGTACAACGGAACAGGCAACCCATGATGTCGATCATTGGAGATCGGAACATGGGCACGTCTAGTTTAGGCACGGTAGGCTGGATACACCAGTTTGCTGTAACGCTAGGCTATGCTGCCTTGGTGGATCACAATAGGAGTGTCTAAGGCTGACAAAGATGAATGATATATAAGACCACGCCCGACTTGCTTTGCTGTAGGAGATCACCACCAACAACGATACAGTCGCTTCAGGACATCTCGCTACACACCATCTTCAATACCTCAAAGGCTTCGACAATTACGAATTTCCAGACAAGATGAAGTTCTCCCTCCTCACCCTCGGCGCCTTCGCCGCCTCAGTCATTGCTTCACCTCTGGCCAAGTCCTCCGATGTCGAGGCTCGTGACTGCACCCAGTACTGCTCTGTGGCCGCCGGCTGCGTACGTTCACGTTGAAAGTCCATCGCTCGATCTAAATACTGATCATTCTTTCAGGTCTGCGTCGACTGGCCCGCCGACTGCACCGCCTACTACACCGTCATCCCAGACGACACCTGCCTCACCATCGCCAAGTCCTTCTCCAACTTCACCGTCACTCAGCTCTACCTATGGAACCCGGACATGGGCCAGACCTGCGCCGGCCTGCGTGCCTACGTCCCCGTGTGCATCAACACTCCAGACTACACCTACACGCCACCGGTGCAGCCAGACTTCGGAACCCACTACACGCCCGACCAGACCCCAGTCCCGATCATGCCAGGAATCGTCGACAACTGCCAGGAGTTCGAGCTTGTCGCGCCGGGCACTCGCGTCGATCAGCTGGCTACCGAGAACGGATTCGAGGTCGACCAATTTGCAGAGTGGAACGGCAACTCGACCACGGCTTGGGCTGCATACTGGGCTTGTGTCAAGGCTTAAGCGGCCTGCTGGTCTGGAGAGGCTCACAAGCCGAATGAGTCTTGCATAGAAGATTGACGAGCATATTGCATCTGGGAGGGAGTTCAATGATCTTGACGGAATGAAATGAGAGACAGGCTCATGTGCATAGGGAGGAGTCTACGTGGGACATCGAAGAAATGACCAGTCACTCATTCACTTACAGACAATGAGCGAAGCTCGAATGGAACATGCGTTCCCAAATTTGTAAGCTTCAGCGTCCGCGAGCCTCCACTAATTCTCTGACATCGAGCCGGACTAAATGGCTTGATTCCCATCTTGTCCCTAGATTTGTGCAACGAGTGATGACAATGCTTCCCGTGAGGCTTTCCCGATTCGACAGACTTCCTCATGTTCTCACATTCAGCTTCAGGTAGCTCGAGGTGCTGGCCGGCTACTGAACCCCAAAAAAACCAAGGGTCATAATGAGCCTCTAGCCACCCTTCTGCGAATCTGACAACAACTAAGACTATCGTCCTGGGGTTGCGGCCACAAAGATTGAATCTAGTCGTTACACAGTGACACATCCGAGCTGAGCATCAGGCCTAGGAGTGGAAGCTATGAGTCGCTTTGAGGGCGCAATCCTGCCTTGGCTCCAAATCAGCCTGTAGACTGAGCTTTTCGTTTCCCAAGGGGATTGGCAAGGCCGTTCACCGCGACTGCTGGCATGGGTACTCTTCTTGCCTCCCTTTGATGGTTTTGTCCCTCTCGGTGTGTCTGTCCATTCAAAGGTCGAACTATAGTCTGGAACTCAAGGTGCGAGAACAAGGCAGGGGCCGAGTTAGGCACACGACTGTAGCTTCCTTGCTGCTCAGTGGGCCTCATCTGCCGCTTGTGATATTCAAGCGATTGTAGGCACGGGGGAGTGCGACTGGGCTTGAGAACAGTATTTGCGGCCCCGACAGACAGTCTTTGCGACTACAAAGCAGTCAGAACATCGACCGCATACTCCTCATTGGTACTCTTGCCCTCAGTTCCGCTGGGCTGACTCTTTGACTCTTGTTACATGCTGAATAGCATCGTTAGCCTGCTCCGCTGTGAGCTCTCCTACCTCCTTTTCAGTAAAACGGACGATGTCCACCCTGCTCCCCTTAAGACCAGAGCAGTCCAAGTCTTGTTCAATCCTCATAGACAACATTATGGGTGTCAGCTATGTCTACTACTATTGAGCCTCCGCATCTTTTACGCCGCCCTGCTCTGTTTGTATTTGTACGTTCATCATGCCCGTGGTACGATGCTATCCGTCCGGAATCCTTCTTGTAGTCAGGAAGTGCTTTTCTCAAAGCTCAGCAGCTCTACAATCGTAGAGACATCTTGCCCCTGCTTGATGTTTGCACTTGTGTGAAGCTCCAAAGGTCGGTGTTGGCGGCGAAGGGGGCTGCTCCGTGCCGGAGACGCGTCGGTTTGATCGACCGGGGGTGACGGATGGTCCTCTAGCTGCTGCTACCAGGGCTGTAGATGTGCGTTCGTGATTGCGACTCATCGACATGTTCTCTTCCAGGTATCGCTCCTCCTGTCGCTCCTCGCGTCGAAGTCGTGGGCCTCATTCGCGAACGCGAACGGAACCCTGCGGGGTGGTTAAAAGACCGTGTGGCCGGACTTGGACCTTGTCAGTGATCCTGGCTTTGCTGTCAACGACGCAAGCCATCGCCTGTGTGTTGCCACCTTGCCTGTTCTTGATGCCTGCTTCGCCGAACGTGTGCTTTTCGAAGAAGGTGGAGGTTTGCGAAGCATATCCTGCGCTGCCTGAGCTTAGGCTCGATCGCTTCTTGTTGCAGTCATCTTCCATTGCTGCCACGAAGGATGAAGTCTTCTCCCGGTTTGGCGCGGCTCGTCCGTGTGCATTTTGTCAACTCCTTCGTTGCCTTTCTCGCCGCAAACCTGGGCGTGGCCCGCGAGGGTGTAGGCCTTAGGGCGTGGCCAGAATGATGCGGAGGTCGTTGCTTCGGATCTTGGCCTCGCGACATGAAAGGCCAAGGCCTTCGCATTTGCCTCTGATGTCAGTGTTGCATGGTGTTGCTGAAGATGAGCCAGATCACCCATTCCTCCCCTTACCGTCGTCTTGCATTTCGAAGTGTTGCTGTCGATGAGCCCGCTGCTTGAGGCTGCGGCTCCGAAGTTCGCGCCGCGACGCGTCTGGGCTTCGCGGCTTCGACGATGTGTGTGACACACCACAACCGCTGTTGCTTGTCAGGCACATGTTGAAGTGCCCAAGGTGACCTTTCTGCTCCCCCTCGCATCCTAATCGTGTGCTTCGACGCGTGATTGCCGCATTTGAAGCGTTTCTGCCTGAGCAAGGCGCGTCGCCGAAGCTTGCCAGTGGTCATCCGCTCAGCTTCACAGGTTCAAAAATCTGTATCTTCCACCACACTGGTCGTGATTGTCTAAAAATTTGTAAGCGGTGTACTTTGCACTCACTGATCCTCCTCCAATTTTATCTATGATTTTTGAACGCGTTGTGGTGGAGCCAGAGTGATTCGTAGCAAGAGGTTGCTGAAGCTGCTTGCTGGACTCAAAAGTTGGCAGCCTTCAAGAACTCGAACTTGCAACCTTCCACGCGTAACCGCTGAGCATACCTCCTGCACGAGGGCAGGGAGTCTGAGGACCATTCGGGAGACGTTTGTGAAGGTCGTCAATCTTGCACGCCTCTGAAGGCTACAAAACGCCCCCTTTGTGTGAGTCGGGTTCGCTCTCTCGGACCAAAGTTTGCTGTGGAATGATCGTGTGGGTCATACGCCAGCGACATCCCTCAAACGTGCTCATCCAGCAAGTGAGACCACTGGCAGCTTTCCATGGAGCTTTTGTATCAATCAGAGTCTACAAGAGGCACTTTGAACCCACTCACAGGATGAGGAGCCCTCGAGCAGTATACCATTGCACGACTGGGGGGCTCACCAGTCCACTTTTGCAGAGGATGGCCGATGCCGCAACGCTGGTCACGTCTCCTCGTTCGTATCGACGCACCAACTGTCAGGACGCATCCTCTCTTCGTAGACGGCCTGCCGGTCTCAGTAGCAAAAAGCAAGGGCAAGCTGAGCAGCAGCCGTCCAGACAAAATCTTGTTTGCTTATGAGGGTGATGTGCCGTCCGCAGTACCAGTGAACGTAGGGACAAAAAAGGAACAAGTCCCCAAAAAAGTCCAAAAAAAAAAGGATGTAATGAAGTCCACACTTCTTATGAGCAATCGCGGTGCAATGAAAGCTCCTTGTATTTGAATTATGAGATTTCTGGGAGATCCGAATTAGTAAACTTGGCTCGAAACAAATGTTCTATCTAATCCAGAGTGGCTCGACAGCAGCAGCGGACAGCAGCAGCGAGCAGAGCAGTGTTAGTAGCGTTAGTTTAGAACCCGAATTTGCCTGAGAGACTAGGTCGGTTCAATCTCCCATCAACGCAGCCCCTTGACTGGTTGTGATAAACGCAGCCGAAATATGCAATATATAGACAAAAAATGAAAGCGCGGCCTCATCCGCAAGGAACTTCGTTTTCCTCGCACGCCCAGATCTTTTGCTACAGGCCAGATACGGACGCGGTAAGACCTGGAGGTTTGAGAGGCAGGCTCGTGCATCTTCCGCAACAACTTTGTGAGTACCATCACCGCGTTGTTGTTGAGATATCCGTGGTAAGGGCTGGTGGTGTGGCGTACGGCGTTTCGAAGATACGCGCGGAGCTGCTTCGGAGGGGCACGCCAGAACGCCGACTCTACCAGCGAGCTGCGACGGCGATGGCAACTCTTACAGTCGACCAGGACAACGATGATGCTGCTGAGATCCTCCATAGGCTGTATGATGGCCTGGATACATTTCAGGGGCAGGAGGTACGTCGACAGGGCGTGCGATGGACGAGGAGGTTAGCCAACCGCCAACGGAGGCTACTGACATTCATCCAGCTGTCGTCAAAGCGGCACCGACTCGCGCCTGCTCGTACGGCTAACAAAGGACCCTAGAAAACAGTAGGGACGCGTCGACGCGAAGGAAGAACCTACTCCAGTGATCCAGCAATCCTAGGGGAGACAAAAGACACGACGACGTGGTCGACGTCAACACCGTTGCGACGGGCAGTCAGTTCCTACACCATCGACAAAGCATCTTGAACGCGTCGGACGCAGCGTGGACGGCAGCAAGCATCTTACGACCAAATAGTGCCAGTCCGGCTCGCGCTCGAAGAGCGGAACGCAAAGGGAGATCCTCCAATTCGACGCCAGCGAACAGATCGACGTGGCTTACATCACGCTCTTCAGCCGGCCAGTCCAGCTCCTCCGCCTTCGACAGAACGACAGACGCCTTCGTGCGGGTGCGACGCAACGCGGGCTGCTAAAGCACTTGTACTGCCGACAGCTCCATCCCTTCGCCCCAATCTCCAAGAGCGACACGTGAAGACCATACTCCACCTCCAAGATTACGAATGACACCGTTGCGAGGCTAGTAGCGGCAGATCAAGAGCAAGAACCTGTTCAAAGAGCTGTGGAGATCGACACGGGGATGAGACACCTGAGCAACGGCATCAAGACACCAACGCGAAGGCCGACAAGATGGTGGAGCTCGTAATGCTACACTCATCCACGAGCACGCGTCAATCCTCCAGGATGACCAGTTCGACGCGCCAGAGAGGATATGAACCATATGAGTGAACACAGTTGCGGCGTGTGAGCTCATTAGTCCTTGGACTAAGGTCGCACAGAGGGATAGAGGCACGACCGCGAAACCATCGGCGTGGTGGATCTTGGGCTCAGACGGACCTCTAAGTTTCGCCACGCGAGCAGAGACTCAGTGAGGACGAGTTCGTGCCATGTAGCGAGATGGCCTGCACAGATGAAGCCAAATTTCGTGCAACAGCTGCAGATATAAGGCGATTCTTTAAACCCCTGACCACCAAAGTCTAGCTACTGAGCTCGAACAGTAACCAAGCGCCGATAGCCTCTGCTCCATGTGGCTCCTGGGTCAGGAGAAAGTGGAGGCAGACCGGTAGTATGTCTCATCAACACCAAACGAGCAACGAGAAACCAGAGGAGGTGGGCTCGCAAATCTTCTCACACTTATTGATATCCGCTAAACAGGGCTTTGACGGGCGACGACTCTTGGACAACAGCAGAGAGTGCCACGCCACAAAGCACCGCCGATGCCAACGCTTTCGACAGGCCCAAAGAGCCGTAGGACGAAGAAGCGAGCGCAACACCGCCAGATTGCCGAGCAAGAGACCCTACAGAGCGCCAACGTGCGCCTCGAAGCGCCTTGCTAGGAATTGAAACGGAGACCATCATGCAAAGGGCTTGCGAGCGGGAGAGTAAGCATTACGCGGCTACACTGCGCTGAAAGAGTCGGAGAGGGTGGGACCGGTGCAGGACAGTATAAGAGCCAGAGTCATGACAGCGTCAAGGTGACACAGTGGCGGCCTTGGGTGCAGGATGGGGACCGAGGCTGCAAAGAGCATGGAGAAGGTACAAATCTGAAAGCTCAGGACAACCAATAGCGCGGGCAGGATAGCTTGCAGAATGGCCGTTCAATAGCCACGGGGTAGTCGAGGCGCCCTGAGCTGGAAGGCTCTTGGAACAATCGGAGGCTCTGTTGTTGCTGTGAGGCTTCATTCGATAGAGCTCTTGGGCTGAGCTTGTCGCGGCCAAGCCAATAAATCAAGGCACTAGACTGTACTTGACTCCATTTTGACCATTGCTCTGCATTCGTAGGGAGAGGTGATTACTCGTTTAGACTGAAAGCCTCCTTTGTATCCGGTTCCTGTAGTTGTAGCAAGCGAGGTCTCATAATACGCAGACTGCTGCGTCCAACGTCGTTCTGTTCCTCTCAGAGACTGTTCCTATGGCTTTGACCTCGGCCGGCGTATTGAAAAAAGGGTTCATCCTATGCGGCGAATCATCCTACATTGAAAGTCGATGTTGCAATGTCGAATGGCCTTGAGGTGTCGATTCAGCGATCTGCGTCCCGCCGCCGGGGGTCAGTCACGAAAACATGTGAAGTCGGCCCGCCCACTGGCTCGCGAATCCACGCCCGCAGTCCCACCACCGCACACGACTTCGAGCTTGCAGCGCACCAAGCGCATCCCCATCGCACCAGCAACGACCACGACGCCGCATCGAAAGACTGGGTTCTGACAGAATGGCACGCATCGGAGAACACCTGCGCCGCCTGCTGAGAAGAGTCAGACTCTGGCCGGCGCCGACGACACCACCGCCAGCCCAAGAAGAACTTCTTCCCGCGCCTCCGCCTCCTCCACCATCTCCCGCTTCTCCAGCGCCGCCATCCCTATCAGATTCGCTGGATTGGGCAATGCGGCACATGGAGGTAGGCTCAGACCCGAACGGAAACGTCAGGACCGTGATGGTCGCGCGTGTGGGCTGAGTACTCTCCGGCAATGCTCAAACAGCCACCAGAGGCCTCAATGACAGTAGGGGAGTCGAGTCCTCCAACATCACGATGAGCTGGACTTTTACCACAGGGCCTTGAGGTACAGGACGAAGATCGAACAAAGGCTTCCATATCTCTCACGACGCTCCAGCTGTGGAAGATGTGGGACTCCTGGCAGCTTCAAAAAATCTCCATGGATGCCAGCTCGCTGCGCCGCGTCCGCAAGAGATATTGTGGCACTTGGCACCGCTTCGCAGGTTTTCCCCACGAGGAGGAATCCATCCGTCTCGCCTGGTGGGCTCCAAATGACAAAAGAGGCAAAGCGCGTTGCTGCATCATCGTCAATCAGGCCTATGAAGTCCGCCAGACTTTGGACAAGTTGTGCCTGGACGACCGGCGACACCGAGGCTGGAGCGCCGTCGCACGGCTCAGCCGTACCGAGCATATTCATGGTGTCGACATGACATTTGACTTCCGGTGATGTGTGCAAACTCGGCCTTTGCAATCCCTTCTGGCTTTCTTTGGAGACTCTGATGAAGAGTTGCTGCACCAGCGAGGCCGAAGTTCATACTTCAGGTCTGGGAGCTCATGCCCCCCAAATTCGGGCCAATGCTGGACTTTAGGCGCCTTGATGCTATGAATAGCTCCGTCGGGCAATGCTATGATTCAAAGACCAGATCCTATGGCATCATTGGGCACGCTCGGCAATGTGGCAGGCTATGATCCAGCTGTCTGATTTTCTTCGGCATACGATCTCGCTGCGTGGTGCTTGCCAGGCAGACGCTGTGGATTTCGCTTTGCGATAATACGGCATGTATGTGTCCGAGGCCCCCTGTCTACTCTGGACGAGGATCCACAGACTGCTTTGTGACACTTAGGCGACACTGTCTTGCACCAAGCATTCCAACCTCTTAGCAGCTTCTCTTCCTGCATACGGTGTCCAAGGCTGGAGATTGGCCCATCGAGACAGCATGCCTGGCGTCGCACTGTGGCACGAGCTTGCAGCCGCCTCGTTCTGCAATGAATTCGTCTTCCAACAGCGGCCTGCCGTCCATTTGGGAGGCTGCCGCGGTCTCTCGTTGACCTTTCGGGCGTCGTCCTCGGGGGTAGAGATTGCCAGGGTTGGTCAAGGCCAAGCTGCGTGTGCTGAGGCAGGAAAGTCGGGCTCGGTCTTTCCACGCCCGCAGTATGTTGCTAATTGCTCTTCCGCAGGCTGCTGTCGGCGCCGCCAGTCTGCGGTGGGTGCACGAGGAGTCGCTCCGGTACATCACTGCCAGACCTATATGCAGACGAGGTTCTGACATTGGCTCTGAGAGAGCAGAATCTGATTGTGTCTTCATCTTTCCACGATCATTGCAATCGCTGCGGGAGAGCAGTCACGCTGCCCGTTGCGGCGCTGGTGGTCGGTCTGGGACAGAGTACGGGCTCCCTGCCCTCCTTGGCTGTCACGATATGGTTGTCATGCGCCTGCGAGTATCCATTTCGCCATCTGAGAGAGCAAATTATCATCAAATCCTCCTCCTCATGCCGTCGTCGCCATCGGAGTGGTGGTCAAACTGCTGTGTCGGCGGAAGTGATCGGCGGAGCTGCAGCGCTGTCTGCCTCGGCTGCGGAATATCGGGCACTCGGTATCACTGGATACATCGTTCCAAGAAGGACTACATCCTCTCTCGCCTCTCATCACCGACGGAGAAACGTGAAAGATGGAAGTGCTGCAGCAAGCTCACTGTCGCCCATAGCCGGAAAGCCGCTCAGGCCGCCGGAGCTGTGCCCGGCCAAAAACCTTCACCAGGCCTCCCAATACACCCAGACCACCTTCTTGAGCATCATGAAAAGGCTCGCAAGCTCATCAGAGCCTTCCGAAATGCTATTACCACCTTCTCATGGGTCAAATGTGGAAAGAGGACCCCAGTACGCAGGAACCTCCAACAGCTACCAGGCGGGAGTCCTCCGGGCTTCTCCGCAGGACGTGACGTCCAAATAGACAGCTCTCAAGGTTTCTTACTCCGCACTAACTGCCGCCGCTACTGTGGACCCACTCTGCACAAGCGGGTCTGCTCCGTACACCAAGTCCGGGGCAGGTCTGCAGCTCTGGTACACTTCGGGAGAGCTCGCAGAGGTGCAAGACGAGCGGGTCTGCGAGTGCATTGTGCCAAACAAATGCAGCAGCGAGCGAGATACCTGCGCGATGAGCCTGGCAGTAGGGCTTTTGGACGGGAGCAAACCACGAGAACTTTGCAAGAGCTATCTGAGCCTTCAAAGGAAGGCGAGAAGGGGACGATGATGAGTAGAAAGAGCGATTTCCGCCGTTGGCAAGACCGTGAGAGCTCTGGGAGGCAAACCAAGCAGTGACTGAGTATGGATGGCCTGAGGCAAGGACTCGAGAGCAACCACAGCAGCAGGAGCGTCTGGCAGCGGAAGGCCGCGGTAGTAGGGTTCTGTGCAGGAGACTCCTCCAATTCTCGATGCAAGACCATGCTGAAGGATCCACGCATCGATAACAAACGATGAGAATCATCCGTAGCCTGAGATGTTGTTGCTGGTCCTTCCCAGGGTATTTGCCTAATAAAGCTATCGTAAAGACGGCCCAGTAATAATGCAGGCAGACAGATGATATCCACGGATGCAGTCCCGAACAATCTCAATCTCCCAATTCGTGTGCCATCATGCTGAACAAAGACTGGAATACACAAAGTAATTTCAAACACTGGTATTATTGCGTATCTAATTCTGCGAAACAGGGTATGCTCTACCATCTACTGTATGACTTCCACTTCAAGACTTGTCCCTCTTCCCAAACTGTCCAAACCGATCCCTGAAATCCCCAAAATGCGGCATACTCGGCTTCTTCGACAATTCTCCAAATTCCGGAAGAAGTGACATGCGCTCTCTACGAGGAGCAGGCTCTGGAGGCGCCGTGAGAACCTTCTCGAGCAGCTCAGCACCCTTGATCTTATCCACCTTTCCGAATCGCAGGTTCGACTTGGAAGAGTCGAAGAACTCTTCGCCTTTTCCTTCAGCTGCCAGGCTCATGAGATCGGTTGTCTGTTGCAGTGGAACCAGGCTCTCGAGAAGCATGGGTGCTTCCGGTAGGCTTTCTACGTAGCCTACCAAGTCATCGACGTCGAGCTTGTAGGCAGTGACGGCTTGCGGAGAGATCTGGCGCACATTCGGGTCCAGTGGAAGTGACAGAAGTTGCTCGCACACATGCTTGAGTGCCTCAAAATAGATGAGCTCCTTGATGTGCTCTGGCAAACCGAGCAACACGGTGTTGATAGTGTTGGAAAGGTAGCGAGTGAGCTCTTGGATGTAAGGGCTGGCTGTGTCCGGAACAAAGGTGCTGATCCAGTCGTACTCGGCCGTGTCGATAAGGTCGTCGATCTTGCTGTTGACCAACTCGAAGATACGCTTCTCGGCTCGTTTCTTCGCCGAGTCGAATTGATTTGTGGCGTTCAACTTGATCGGGCCAGCGGCGCTGCTGCTTGATCTTGCCTCGACCAGTAGATCTTCAAGATCCTTGCATGCCATCTCGAAATGATCAAGGTTGGTCAGAATTTGGACGATTTGTCCCGGGTACTGCGAGGATAGACGGTCCACCAGACTACGGCAGACCTTGTCCACGAGCAACTCGTCAAGGCTTTCCTTCAGTGTCTTGTCGATGACCGTAGTATGGCGGAAGTGGTCATCGGAGAACAGATAAATCTGATTGAGGAAATTGCGGATGTCGATGCAGACCAATGGGTACATCTGACTGAATGGGAGGACGCAGGGAAATGTGAGGTCTTCAGCTCGCTCCTGGCCTTCTGGTGGGTTGTACCAAGAGACTGATACCACCTTGGTATACTCCTCTGCGTTGTTGATGGGCATAGGCATGTAGTCATCGGTGCTAACAATCTGGTACAGAATGTCAGCTGTTGAGCTTTAGTCACCGAGATTGCGGCTCTTACCTCTTGAAAGTCATCACTGAATCGCTTTTTCAAGAGCGAGCTGTACTTGTCAAACAGCGTGAGGAGTAGACTGTCAAGGCTACTGACAGGATAGCCCCAGCTATCCATCGTCTGAATGAACAGAGCAATGACGCCCTTGATCTTGAGCAACTTTTCATCGTTGTCAATGTTGTGCAATGCAGTGCTGATGAGAGAAACAGCGGACTGGCACATGCTATCCCACAGCTCATCCACGTCGCTCTGAGCACGGAAGTTCTCAGTCTTCTGCATAGTGGCCTTCTCCACAATTGCAAAGCCCGCAATGCCCTCAAGCAAGCTGCTCAAGCTATTGCTTTCCTCGTCTTGCAGATTAATGGTTTGCGGGATCAAGAGATCTTTCTGTCTCCGGCGGGTTGCTGCATAGTCGGCACGGAACTTCTCAGTCTCGCCGAGAGCATCGTGAATGTGCAGGCACTCGAACAGGGGAGAGAAGTCAACTTGAACTTCCTCGTTGTTGAGTACGTCGAATTCCTCTGGCTCGTCGGCCACCAGCTCCACAGCCGAGTTGAGCTTGAACGATCCCAGGTATCCTTCCTTCTCAGCACGCTCTTTCTGTCTTGCCCGACGCATTTCGGTATGATAGAAAGCCACTTCGCCGAGGAATTGAGATGTCTCTCGGATACGATAGAGCCAGGTGTTCAGATCCATCATGACTGCATCGGCAATCAAGCGCTGCGTAGCTGGCACAGAGCGCTCGATCATTTCCGCAATCTTGTATCTCGTCACTTCTCGTAGATGCACGTTTTGCAGCTCATCAAGAGCTCGAAGGGCAGCGTAATGGTTCTTCTTTCCGAGTAAGTCGTGAACCTGATTAGCAAGCCGTAGCACTTCAAGACAATCCTTCAGGGCTTGAGTAGCATCATCAATATTCTGTCGAACGCTTCGAGAGTCGACTAGTGCCTTCTTGTGCTCCGCAAGCTTCTCTGTACTTGCTTCGATGCTGCGACTGAGCTCCATAATCTCCGCTGTGAGATTGACAGTCCCTTCTCTCACCGACTGCAACTGGTTGACACTGCTGATGAATTCCTGGTGGTTGGAGTTGCATATTGACTCGATTTGCGTCTCCCGATCGGCCGAGACATGATTGAGTGCGTGAATGAGAGGTGTGACTTGCGTCTGCGTCTCAGCATTCTTCAACAACGGGATCAATTGGTCGAGATAGTCGGACTCAGAAGATGACAGAATGATCTGCTGTACCGCACCTGTAAGGTCATCATACTGATCACCGGCGATGAGGCCCGGCATGATGGGTCCTGATGTTCGAGAGACCCCAAGGTGGATCTCGGCAAATTCGGATTGGGCGCGTCGATTGTCCCTTCCTCTGTTGTGACGGCCAGGCTCTTGGCTTCTTGACCCAGATCACAAGTGAACGTAAGTCATGCGTCCACAGATAAAAGTCGTTCTTGCAGTACCTGGGGCAACGGCAGCAACTCGGTAATGAGGCCTTCGCTCACACGAGCCTCAGCAACAGTCAAAGAGTCGGGTTCTTTCGGATTGCAGTGCAACAGGGACCGTCCAATCTTGCAGCACCAGTCAATCTAAATGCCGGCTTCACTTGAGATGGACGCAGCTCAAGTGAGGGCCCAAGCTGAGACAATAGCTTTAAGAAGCTCACTTCTCGCGTTGGAGACAAATCGACTCTCGAGCTCTCCTCTTCAACAACCAACTCTGGCTTCAAACGTTGGCAAGGCCAGGTGGTCTTCAAAGCACCTTTGAGATCGTCTGCAAGGCGGTATCGATATACCACATCCAGCAACTGAAGCCCTTCGGCCTCCGATCCCGGCCCAGATGCACTGGAGATGCCCTCAGAGCAGCGATTGGACTCGGCCAGCACACTATATGGCTACAAGAAGTACTCAGCAGGTATTCTGGTTTGAGGATGCCGGATGGGCAATTGAAGATGTGGGCTGGCGCAGGCACCCATGATCAAGAGGAGGTGCGGACAAGACTTCGACTTACATTGGGATCGGGCGCAATCACCACTGTCGTCAAGAGCACGGAAAAGGTTGAAGGCCAAGACAATGCTACGTGCGTTTCGATGGAATACGATGACAGGCCTGCGTGGGCGATGGGCGATGGGTTTCTGCTGCGATGATGGAGCGAGGCGCGACGTCTCCAGCTTGCCCGACGCCTTCCGCCAGAACCTGGGCGCGCTAGATTTCAGCCTGAGGCTCAAAATCTTAGCGGCTCCCCAGCTTTTAGAGCCCCAGCTTAGCGCAACGCTTACGGGAAGCTTAATCAAGTTGATGGTCCGAGCGCCTATCAAAATGATCTTTCACAGAGCAGGTGGGACCAGCGCGCCTGCCCGCAGATGTCGCTGCAATGACACCGGCTTCACTGCACGATCGATTGCTGCACAACGAAAAACGACATTTACATTGATATGGGGTTCTTTGCGAATCTCCTGGCCGTGCCTACCTCCTCGTCGTCGCGTGGGAAGGCACCAGAGGGGTTCTTGACAGTCCGTCGACGGTCGCAAATCCTCGCAACCATCGCGAAAGCATTCAAGCAGCTTGCGACAGCGTCCGCAGCCTTCACGATGACGTTGCTTCACCCACAAAACTGCTACAGCGACGCGGAAAGTTGGAGGAGCTGGAGCGCGTCGACGATATGCTCCCGCAACAAAGATATCGTGCCCTCGACAGTGTGTTGACTGCGCTGCAGCTCTTCGAAGGTGGTGGAATTGTCGCGATACCGGGAGGCTGGCGCCCGCAAGAGTCAGAGGGGTCCAATGGACGATTCTGGTTGTTATGCTTGGCCACGAGGATGACCTGGGAGAGGCTCCATTGGCCGCCCGGGTTGGGAGGAGGCCCATCTAGGAAAGCGCGAAGGGGAGGACCCACACGAGCTCCATCGCCCAGCGAACGCGGGAGCCCACGTTGCGCGCCTCCCATTTCGTCCTTTCTTTTTCTTCCTCCTCCCAACCCTTCCCTCTTCCTCCCACTCACACCCACTTCACCCTCGCACGCACACACATCCTCCCTCACTCATCCTTTCGCATTCCCTTGCAGCATTGGCAGCAGTCCTTCATTCTTCACTCCATCCACGTTCAGGCATCTTGGCCATCAGCAGCGTTTTGGTGCTGTCTTTGGCAAGATACCCGTCGGCCACCGCCCACACGCGCAAAACCACCTCCAGCACGCGTCCTCCAGCTTTTTCTTTTGGCATTTGGCACCGTCAAGTCCACCCAAGCAAGAATGTCTGACAACATGGACACCCCGACCAACCGCAAGAGCCGCAACCAGGCCAACGGCGGCGTCGCCATCGCTGCCCGCAGCGGTAACAACCAGTGAGCACCCTCCTACTTTTCCGCTTGACTCATTCGTCCGGTACTGACTTCACTTAGGGCACCAAATCCTGAGCGCCCAGGATGGGTCGGCCCAGCGCCAGACTCTTCCAAGTCCTCTTTCAGTGCCCAGCAGCCTTTCGGCGAGCACAAGCAGTCTCTTTCTGGCAGTGCGACATCGTTCCACCCAGTCAAGGATGGCAGCCAGAAGCCGACACCGATCTCCATGCTTACCCGTGGTAGCTCGGTCGACAATGGCGACGGCGTCTATCCCGTCATCGTGAGCTCTTCGGCCGTCGCCAGTGCTCCCGCCACCAACGGGTTCGACGTCCAGAAGAAGACCTCTGCAGGCGCTATCGGCAGCGGCTCCCGCCAGCCAAGTCCAAAGTCCAAGGACACCTTCACGACCGACACTGGCCCAGGTGTCACATTCAAGGGCGCTCACTACGTCAAGATCGAGCGTATTCAGCTTCAAGCGTTCGACGAAGACTACAAGGTCTTCTCCAATGAGGTAAGCCACGGTCTGCTGCTCCCTTCTACCCAAGTTCGTCCGCTGACCACCTTACAGTACGGATGGGACGACAAGATCATTTCCCAGCACTGCCCAGATGTCGCTTCCGGCCAGCCTGGCAAATACATCACGCTCTTCATCTGCTTCGATGATGTCGCAGATGCTGCACAGGCCTTCTCTGACCTCGAGGTCGTTCCAGCCGCCCAGAACTGGGTGCCATCCTACATCTCACAGACCGAATACGCGGCCAAGCTTGCCTACGATTCTGAGATCAAGACCTCGTTCTTCGATGGGCAAGTCATGTTCCATGTCACCTTCAAGGGCGTGGTCACTGAGCTCGACGTCTCCGTCGTCCCAGCCGAAGTTCGCCGCTTCGCTCAAGAGTTCGGCGACATCCTCGCCTTCGAAGTCATTTTCCTGCACACCGATGTTGAGTGCCGTGTCGAGTACGCGAAGATTTCCAGTGCTCGCGAGGTGCTCGGACTTGTCACCACTGCCCAGCCCATGCACATCGATGTAAGTCATCCATCCTCACGTGACTTGAGAATCTGCTAACCAGTTTCCAGGAATGGGAAGTGACCAGCTACGCTTTGCAGTCTTACCAGGTGCCTTACACGAAGCCACCGGGTACTCCAAAGAAGGCAATCGCCAGCGGCCGCGAAGTTTTCTGCAGCCCTACCGGCCGCACCTCGTGGTCGTTCGGTCAGGACGGCGAGACCATCATCGAGATGCCGATGAAGACCATCCCAAAGGTCTCTGGCGCTATGGAGCCATCGGCCTTCACTCCCGGCCCTCGTGGTCGCTGGCAGTCCGAGCCCGTTCCACACACTCCCGTGGCCTTCGACGGTTCCCAGTTTGGCGCTCGCAGCGTTTCCTGGACTCCCGGAGACGTTGCTGTCCACCGTGACACCGAGCCTCAGTGTGTGAGCACGGATCGCATCGCGAGCGGCCAGGACGTGCGCACGACTATCATACTCCGCAACTTGCCCAACCGCTGGACCGCGGTCGACCTCAAGAAGGCCATTGACAAGGTTGTCGCCGGCAAGTACGATTTCTCGTACCTGCGCATCGATTTCGAGTGGAACACGAACGTCGGCTATGCCTTCGTCAACTTCACTGACCCAGCCCACGTCATTCCTTTCGTCGATGCCTACGTCGGTCAGGAGTGGGCTCCGGGTTCCTTTCCCCGCAAGACCGCCGCCGTCTCCTACGCCACGGTTCAAGGCTACGACTGCCTTGTCGAGAAGTTCCGCAACTCGGCCATCATGGACGAGTATCCCGGCTTCCGCCCCAAGCTGTGGTACACCGAGGAGACCGCACCGGAGCCAGCTATGGTTGGCGAAGAGAAGCCGTTCCCACCCCCCAACAACTTCTCTAAGAAGCAGCGCTCGCACGACAACGCTGGCACCATCGGCCTCTGGGCCCCTCGCAACGGACAGCACCGCCAGAGTGCTTCGGGTGAGTACTTCCCACTTCTTCACACAGTACGTTCCCTCACTGACAGTTCATCAGCTCGCCGCTCCCAGTACGACCGCGGTACCACCCGCCAGATCCAAGAAGACGCCGCGTTCAACATGTTCTCGCCAGGCTACGTCGCCGACGGCGCTCACGGTGCGGTTGGCGGCCCACCGATGTTCGCCATGCCATGGGGAGGCTATGGCGGCGGCTACCCACCCTTCGCGCCGCCAATGCACTTCGGCGAGGGCTACGGCTACCCAGGTCCGTACTTTCACCCGCCGGGGTATCCGGTCCCAGGCCAGACCATCAACCCAGCTTCCAAGCTGAGGACCATCTCCAAGGGTCGCCTGGCCGGCCGCCCACAGAACGTCGGCCAGCATCACAGCAGCCCGGCCTTCTACGGAGGTCCGGTGCAGTACCCAGCTGTCCCTCGTAGCTTCTCCGGAGAGCAGGACCCGCGCGTCGGCGGCTACGGCAACGACGCTCGCCTGTACGACAACGGCGCTCCTCACTACCCTCAGTACTAGCTTACTGCTCAGCAAGCCTACCGTCATTCATCCTTGACGACGCCGTTGAGCAATGGCTACTTGGAGAGAACTGAGACTGGATGACACCACCTGCGTGTCTTGGCATGGTCTGGAAAGGGCTCGACAGAGTCCTCGTGTTTGGCTCTCATGGTCGACCTGGAGGGTGCTTCTGCTGCTTCACGCAGCTCTTTGCTTGCTTGCTTTGGCGGTCATCTCCGATGATGGCTTTGCTTCCGCTGTACAATAGCTGATAGACCAAGAGCCCGCCGGCACGATGGGTCGCGGCATGCCATACGGGCTGCTGCATGTAATAGCTCCAATAGACGTAATCGTAGTAATAGATCATACCTCACGCTCCCATGCCGTCTTCTGACCTATGTTGAACATGCTCGCCGCCTGCATCATCTGCACATGTTTCGACTTACTTTCACTTTCTTTCTGGCTGCTCGGGAGTTGTTCGTCCGAAAGCTTTCTGTATGCTGCACGGCCATTTCAGTGACCACCTGTCCTCGCAACCAGTCACACTGGATTTGCTTGCGATTTGCTGACAATTGCGAGAAAAAGATCGACCTGATGAGTTGACATTGTGAAAAGAAGGACCACGTCGTCGTTCTGGACGGAAGAGCAAAGGCCGCCTCCTGCCCTGAGCGCAATCCCTGCCGAGGATCACAGAATCCACCATCACCGTTTCGGCGTTCGCGACGCCAACTTCTGAACGCGTGTGGAATATTACTTGCACAGCACCTCAATCTTCTATATGATTGAACCTCGATCGCGATGACGTGAAATCGACCTTCGACCAATCGAGAAGCCTGCACACACCATCATGACGCGGTCAAAGCGCGTTCAGACGACATGCCTGACGCTGGCGAATATCCTGCTGCCCGCTGCCGTATTGGTGTTCGCATCTGGATTCTTTCCCTACAAACCAGTTCTGCCGGGGCTCGCGACCTGGAACGATGTCGAAGGCGTAGCAGCTCCCGAGGCAGCGTTTGACCGCGTCGTCTTCATGGTCGTGGATGCGCTGAGAAGCGACTTCGTGTATGGACACGAGAGCGGATTCGATTTTACTCAGAGGTACGCTTTGGCGACGCATGATGAGGAGTGACTTGAAGGAGCTGATACCATATTTCCTCTACTACAGTCTAGTTCGCTCTGGCGCGGCCATACCATTCACCGCCCATGCCACCCCTCCGACCGTGACGATGCCTCGAGTGAAAGCGCTAACAACAGGCTCCGTCCCATCTTTCCTCGACCTCATCTTGAACTTCGCCGAAAGCGACACGACCTCTTCTCTCGCATCTCAGGATACTTGGCTCTCACAGGTCAAAGCAAAAGGCGGCTCAGTTGTCTTTTACGGCGATGATACATGGCTCAAGCTCTTTCCCGATCCCAACTTCTTTCTGCGCTCAGACGGCACGAGCAGCTTCTTCGTCTCGGTCAGTAAAACTGGCCCTGGTTCGTGCCATTCTGTTGTAGACGTATGTAGGCTGAGTATCAATCTTTGCTTGAACAGGACTTCACTGAAGTGGACAACAACGTGACACGACATGTTCCCAACGAGATGAAGAGGAGTGATTGGAATGCCATGGTGATGCACTACCTTGGGCTGGATCACATCGGCCATAAGACGGGACCTCGAGGACCAAACATGTTGCCAAAGCAGAAAGAGATGGACGGCATCGTGAGAGAGATCTACCAGGCAATGGAGGCAGAGGAACATCATGCCAATACCTTGCTGGTCGTAGCTGGAGATCACGGCATGAATAATGGCGGAAACCACGGTGGCAGTGGCCCGGGAGAGACTGAGCCAGCGCTGCTCTTTGCCAGTCCCAAGCTGAAAGAGATGAAGAAGAGGAGGAAGTATGAATGCCCGACATCACCGAAAGAAGGTACGGAGTTTCATTTCTACACAAAGATGGAGCAGAGCGACCTTGTTCCCACACTCGCGGGTTTGATGGGCTTGCCTATATCAAGAAACAGCTTAGGCGTCTCGATACCGGAGCTGGACGGCTTATGGACCGATGAACAGAAGCTGGCTCACTTGACCCGCAACGGGAACCAAATCCTCCAGATTGTTGAGGCTACATTTGGTCGAGAAGCATTCCGGACTCGTGTAGAGCAGTACAAGTACCAAAAGCTGGGTACAAAGTACGGCAATTGCCAAGAAAGATCCGAAGGGGAACAGCGCCTGGCTTGCCTTTGGGCCAAGGTCGAAAGCCTCGCGGAAGATGATGAAATTCCGAGTGAGCAACACAGCGCGGCAATAGCGTTCCTTCTCGAAGCTCAGGAAACCCTCAGCGGAACTGCGAACTCTTACAATATCCCACGCATGATCGGTGGAATGGTCTTGACGGCCTTGATCTTGGGACTTACCTTCGTCTCCTTCCCATCAATCTGGCCGCTCAGCGTGGCAGGAACCTTTTTTGCTCTCGCCAGCCTGCTATACGGCGTCATGATGTTTGCAAGCAGCTATGTGGAGGAGGAACAGCAATTCTGGTACTGGCTAACCCCCGCGTGGATAACTCTGCTCAGCACTAAGAGCCTTCCTGGCATGGCTACCTCTACCAGCCAAATGAAGCTCGGCATGGCTTGCTCTGCCTGGTTGGCGGTCCATCGCCTTGCAGTTCGCTGGAATCAGACTGGTCAAAAACATGCCGGAGCGCCGGACATTGTTCACAACTTCTTCCCAAACGCCCACGTTCTCATGTGGTTTCTGATTCTGGGGACCTACGGCTACAGCGGCATTTTACTCGTTCGCCGAGCTTTTGCGGGCATCATCGCTACGGAGTTTAGCGTTCTTCTTGCTGCTGCTTTAGTGATCCCGGGCATCATCTTCAAACTGAACTTCACGCAGGCAGATGCGCCGGAGCTGGTTCAAGGGCTTGCTTTGCAATTGAGACAAGTGACAGAAAGATTCGATCTTGTGATTCAAGCGAGGATCGTCTTCATTGGTCTGGCTACGGCTGCGATAATTGTGATTACGCTCTCTATCCTTTCTGCAAGGGAGAGCAAGAATGCTGGCGCAAAAGATATGGGCCTACTTCCGACCTTGGCAGAGAGGCTCCATCATCTTTTGACGCTGTTCTTGATCACACAGACAAGAGCGCCGAACGTCCCGCTCATACTCGGATTCGAGATCCAGTACCAATCGCTGAGATACATCGTTGGATCCAGCGGAGACAGGAGACATGTGGTCACAAAAGTCGCGACTTCGACGCTGCTGCTTTCCCACGTGTACTTCTTCTGCATGGGCGGCTCGAATTCGATTTCGAGCATTGATCTGAGTAATGCGTACAATGGCGTGGCGGACTACAACATCGTCGCTGTTGGAGTGTTGCTCTTCGCAAGCAACTGGACTGGTCCGATCTGGTGGTGCAGCGCTGCCAACTTGTTGCTCAACACAAAGGTGGCGCAATTTGAGCCTCGAAAGGAAGACAAGCGCTCCTGGATCGATAGCGAGCGGGCGAAGCTGCATGAAGACACGCTTCGCACTATGATGGGTCCCCAAAAGAAGACCGTTGCTGTCAAAGAGACAGGTATCTGGGCGCTTTACATCTCCAGCATGACCGCTTTCATTGCCGCGAGCTTGCTGGCTGTCATGGCGGCTTGCACGGCGCTGCGCACGCACTTGTTCATCTGGACGGTTTTCAGTCCGAAGTACTTGTATGCCATGGCCTGGAGTGTAGGCTGGCATCTGATTGTGAATATTAGCTTTGGTGGGCTGTTGAGCTGGGCTGCCGGCGTGGCATAAAAGATCGTCTGTAGGATAAGAGATGTAGAAACTCAGCCAAAGATGTCGTCGATTGCGTCGCCGCCCTTCTTGCGCTTCTTCTTCTTGGACAGCTTGGGCTCAGGATCTAGAGTCCGCTTCTTCTTTTGCGCTCTCACCGCTGACTGAGAGCTTTCCACGGAAGGGCATGGTTTGAGATTCACAGGTGATTGTTCATCTCGTCGAATCACCTCGCCGAAATCCTCTCCTTCCTGAGCATCTTCCGTCTTCCCTTCAGGCCCCCATTCCTCTCTACCAAATTCCTCCAACACCTTCTCCACCTCTCCTTGCCCCATATCCTCGAATTTGGCTGTGATGCCCACAATACGGCACGTCTCGGCCAATACAGCCATCAATACCAGTCCAAGTACCGAAAACCTCCCGTCAGCTACGACCTGCGAGAAAGCATACTGCCATCTCGCGACCATGACATCTTTCCAGAATTCAATCCTCTCTGCGACACATTGAGTAGTCTTCGCATCCTCGACTTTCTTCCTGGCTCGTGCGAGATTGGTGGTTGGAATGGTGTTCAATTGAGTGAGCGAGAGGCATAGAGCGTTGACTTGTTTTCGGAACAGAGAGAAATGTCGGTACCAGATGCTTCGGCGGTGCTGATTTTTGTTGCGGTGGTGGAAGAGGTGTAATAAGTCCGAAAGGTGGTGCAGCTGGTCTTGATCCTGCTGGCTGATGTTGAGAGAGTCCTGAGCTGTCGCCATCATTCATTCGGTGTAGCCTGACTACAGAATTTGAATTTCTATTCTTGATGGGCCGCGAGGCGCTCAGGCCGTCAGAATCAGGCCTTGGGCATTATTATTGCACTTCCATCCGAACTTTGAAATGCGTCCAATTCTCTTAGAAGGCGGCCATGGTGACGGTCTGAAATAGATTGGCGTTCCGTCCTTTTGCCTGTCGTCGGAGTTCGGGAGGGAGCACTTGTTGCATTTTGGCTCCTGCCCTGCAGCGGCAAGACTACGGGAAGTGGGGCACGCGCTTCTTCACGTGTCGACGAGACAAACATCTTCCTTATCCTCATGCTGCTTCCCTTTCCATCTTTCTTCGCTGACATTCAGAACTCGCTACTCCTTCGCTTCACATTGTTTGCTCGCGCTCATATTACTTCGTCTTCGTACACGGCAAAAGAGACGAAGTATGCGGTGAGCTGCCAGACGTGAAAAATGACCGACTGGAAGACTGTGAACGGCGAGCCCGTTGTGCCTCCAACGAGCATCGCCGATGTTGAGCGGGTAAGCTTTTTCACCTCAAGAGCGAATTGATTCACAGCCTAATCATGCAACAGCTTGTCAAGAGGCTGTACATGCCCGGCACCCCCCAGATTATCACCGCAATCGACGACCAGTTGAAGCTCATTCAGAACTCGCCAGATGGATGGCAAATGGCAGATGGGTTGATGCGGAGCGACGATGACAAAGTTCGCTTCTTCGGTGTCCTGACGTTTTAGGTGAAACTCAACAATGATGGGTCAGTACTGCGGCCCTGAGATGAGTCTGTGGTGAGGCCCTCCGCTTATGCTTTGACTTACAGGGCCAATCTTGACGCTGAAACGGCACAGACCGTGTTGATGAGATTGCTTTCGTGGACGGTATGTGTCACAAGAGCTTTGCAGCAGCTTTGAGTATTGCTGACGCTCGAACCAGGCGCAGCTGAGCCGTGCTGGAGAAACTCACATGGTCCTGAAGAAACTCAGCAATGCTCTATCGACGTACTTTATGCGTTCGCCTCTCCCATGGGAACGACCTTTGTTGCAACTTGCTGCATCTCTCCAAAACGGCGATGCCATTCACGAGGAGCAGCTACCTGAAGCGCCCGATGCCCTGGACCGATTGTTGCCATTGCTTTCAGAACAACAGTTGCAATCTCTCATCGGACTCTCATCGGCTCTGGCCACGGAGGCTGAGAAGTTGGATGGCTACAATCCGATGACTGCACAAAAACACGACCTGATGCTTAAGGTTGTGCAGGACGCTAGCAAGATCATGCACTTTTCTTCAAGACAGCCGCTTGGACCAAACTCTGCAAACTTCAAGGCCGAGAATCTGTCGTGCTTCTTGAATTGGGTGAATTACGCCCAACCTTTATGGACGCGCTCTCAGCCTGAAGCCTTGGCTTACCTCCAGAACTTGGTGACGGGCTTGGCTGCCCACCTGACAGATCCAGTCCTCCAACACGATGCAATGGAGGTATTCCGGGACATCCTGGAGACATTCACATCATTCTTTCAATTCCCACACATGGTACTTCTGGCCCAAATCATCTACGAGCATATTCGCCCCAGAATGCTGCAAGGGCTACAGGACCAAGAACCAGAAGTGCTACCTGTCGCACAACTCGTGATTGCGTATGGCATGGCAAACGTTGAACAGATTGCGCAAGATCCGCATCGAGTCCACGGGTCGGCAGAGATCGTGCAACTCCTATTTGCGATTCTAGAAGCTCCAGGATACCCGGGAGACGATGACGAGGTCTCACTCCACAGCATTGAATTCTGGAACCAGTACATCGAGTTCGTGTGCGATGCAAACTTCTCTAGGGAGGATGGTGTACCCGAGCCGGCTTGGCTTGGGCACAACAGAGCAGTCTGTACACGCCTGGCAACTTTACTCTGGTCGAAACTGAAGACACCTCCGGCTGATGTAGCCCAAGACTGGGGAGATGAAGAGCAAGAGGGATTTAAGGAATTCCGCATGGACGCTTCGGACCTCATGCTCTCGCTGTTCGTCTTCTTGGGCAGCGACATGCTTCAGCAACTCATTACATTGATACTTAACGCACTTGCACAAGATTCATGGCTGGACATTGAGGCTGCCCTTTACTGCATCAACTCGCTGGCGGATAACGTACTGGAAGACGTCAGGTCTGAGGAGCTTCTGGTGCAAATCTTCGGCTCGTCATTATTCCGCCAGATCGCCGACTTCGACAAGGACATTCCCTCGCAGACACGAAGGACAGCAATAGACTCTCTTGGCGCATACGGCGGGTACATAGAACGTCACGCCGAATTCCTGCCAGACACGTTGCGATTCCTTTTCGCGTCTCTCGAGACCCCAGGCTTCCACCTTAGCGCATCCAAGTCTATCGACGGTTTGTGTTCAACTTGCCGCGGCAGTCTCACGGGAGAGCTTGACAGCTTCATTGCACAGTATAATCGCTTTGCACAGAGTGCGACCAGCGAGCCATACACCAACGAGAGGGTGATCGGTGGCATTGCAGCAATCATACAGGCGGTATCGCCTGAGAGCGCCAAAGCACAGCCACTATCTGCCCTACTCGACATTGTGGACAAGACAGTCGACCTCGCGAAACAACTTGCCGCTCAAGGCAAGCACGATGAGGCCCATGATTGGGGCGTCTCCGCAATTGACTGCCTCGTCCGCATGGGTAAGAGCCTGCAAGCTCCAGACGACGTTCCCATACCTCTCGACGAAAATGGCACGTCTAGCAATCGGGAAAGTTATTGGCACAGTCAAGAAGGGCGAGCACTCCAGCATCGAATTCTTGCAATCTGCCACTCCATTTTGCAGACATTTCCGGCATCGGGAGAGGTCATCGACAGCATCTGCGGGGTCTTTAAGAGCGGCTTCACAGAAACGGAGCCTGGACCGTTCGTCTTTCCCCCTGACTTCAGCGTGAGCTTCTTGGAGCAATGCAGTGTCAGCACACCACGAGTTGAGTCTGTTCTATCGATGATCATGAAGCTCGTCGTACAGCACTCCCGACAGAACAGTCCTCGGATCGACGCTGTCATCGATCGCATTTACCGCAAGACAGCAGGATTCGTCCAAAGCCTTGGTCAGCCAGCACAGGACCCCGGCGTAGCACAGTGCTGCATCGACATCTTCGCCCGAATGGTCGCCCGCTACAGCAACATTCTCTTGGATGTGAACGCAGCTGGCAATCTCGTTCAACCAATCCTCGACTTCACGTTGAAAGCCATCGATGGCCCAGACCTTATGCCTAAGCGAGCAGCAGCAGACTTTTGGACGGTCATGATCAAGCCGCAGGACGTCACTGCAGACCAGACCGTTCGTGATCGCTCCGAGCAGGTCTTCAACGCTTATGGTCCCCAGCTTGTGCAAGTACTCATCAATCAGTACGCTGGCCGGGCGCAGCGGTCCGAGCTGGACCAGCTGTGTGAGCCTCTCAAGGTGCTAGTATCGAGCCGGCCTCAAGTCAAAGGTTGGCTCGAAGCAGCGCTCACTAGCGACGCACTGCCCGACAACATCAATCCCAGCGTGACTATGGAGTACAGGCGGAAGTTCTTACAGACCATCGTTAACCTTCGCGGGGATGGTAGGAAGACCAGAGATCATGTGAAGATGTTCTGGGCTGCTTGTCGCGGGACTGTGATGAGCTACACGTGATTCATGATCAGAGCATGGAAGTTTGGGAAAGCGTGGAGTTAGCATTTGCGAGGCACGAAGTAGACGTGTTACATGAGTAAGTCGAGTGGCTTGCTCGGATGAAGAATAGAAGCGCTCGCACGGCTACGCACAGCTCAAGGCGGACGTCTGTTGCGTTCCTTGCCATGAGAATATAGCTACGAATGCAATGATTGATGGCATAGTTAAATCAATTGTCCGCTCGAAACTCCGATTTCATCCCTGCCCTAAGGGGTATGTGAAATCCCACCATACCGCCTTTGCCCCCGATGCACCGTGAACGTCAAGTATGCTGTTTCGTGTCAGCTCAATAGCAATGACCCTAGACCTTTCTCTATTCGAACGTTCTCCCGCTCTTGCGACCTCGTGGTCTTCGATGGACGCATCTACCTTCCATGCCTCATCACTCCGTGTCCTCGATTCTTCCTTTGAGCCGAACTACCCTCCCTATCCAACAACCTCTTCCCACATCCCCCTTCATCTTACTCCTCACCTCGAACTCACAACCACATTATATGGAAACGGTTCCCTCTCATTCGTCGTAATGGGCGGAATATGATTCCTCTCCCGCATACAAATCTCCACCACCTTCAACGCCTCCCGCCTCAACTGGCCCCTCCCACTCCCTCCACTGCCTCCCACAGTACAGTCCAACACCCAGCTCTCCCAAACCGTCTCTTCATCCGCCTTCGTCACAAACCAACCCTTCTTGCGTTTCTTCTCTAAGAATTGAACCGTGATCTTGCCGCCGCGGTCGGAGAGGGAGGCGACTTTGGTATCGATGAGGGTGGATTGCGAGGGGAGGTAGGGGAGTGTCAGGTCAAGGATTTCGTGCGTCGAGGGGAGGAGGGGCGTGAAGGAGCGGTGGAAGAAGATGGTGTGTAGGAGAGCTGGGAGCGAGTTAGTGTTCATCAGAACGGTGGTGAGTTGGTTTGAGGTTGCGGTGGGGAGCAGATGGAGGGGCACTCTACCTTTCACGACGTCCTTGATGCTCCCTCGATCTGCGGCTACGGAGAGGTGGAATTCCGGCGCAGGAGAAGGGCGTTTAGCTGTGGCATCCATGGTTGGTATTGCCTGCAGTTCTACGGCGTTTGTCGTCAAGACCAATGAAGAGGCGTCGTATCGTCGTGGTCGTTTCGTGATCAGCTGCTCCGGCAGCGAGGATAGAGAGCGTTAGGTCATTATCTTGGAGATCGAGTCATGCGATCCGTCAATTGATTCAAAGTGCAAAAGGCCGCCGGATGAGATTGCGAGCGAGCGTTTCGTTGTGACTATGAAAGAGAAGCAAGTGGGATGAGGAGCGGTATCAGGTGGGATGGAATGCATTATCTCTCTGCACGATGTGATTGGCGCGCATTCAGGTGCATCACGTGGCACATCGGCATATGACCTTGTCGCGCAGTTGATGAGTCGAAGGTCGGTGAAGTTGGAATGGTGAGAGTGTTACGCGAGAGTGACGCGAGTTGGTCTTCTATCTAATCGATTCAAGCAGCAGTCCAGAAGATGGAGCCTTTTCAATGTAGTCTTCGCTTCACCAGCTGTGCTCCAAATCCTCGGCATCTGTGACTGCAGCTTGTCCTGATGCCGTGGAAACATAAGAGACGTCTGCAACGAGCGTCCATGATCTTGTCAGTTCCTCCAAATGCAGAGCTTCCTCCTAATCGTCTCCTTGATCCCAATGCATGTCCTAGCCAGCAGGCTCAATGCTCCCATCATACATCCCAGCTGATGCAACTTCTCACAGGCCTGTCTTCCAAACCCATCCAGCCCGTGATATTGTTTCCTCAGCCAGGAAAACATAGCCGAAAGCACCTGCGCTATGCCATGCAATGCATCTCAAAGCTTTCAAACGCCCTCCCAAATTAGCTCACAACATTGAGCTTCAGCATACGTCGTAAATCGTTGTTCATCGCATCAATGTCTCGTGATCCCCCACCCGACCGAGGTGTCGAATTGCCAGATTCGGATGCAGATGTGCCAGACGCCGGAACTCCATGCTGTGCATTGACAGGCTGTACAGGAATAGAAACAGAACCAGTAGAAGGGTTATTCGGCATCTGGGTGCCGGAAGAAGCGTGGATAGGTTTCGGCCCAGACTGCCAGGGAAGTTCTGGCATCTGAGCTGGTCCCGAGCTGCGGATTTGTTCATTCAAATAGGAGCGCGCAAAGGCGCTGTGGTCGCTGGAGCCCTGGTATGGTGCATGTTCGTGACGGAAATCTAAAGAGGGTTGATTAGCATTGAACGCCTGGTCGCTTCCCAACTCCTGGCGCAAGCTAGATGGCCGTGGCTGTGGCTGGAACTGTGGCTGTGGCTGCGGCGGGGTGTCAGATCTGGCGGCCTTGAAAAGAGGCGACAGATTGCGGTTGCCGTAGTGAAGAGAGTAGTGATTCTGCTGTTGTTCAGTAGTAGGCTGGGGTGTCGAGGGCCCCGACGACCGCTGCAAGGGCGAAGGGGAGCCGAAGAAGGCATCAGGCGTTTGGGAGCCGGAGTTGTTGCGACTCAGGGAGGCTGGAGGAGTGGATGAAGGATTGGCTGTCGTGCTCCACAGGATGTTCTTGAGAGACTGCGTCTTTGCCTGGCGATCACTCTCACTCTGCGTAAGCTGCGCTGGGGCTCCAGGCGAGGACTGGGCTCTGTGTTCGAATGGCGGCCGCGCAGTTCGAGGACTCAGGCGGTCTGAATCGTCTCCATCGAACTCGCTCAATAAGACGTTCCTGCCCGGCTGCTGGAAGGGGTCGCGCACCGCTGAAGCTGGCGTGGGTGCTTGAGCTCCACCTCGTGCGAATTGTGGAGATTTGGAAATGCTCTCGCTTCTGTGCTTCTCTTTCTCAGCCCTATCTGCTTGGAAGAAGAAGTCGAGCGGTGACTGCTGTGCGTCGCGGGGAGGCTGGGGAGCAGGGGACGCAGAGTCGGACTCAGGTGAAGAACCATTGCCTGCGGTCTGTCCTCGCTCTTGCGCAAGCTTCGCCTGAAGTGTATTGCGGCCTGCTGCATCTCTCGGTAGAGATCTCGAGAAGAACTTTGGCATAGGAAGTGACGAAGCGGCGGGGGAGTCCTGGAATTTGGCTCCAGCGTATATTTGGTCTTTCGCAGGTGAGTTGGCTGCCATGTTCGGGCCGGCAACGGAAATAGGCCGTGGCTTCTGAACACTTCCGCCCATATTGTTGTTATTCTGCTGTCCAATCGCTAGGCTCTGTTGTCGCTGCTTGGGTGCTTTTCTCGAGTGCGGTGAGCCGGGCGCCTGGGCTACGAAGCCGTCGGATACTGCGCCGTCGTAGTTCGGGTTGTTCTTGCGACTCCGCTGGTTGTGGTTTCCTCGCTTCTGCTGCGTGGAAGGTGTGCGCTGGTTGTTGGGCTGCGGAGCGGAGGGATTCGGAGAGTCACTGATGTAGTCCGCCATGATGGAGGCAGGCGCAGGTGGGGGCCGTGGTGGTAGTAATCGGAAAGGCTTGTCTGATTGTTTGAACAAGCTGTAAACAGTGGAAGAGGGTCGTCGTCGCAGGTGATTATCGGAGACCGTTGTGGGCTATCTCGGAGATGGAATGTACCACGGTACTGGTGGAGTCTGAGCGGGTGTCGTTGATGAGGGCGCGAAGGCAGACATTTGCGGTATGGATGGTGGTATTAGAGGACGCTTGGAAGATCGCAAGGAGTGACGGTGGCCTTGCGGTGAGTGGTGGTGAGGGTGAAGTGTGAGTGTGAGTGATGAGGACAGCGCGTGAAGATGCGAAACAGCTGGAGCCCAAGCGCATGCGATGCTTGTGCGTCATTCGAGGCGCTGTCGCGGTGGCTGAGGAACGCGGCGAAAGGTGCCTGAGGTGCACAATTCCACCTTGTGCAATGGCGGGCAACTCACTTGGCCGTCAGTTGCCTCGACTTCACCTTTCACTCTCCACCTTCGAGTCCATTTTCCTTTGTTTCTCAATCAAACCTCTCCATGGTCGCACATACCACGCCTTCGTGCAACAAAGCCACGCGCACGTGAAACCGGAATGGCGTCAACAACACCTTCCGCAGCCGACCTCAGAGCTGCTCTGGCTCGCGACGGCTTCGTTCGCATCCCGAGCGCCTTCACCGACGACGAGATAAACTCTTTCCGTGTAGCCGCTCACCGCGCAACCGATCTGACCAGAGCTGGAAAATGGCCATACTACCGAACTCTGCCCAAACAGTTTCCGCCGTGGAACGAAGACGCCTCAAACGGGATCTGGGGAGTGCAGCATCTCCTCCACCCAGATATGCCTGAGAAGGAGACATTTGAGAAATCCTACTTCAACGATAAAATTGTCTCTGCCGTAGTCTCCCTTCTGCAATGCTCGCCCGACGATCTCGTCATGGAGCTGTACAATATGCTGGTAAGGCCGGAGCACGACTTCGCTCTCCGCTGGCACAGAGACGACATTGGACCCGACGTCTCTGCCGAGCAAGAGATCGAGCGTCTTCAGCATCCCATGATCCACGCACAATGGAATCTTGCTTTGTACGAAGATAGCTCCCTCGTCGTGGTCCCTGGCTCTCATAGGCGTGCGAGAACGGACATGGAGCGCACCGCAGATCCTTACGAGGATGACATGCCAGGCCAGATGGCAGTGAAGATGTATCCTGGCGACATCGTGTTCTACAACAATAACATCCTTCATCGCGGAGTATATGATAGCCACACTGAGAGGATGACGCTCCATGGCACCATGGGTCTCGTTGGAAGCGATCCGGCTCGTGCAAGAAACATCCTTCAGCATGGAATCGGGAAGTGGGCCAAGGAATGTGACTTCAGCGATCTTTCAGGTGACTTGAGGAAGCGGGCGGATAGTATGAAGGAGAGGCTGATCTCGATGGGTACGGGGGACGATGTTGGATTTTCTCAGCAAGACGCATGAAGACGAAGATGCGAACAATGCGACCATGATGACGAGACAGGGCTATAAGACGGTAGTACGTTACAATAGCCCATTACGAACTTACGAAACGACATTCAGAGAATCAAACTGCACTGAAATGACAAAGTGCTGCCCTTGCGGCGGAAATATTGGCTGCTGTCCTTTCAAATCATAATGTTGGGTATCTCGGAGAAGCAAATACTGTCCGAGTACGGGTCATATCGTCGTTGCTTGCATGATCGAAGTCGACTGATCCCAGAAGCTTGACGTGGACAATGGGTCCAGCAGTGAACTGGAGTCAAAATCCACCGATCCAAGCCACTGCAGAAAGTCAGCATCGTTGCCAAAGTCTCCGCCAAAGTAACTCATCTCCTGTATTTCTTCATGCGATGTAGCTTGCCTTGGGCCACTGAGCACACGATCAAGGACTCGCTTGATTGCATTCATCCCCATGACACACATGCCATAATTACCTTCTCCCGGCCGTACACTACCTAAAGCAGGCACGAGGATGCTCAGCTGCTGCAGAACTTCCGAGCGTGGAAACCCGACACTCTGGCGAGGTTTCATCAGCTCCATTGCTAGGACACCGGCTGCAGGAACGGCGTAAAACGCCAGCATGTCTGAAAAGTCGATGCGAAAATTGCAGAGGAAGTCTCGTTGGTCGTAGGCCTTGAGCATGAGGCCGAGTAAACTCTGTGCGACAGCGAAAAGCCTTGCTGGATCGGTTTTCCTTCTGTTGACAAGTACCCGTTCCAGCAGGAAGTCGTTATGTCGGCGATGAAAATGGAGGGCAAGCAAGCAGATGACATCAATCGGCCGCCATCCTGCGCCATCTCGTCCAGGTATTGGAATCGAGGGACAGCTATGCATCTTCGAGAGGAGCTCTTCGGGATCCTGACGACAAAATGCTGGCATAGCTTCGTAGGCTTCTTTCTCTCGTACGCGAATGTCGCTGGTAGGGTTAGTCCGTGATGCGCAAGCAGACGATACTGTGCCTTACCGGATGCGAGCCTCAAGATCTTGTACAAAAGGCCCTATGAGAACCTCCATGATATCTTCCCTCAGTTGGTATCGTTTGAAAAATGCCTTACGCCAAGTCGAACGCATAGGATGCCCCGTCGTTGTCCATCCATCTGAAAGCTGTGCCAGTGCAGATGTGCGAGTGTACTCGTCACCACAGATTTCATCATCGGAGAGATCTTGAGGTTCTTGGATTGCACAAAAGCGATAGCTGAGATGCGGAGGTCGTCCGAGATAAGTCGACAAGAACTTGTCCGAGGAATAGACCGCATTGAAGAATCGACGTCGAAGCTCACAGAGCCAAAAAGGTGTCGATGCGTCTACCTTCTTCTCCAAATGCAAGCCCATTGAGACCAGAAGGTTGCAGACCTGTCCGAACGCCGTCCACACGTCGCTTTGAAAATCGCCCTGGATTAGAGATTCTGTCATTGCAGCTTCGAACAGGAGGTATGCTATCAAGTCATTTCGACTGCCGCTTTTTTTACTCAGATCGACAGTAAGATTAATGAGATGCGACGTCTCTTTCAGGAGCTCGTTCTTTTGCGCCGCACTTGTTCTACCCAGAGTGAATATCGGATCCCATGGAGATAGTTGTGTCGTGACCCTGGCTATGACACACAAAAAGAAGCCAAGTGTCTCCCAGCGCAGATTGTCACCAGTCGATTGCGAAGTCCACTCCTGTACGGACATGGCCCCATGACATATCAGTGGCCTTTGAGTGTTCCGCCAGATTGCCAGAGCGCGTCTGTCGAGCTTGTCCGGCATCTTGTCGAGTCTTGCATCTGCGAAGAAAGATTCCATGCCGACAAGCCAGGCTCGATATACTGGATCAAAGATGAAGTAGCTCCCAATGTTCACGTCCAGCCAGCGATCCAGCAATTTCCGAACACTCTGGGTGTCCTGGAAAAAGCGGATCACCTCGACTCCATTCCGGGCATCAGCCTCTGAGAGAAACATATTCTTTGGGACTTGGCTTTCCTTCTCAGATCGAACGCCGAGGCTGTTGTTCAGCTCCTCGACAAAAGCTGTGGAGGCAATGTCACCGAGAAAGCCCGTCTTCGTGGGCACAGTGGATGTTTCCATCAAGATGCCCGCTGACGAAGAGTAGCGCTCTCCAATCACACCTCTCAATCGTTGCTCGAGAAAGTATGGCGGCTCTGGGCGAAGCACAGGGCTCTGGACAACAGGTGGATTTCTGGAACGGGTAGCTGATGACTGCAATCCGATCGAAGGTGAAGCTGCACTGGAGGATGAAGGAGACAGCGGTCCATCGCTCGAATATTTGGTCATCGGTGCTGGATGATAGTAGCAGGAACTCGAATGCCCTCGTTTGATGCATCTTCCACAAGCCGGCAATCGATGGTCACAGGAGAGCTTTCGACGGCGACAAGGCTCGCAGCTTTGGAGTTTGCCATTGCGGCGCTTGCCAGGTACTGTCCGTGCAGGAGCGTCTGAAGTCATGTTCCAAGTGCTTTGAACTTGGGAAAGAGGAAAGAGCAGAACCACGATTGACTTCGTAGAGCCTCCTCAGCTCGGCGCTCGGCTCTCGGAGTTCGGCGTGCCAAATGCTGGAGGGAGTTCCTGCGGAAGCTGAACCAGACATTTTGGCACATGTCTGACGGGGCTCACAATGGCTTCATCCTGTCTCCTGAAAGCACTCGCAGATCTTGTGGCCTTTGGTGAAGTATGGCCCAGGCCGAAGGAAAAGGTCCAAGTCAAGTTGAGACGCAAAGTTGATGAGCCTTCCCGTTGCCCATAGGCTGCCAGAAACTGCCAGAAGATAAGACTGGCCTCGCTTCTTCGAAGTTCATTTCTCCGATATAGACACTGGTCCGGCTACACATGCTGACCATCATTTGAAGCTGCATGGAGATGTGCACTTTTCGTATTCGTATGAGTGAATGTGAGTGATGAAGACGAAGACTCCAAAAGGGAAGCACACGGACTTGTTCGGGAATCGCCTATTCGTACGCTAGCCATGTTTGGTTTAACGTGCTGCCGTAGATCAACGTCCACATCCAGGATTCCAGGGACGTCCGAATCCTTCGACGCTTCTTTCACCTCTCTCACCGGCTCAGGTCTGAGTCTGAGACGTGCAGACGTGCAGCTGCAGCTCGGCCCTTACCAAGCTCGATGCATCGCAATTCATTGTCTAATCTGGGTTTGGCTCTCTCGACCAAGACACCGCCTCGCAGTGCATTGATTCCGGTGAACACGACGCTCTAACCGTGTCGAAGAAACGAAACGCGGCAATGGCGCATACCACTGTCCACGCAGTGCCAAGGCGCAGCGTCACAGCCTCCGGCATGTGCAACGCGAATGTGATAGGCGTCGCCAAAGCTGAAGGGGGCTTCCTCCGCACCAAAGTCCCTGGTGTCCACATCTCCTGCTTCAGCCTCCAGCCCTACGGCATGGCGACGGGAGAAGTCGTGGTGGGATCTTATTGGGGGCTGAATGCTATATCTTGTTCCTCATCTCATCGGCCTCGGCTGTTTTGTTCTTGCTTACTTGCTATCTCTGCTTCACCCACACTGAGTTCGCGCAGGAAACTTCAAACCAAGCGATAGACAAAACCAGCCTCGTTCGCAATGGAAGATTTCAAAGACGAGACTCCGATGCCAACCGAACTTCAAAATAGGAGAAGAATCAAGACCCATCGAAAGTCGCGTACCGGCTGCTGGACATGCAAGACTAGAAAGATCAAGTGCTGCGAAACACGTCCACGCTGTATCAACTGTCGGATCCGTAATGTTCCCTGCGAGTATCCTAATATTCGACCGATGGCAGTTGAGACTCGCGTGGAGAGACTGCAGTGCCAGACCTTCAGTATGAGAGATCTGAGGTTCTTTCATAACTTCATGACTGCCAGCTTCCCGCATCTGCCTCTGGACTGCGACTCTGTTTGGCGGAATGAGGTTCCTCTACTTGCTCAGGAGGTAGGTCAGAAGGCACACTTCTGGGATTGGCAAAATTGGAATTGACCATATTGCCAGCACCAATTCTTAATGCACGGCATTCTAGCTTTGGGGGCAAGCCACCTACACTCACGAACCAGTCTTGAGCTCAAAGACACCGTAGAGAAACACCGAGCCATGGCCATGCGCGGACTGCTAGCAACCACCGAACCGAAGAACCAGCTCGCCAGACAAAGTCGTCTGAACGCTCAGCTTGCCACTGCCATTGCTCTCAGCTTCACAGGCGCTTGCATGGGAGACTCAGTCACCGGTCTCATGATCCTCTTCAGGGGAGTCCACTCCTTGGTGCTCGACCTCCAGAGGAGCGGCTGTGCCTCTCCCTTCTTTCTACAAGAAGGACGACCAGCTACATCAGAAGAGCTCGTCGCCGAAGTCCGACCTCGACTGAAGAACCTTCCCCCATTGCCTAGTGCTTCCGACGCAGAACGTGCCATGGAATCGCTCGATTTCGTCGGCAGCACATGCCCCTTCGAGCCAAAAGAATGGCAGTTCTTCTTGGCGCTGAAATCCATAGTCGCAAACATCGACGATCCTGGCGGGGCCTATACTCACTACAACCAGCTCTGGGCAATCTTCATCGGCATGTCTCCAGACGAATTCGCGTGTTTCTCGGACCCTAAAAACGTGACCGGCATCGTCTTGCAAGCGCATTTCCTGGTTATAGAAGTCATGCTCCGCCCTTGGCTGCTCACCTTACGGCTCGCCGACCGGATCGACGACTTCAAGGCCACAGAGACGCTGGCTTCGCTGCCTCCTTTGGGTGACAAACATTCGCAGCAGTTGATGCAATGGCCTACGCAGTTCATTCATGAAGCGCACGCAAGGAAACAGTCAGGGCACCATCTCCACTAAGAGAGCTCGCCGTCTTCTAACTCTGAACATAGGGCATATCACTTGCGACTACATATCGATGTTTTCTGATTATGACATGCTCTTCGATAATGCTCCTCATCTGCTGCCAATTAGCGACTATCTGAGACGGAAACCGGTTCAATATCCGGGACATGTCGCCGCGTCACGACTCTATAATCACAAATTTGCCTCTTTACAAATCTCCTTACTGTATTATCGCATTCTTTCAACGAATCTTCACCTCGGCATGTGATCACAGACTTTAAGAAAAAGGGGCGATTGAATGAAGAGGAAAACCACAGTAGCTTCAACGCTCTGGTGTTAATACACTATCCTAGCACATCCTCCACCATCGGACAGACCGACAATCATACAGCGCATCTCCGCTCTACAGCAAAACGCCAATGCTTCGCCCACGCTTCTCCGCGAGCGACCGGCGAGGGCTCCTGGACTGCAGGAGATGCCCTCGTCACACTCGCCACGGCATCCCAAACCAAGAAGAAGCGACTCTCCACGCCGTCGAACTCCCAAAAAATGCAGCTTACTAGCAATCAATACCATTCCGCTTCATCGTGACGTGGCAGTAAAGGCAGCTCTTCCGGAAGATTCTATCCCCGCGGCGAGTACTCTTCATCATCCATGCCGTCGTGTTGCACACCCAAGCCAACTGGATGACCATTCATCCCGTTGCCGTTTGGAACAGGCCACTGGCCTTCCATGACATCAATGCCCTCTTCCTCGACTTTGTGGATGCCGTTGGCGTCCAGTTGTTGCTGCATCACTGCCTGTGCAGAGACAATCTCGGCCAGGCGCTTCAGTCGAGGCGTCTGGAGCCAGCTAGGCGTGTACGTCTCCAATGCTGTAATTACGCGAGGCTCCGCAATTTCGTACGGCCCAGAGTCCTCCATGTCGACTGCTTGTAGCAGCAAAACATCGGATTTCGGATCCGTCACACGCGAGGCGACAGCCTTCATGATCTCGCCGTTGATGGGTTGTTCGTAATCGGCGACCAAGTACTGGTTCAGGAGCTTTTGTATTTGATTTGGTGAGAGCCTGGGATATGTCAGCATGCGAACATGGTATCGTCAAGTCAGATCATAGAACTTACATCCAGCAAATATCCTGAATGATCTCAATGTCATTCAATGTTGCCTTCTTGAGTTGCAGAAGCTTCGTCGCTTGCATCAAGTGCTCCAGCTGCAGGGTTCCTTCGGGCATGTCATGGCTCTTACACCATTCCTCAATCCTGGTGATGTTGTAGTTGATTTGCAGTCCGCGCTTCCAGGACAGAAAATTTCTCCTCATGAGGAGATCGTTAAAGGCAGTGACGCCAACCAATCGAAGCAGTTCTGTCACAGTCTGTGTGATGATGCTGTCTTCGAGGTAGAAATCCTTCATTGCTTTGAAGACGTTATTGAGCAAGCTCAAAAGGTTGTCCATGCTGTATGCGGGCTGGTTGGATGATTGCAGAAGCTTGCCGAGGAAACGGTTGTTCTCGTTCGTGACAAAGCCGGGCAGAGACTGCGATTCGATGATAGCCGGCACAATCATTTTGTGGAGCTTCTTCTTCAGCACCTTCATCCACGTGTGGTAGATGTTGAACTCCAAGCTTTCCAAGTCGTGCTTGACGATCTCGAGGAGACGGTCGTACTCGAAATTATCGGTCTTCTGGGCCTCGTACCAATCTTCCGCCAAGAACACAAACGACAGCATCTCGTGCACGTTGGAGAGCCAGAATGCACCGGGATTGACAGCCTCGTCGCCATCATGCTGCATGACTTCCTGCTGAATCGATTGCATGACATTGGCCAGGAAGCGCTCTGACTCCTTCACGAAGCCATTGTTCCACATTTCGCTTGTGACCAAGTTGATGAGATAGGCTGGGAACAGCACTTCCTTGTCTGTCGGCGGTGGATTTGAGCCAGGCGCTGGGATCTTCAGGTTGCGGATAAGGCCCATGGTGACCTCGTCGTTAAGACCCTCCTCGTCAGCAAGCAAGTTCTCCAGCTCCATCTCCACGTTCTCCAGCCCAGGATTAAACGTGGAGCCAGATAGGTTTTGCGTGTGCCCACCAGCCGACGCACCAAACGCCATCGAGACCGGCCTTGGATTGAAAGTGCCGCTGAACCGCTCGGTCTGGATGGGCTCGGGGCCTGCACTTCTCCTTTTTCGCTTCTTCGACGCGACGAGGTTGATGAGGCCGGACGCGCCTCCGACAGCGCCACCATTGGGAAGCTCTCCGTTGGTGACGGGGGCCGCGCGCTTGGCCAGCTCGAGCTGATCTTGCAGGTCTGCAAGCTGCTGTCGAAGACTGAGCTTTTCGGTTTCGCTGACGGTCTTGGCCTGGCGTGCCGACTCCAATTCCTGGGAAGTGACCCGCAGGCTCTCCCGCAAGTTCTTCTCCTCGTCTTGCAGGCGACGCATGTTGGCAGTGCTCTCCTCGTAGCTGGATTGCAGACGTGCCATGTCGGCCTCCATCTGTTCGAGCTTGGCAGAGGTGATACCAGCCTGGTTAGCTTCTCTCTGCAGGTCGTTGGTTCTGGCTTCCAAAGCGTTGTACTTTTCTCGGGAGCTCTTGAGCTGGCTGTCGTAATTCGAGAGTTGACCCTTGAGCTGCTTGTTCTCTTGTCGCATGGTGCCCAGGTTTTGGGTGAGCTCGACGACCTTATTCTCCAGCTTGTACGAGATCTGCTTAAGATCTCTCGCCTCCTCTCTGAGCTTCTTGTAGGTCTTTCGGTCCTGTTTACCTCTCCACAAGCTCTGCACAAGCGTGACCTTCCGTCGGTAGTCACGCCAGCCTCTGAGCTGTCTGTGGCTTCTCCAGTTTCGTTGAATGATGCGAGCAGCGTCAGAAAACTTCTTATCCAGAATCATCTTTCGGCACAGCCAGCCCTTTGCCGCCGCTTCAAAGCGGATGAGATTGTCTCGGAGCTGTAGGTACTTCTTCCGCTCCCTCTGGCCTCTCCAAACGCGCTGGATGGTCGTAGCGCCCCGTTGGCGCCGGGCTTCTTCTGCCTTTTTCCGTGCCATGATAGCTCGTGCTCGGGCCTGAAAAGTACGAATGCTGTCAATTGCTTCCAGATAACGGCGGCGGTAGTATTTGGCGCGAAGATTCTTCTGGATCATGATTGCCGCATCGCTAAGGCGGTGTGCTCGCAAATTCTCCAGGAACGCAAGCATACCGGCGCGGAAGAAGATCTTGGTCAAACCGAGCTGGTATTTGTCTGTCCGATCATGTTGGCTCTCACCCAAGGCCTTCTTCAAGATCGCGTTTGCCATGGTGCGGATCTCAGTCGTCCACTGAGCAGAGTGAATCAACATGTAGTATCGGAGAGCAAACTCTTCGTATGTCCATCTTGTCGGGTAGCCGGCGCAGCTGATTCGCACTGTTTCCAGAACACCACAAGCCCTCAGCTGACTGAGCACCATCGGACCCTCGAACTTCCATGCTTCCTTGGCTTCGTTGGGCTTGATGCAACGAATGTAGTGCACTTCTGTGGAATTAATCGTGTCCATCAACTGGATCAGCGAGCTCTTGAAGATGCCACCAAGAGTGGGTTTCCTTGCACCAGCAGCGCCAACTCTCTTACCGGGGCCTGGTGTGCCATTGGCTTTAGGATTTAGGGCAGCGTTGTCGCGATCCCGTACCACGGCGCTGGATTCCAGTACTTCAGCCAAGAAGGGGTTGTTGCTGTTCTTAAGCACTTCAAGGTGCTCGTCCGGCACCGTGTCTCTGTTCTTTTCAATGAATCCGTCGCTTTCGTATGTCACATCAATCGCGTAATGGCAGACCGTGAATGCGCTCTTGCCAAATCGTGGCTTCTTGTAAAATTTGTGCTTGTCTTGCGAGAAGTTGTGGTGAAGCTTCGTCACAAAACTCTCGTCAGATCCCATGGGAAGCCTGCTCTCTTCGTCGAGAAGTGCAAGGATACCCAGTTTGCCTTCGATCAAATCGATGCAGGGCTGATTGTCACTGAAGTCAATGAATTTCCAGTCGATCTCTTCGCGAAGATACTCCTCTTGCTCAAGCTTGAACACGTGCTGGTTGAATTCCTGCTGCAACTTCTCGTTGGCGTAGTTGATGCAGAATTGCTCGAAGCTGTTCTTTGCGAAGTGCTCGAAACCATAGATATCGAGAACACCAATGAAGGAGCTGACCTGCTCGATGACTTGCTGTGGAGCAAGGAAGCCGTTCATCGTCTCGACCAGCCAGTCGAAAAGCGAGGAGTAGATGTACTTGGCAACGGAGTCTCTGACGACAGTAGCTTGTTGTGCAGTCAAGTTGGACATGATCTTCTCGCCTCGAGTGACAAGCTGCTTCTTGACAGTCCATTTGGCGAACTCAGTAGCATCAATGCCGAGGAGACTGCAAGCCTTCGCCAAGGAAGGCTCCGTGTCAGACAGCTGCGAGTCGGTCCTGGTGGCAGTAATCTTAATATTGCCAATGTGCAGAAGCGCAGCAAGAATCTTCCACAGATTGCTTTGCATTTCTGGAGACACGCCCAGCCTAGTAAGCGAGCCCCGTGTATCCGAGAAGTCCTTCCCATCGTCTACGCCTTCAATTTGTGGTGACCCACCTTGGTTGAGGTAGTCGAAGTGTTCCACCGGCACCAGTCCAAGCTCTTCTCGCTCCGCGTCTGTCGCGCCAGCCACGAGCTGGTAGAAGATGTGGTAGTTCCGCTCCTTAAGCGGCTGAAACACCAACCTTGAACGCTCGAGGAGGTAGGTTCGTATGCGGGCACCGATAATGTCGGTCTGCTTGTTGAACATGATCTCGATGTACTTTCCAAAACGCGAGGAGTTGTCGTTTCGAGTGGTCTTTGCGTTACCGAAAGCTTCCATGATAGGATTTGTTGCGAGGATCTGCTCTTCAGTTTCACTCATGGTATCTGTCCGGCCACGGCTGCGAGCGCCAGGTTGATCCGGCGGCTCCCTCGTAGCGAAGTATCTCATGATGTACTTTGCACTGACAGTTTTACCAGCTCCTGACTCTCCCGAGACGACAATGGTCTGGTTCTTCTCATTCCGCAGCATGTCCGCGAAGGACTCTTCGGCGATAGCGAACAAGTGAGGTGCTTGTGATGCTCTGTGCTTGCCGGCGTACACTTGTACCATTCCTGGCACATACAGCGAGTCGACGCGCGCGAAAGGGTTGGTAGCGATGAGGACGATACCGGAGTATGTGTATATCTCCTTTTGAGCATATCGTAACTTGATGGCCTGCAGCACGGCAGGCTCGTTGAGATGGGATAGATTTGTGAGATCGTCGGAGGCCTCGAGCATGGCCGGGTTCATCAGCGGCGGGAGGGTGGAGTTGAGGGCATCTTTGCCCAGCTCCTCAATGGTTGTCTCGACGGTTTTGGTCTGGGTTCATCAGCATGGCAGCGTTCCACGCAGCGTCAGGTATCATACCTCTCCATTTTCCAGGGTGAAGACAAGCGTCACCTTGTCCCCATCAACAGACTTCTTGGAGACCTCCGAGGCCACCCAGCCCTCGGTCTGGTCGGGCTGCCAGGCCTTGGTGCCGACATCGTAGGTGTGCGACATGGCTGCTGGCGGTGGACGCCAATGTGAGGCTCCTGTATTCCGGTCTCTTGAACTCGCTGTCCTCCGCCGCTACCTTCTATACTCGGATGTGAGAAATGTGCTCGGCGGCCTCTGCAGGAGGGCTGGTCGGCGCGTGGAATGGGGGATGGGTCGGTGAGGAGCAGGCAGGCCCGGGGATGCGCCAGCGCGGGAGAGGAGTTCCAACAATGCAGATGCAGATGCAGATGCAGGCGGCGCGTAGGTCACTCAAGCAGCCCGGAACGGTCGATGGCGAGGGCGCTCATGGCAGCATGGAAGGGGTGAGGTCGGTGGTGTTGGGCGGAAGATTGGTAGAAACCAGTTGCGGTGGTGAATAGTTACAGCCAGCTGCCAGTCTCTCGTCGGCGCTGGCGATGCGAAGCGACCCCTGCTCCACCCTGAATTTAGGCTTTGGTAGTGTTTGAGGCTCCAACAGACACCTCTCCGCTGCTCTCCGCAATATCGTGCCCGGTCTGGGGTATCGGAGAGCGGGTGTGCGTTTTCAATGTTGTTGGTACGATTGGTGTCTCTTTCGAGCAGAATTTCGGCTTCCCAAACAACAATATCTCGTCGCTGCATTTCCACGCGTTGCAGTCACGTGCGGCACCCATGGCTTTCGCGACTGGCGGGCCGTGGATGGAGAGCTCTGATTGGCTGGAGCATGTGAGCGGGCTCCTCCTATTCCTGCTCGCGCGCTGGAAGCTTTCGAGTCTTCTGCGGACCATCCGCTGCAGCTGCACCCACGCCGCCGTGCTTTTCAGGTACGCTCCAGGAGTTCCGCCGCCCGTCTGCCGACCCGCTCACAATCGCCCGCAACAATCGCATTTGTGATGTGCAAACGCGGCAAACACGCCTCCGGTGGTGAAGCATAGCTGCCGAGACGTACATTTCAGGGGCACGCTATGGCCGAGTGCGAGCCTGCCCCTACGCTTCCTCCACCTCACCGACTCCCGCTATCGCAGATGCTTCATGTGCCAAGCTCACAACAAGACCAGCCTTCATCTCCATCTTCTTCGCGGGCCTCGAGAAACAGTCTGTGCTGTGTGAGACTCCAGGATGCCTTGCGCTATTGAGAGGACTGCGATGAACCGACCAGCCGGAGCAAGTGATATGCAATACAACTCTCCGCAGTGTGAAAGCTATCATGCTCGCCTCAAAAGCTTGACATTCGCCGAACATGCTTCGTTGCAGCTATATCATGCGCAAATCTGGCACATCTGAGGCGTTCACGTCGGCGTACTTCATATATGCAGTCGTGCAGATGGCTACCATAAGAACAGTGATGGTCTCGACGTGGCTAGCGTCTCTCAACCACGCCCTATGGAATTGGGTCTTTGCAGTACATCTTGTGACGAATTGGGAGCTGACTAAGTTATTCCAACCTCCACACCTGTTACTTCTTCTAACGTTTTGTTCCACCTGATACAATTCCGACTGCTTGGCAAGCCTTGATCCACTCGACGCATCATGACGGAAGTCAACGGCATCGATACACTGTCCGTCCGAGGAGCAGAGAATGCTGGCAGACCAGACCACTGGGAGCCTCTCATAAGAGCTCTTGCCAATCCATGGTCTCCAACGAATCCAGATGGAATGTCAGTGAAATACCAACTTGAGGTCGAAATGTCGCTAACCAAGCTCTCATAGGGTCATTCTGGGCCTTGCAGAAAGCTCTCTCATGCACCAAGAGCTCAAGGAACACATTCAGAAAAACGTATGTCTGCAAACGTTAAAGTACAGCTACATTTAGCTCACATTTGAAGTTTGATATCGACACAGCCGAACACTTCACGTACGGCCATGGTTCTCAAGGCTCCCCTCGTCTCCTCAATGCTTTGTCAAACTATTTCAACAACCGCTTCCATCCTCTTGAGCCAACGCTACCTTCCAACTTCATCGTCACGTCTGGAGTATCCGGCATGATCGACGAGATCACCTGGAGCATCTGCAACGAAGGCGAAGGAATTTTGTTCCCACTACCGCGGTACACGGGATTCGCCAATGATGTGCCGACCAGATCTCGAGGCAAGCTCGTTCTTGTACCCTTTGAGAGAGAAGATGGAACTCTGGATCTAAACGACGTCTTCGACCCGGAAGCGAATACTCGATGTCTCGAGCGTGCGTATCAGAGAGCCGAAAAGGAAGGCATCAAGGTCAAAGCAGTGATGATCACAAAGTATGTCCCGCATCCCGTTCACCATAAATCGATCAATTCCCGACTGACCTCCCTATCTAGTCCCCACAATCCGATCGGAAAATGCTACGTACGTCCTCTCACCCCACTGTCTCCAATCAAACCTCCTAACCCATCTGCCACAGCCCACAGCAACCCTCACCGCAATCGCCACCTTCTGCGCCTCCCACAACCTACACTACCTCTCCGACGAAATCTACGCCATGTCCACCTTCTCCAACCCCTCCCATCCAAACGCCACCCCCTTCACCTCCGTCCTCTCCCTCTCCCTCCCCTTGCCTCCCACCCGAGTCCACGTCCTCTATGGCGCCGCAAAAGACTTTTGCAGCAACGGTCTCCGCCTGGGCGCCTTTTACTCCCGCAACGAAGGCCTCCTCCGCAGCATGAAAAGCATCAACGCTTTCTCCTGGAGCCCATACCTTATACAAGACGCCTGGGCCGGGATCCTCGAAGACGAGAAACATTTAGATTGGTTCATCGCCGAAAACAAGCGACGTCTGCAGAAAAACTTCGGCGTCATGACCAAGTTCTTTGAGAAAGAAGGGATTCCGTTCTTCGAGGGAAGCAATGCGGCGCTGTTCGTGTGGGTCGATTTGAGGCAGTGGTTCCTCGACGACCCAGAGAAGGACGACATTGCGGTCTTGAAAGCCACCGCGCCAGGAGCGGAGAAGTACGTGGCGAAACAGGATCTTTTGAGCAAAGCCTGGCAAGCGAAAGGAGTCATGATAGGAAAGGGCACCGCATTCCTCACGGAGGAAGTAGGCTGGGTGAGGGTTGTCTTCTCTGCTCAAGAAGAAGCACTACGAGTCGGGCTGCAGAGATTCGTGGATGTCTTGAGAGACTTGAAAGCGGACGGACAGCTGTAAACGCGAACATATTTCCAATCGCCATTATTTTCTTTCAAGATGGCGCTTGTACTTCGTGTTGGGTTCGCGGACATAAGGGTATCTATTCGTACAGAGAGAGTCCTATCCTACCGCAGTGAGGCTCATGTGAGTTTGACAACTTCCTCGTCTGGTGGCTGACCATTTCCGTCGCCCTCCTCTGAAGTCGCCTTTTGCCAAGCGGCTTCAAAGTTGCCTGTACCGCTGCCTTCAACCTCGATCTTGGGCGGAGCGCTCTGCTCCTCCGGGCCGCCGCTAAGTACAAGCACTTCACTCTCTCCCAGCACATCGTCGCCAGCACTTCGCGGAGGAGAGTCAAACAGCTGAGCGGCCGACTCAGGGCTGATCGACGAGCTCGAAGTCTCATTCGGCCTCTTTGGCAGTGCAGAGGATACGACCTCTGGAACTTCGTATTCGAAGTTGCTCGAGTAGATGACCGCCGCGAAAGCTCCGAGGTCGCTCACCTGGTCGATGGCAGCGAGGTATTCGTTGCCTAGCGGCTCCTGGGCTGCCACTCCTGCCATTGCATCAAGCTCGCCGCTGCCCATTGAGATGGTATGCGCCTGCTTGCAGAAGACTGGAAGGATGTGGGCGAGTTTGCACTTGGTGTCGGGAATCTCGAAGACTCTCTGCTCGAAGTTCGTAGGAGCACTTGGCCCGGTGGACTTGAAAGACTCGGTTGCGATGCGGTAGTCGACAAGGTGGGAGAATCCGGCGTCGAGCAGTCGTGTCAGGATGTAGGAGAAGGTTGGCGAATCAATCAGATCTGAGGTCTCATCCAGCAATCGTCGAAGCGACTCGTTGATGACCTCGTCATCTTCTCCCACTCTGCTCATCGGGTCCGACTCTTGGCCCACTGGAGACGGCGACTCGTCGCTCTCAGACATACCGGATTGTCGGATGACATACGCCTCGTCCTCCCTCGCAGGCAGAAGGTATGTCAGCCACTTCATGCTCCTCCGTTCCTCCTCTGTAGCACCCTCTACCTTCCTCCGCACTTGCATCAACAAGTCTGCCAGTCTCTCAAGCGAGATATCCTCCCGAATGTTGACACCTCCAAACACCTCTTTGACCGCCGCCATGACCCGCTCCATAATCTGCTTGCTTCCACGATGTAGCAGCCACCAACTGAATGTCAGGTATTTTCGATTTGTCTCAAAGTCGTTGCCGTAAACATTGTCGTAATTATCATCATCCCTGTTCTCCAGGGATATCGTCGACGACTGGGCGGCTGGTGGCGGGGAAGCCAAAGCGACCACAGAGGACAGATATGTGCGGCGACCCAGGAGGTTGAGTTGAATACGGGTGAGCAGCGTGAGGAGGCACAATGTGTATATCAGCGTCAGCGCCCGCGCGATTGACTGAATCTTCATATCTTGCCATAGCTGCGCCTTGGTCCGCTTAGGCCTTGGTGAAGCATCGCCAGCCACATTGAGACTGGAGTGTGCGACCTGGCTGGCATGGACGTAGCTGCTGCTCTGCAGACTTCCCAAGCTCTTGCCATCGTCGTCAACAGTGCTCGCCGGTGCAGAAGGATAGTCCGTCGACGCGGCCTCGGAGGCCCCTGATCGTTTCAAGCGTTCCTGCCTCTCTTGCTGCAATTGCTCCGTAATTTGCTCCACGGGAAGGGCGCCCACGATCTCGTCTCGTACAGTCGGAAGGAGAGCGAGGACGGTGTAGGTGCAGTCTTCTTGATTCTGCTCGAATCGACGCCGCAGACTAGTAGCACACAACACCTGTCAGTCTTGCTGTTCGCGTTGCATAGTGCCTCCGCACCGCGATAGGTATCTCTGTTGGGATCATTGGGGTCTCGTACTTTTCTTTGGCAATCTTGTCCTCGCTCATGCGCTGTCGCGCCTCCTGAATCTTTCCCAGCACATACTGCCCGGCCAGATACCCAGCTCCGATCACACCAGCTCCAATGAGTAACGAGTTTCTGTTGCGGCGGAACCAACGTTTCGTCGCGGCAATCATTCTATGAGCTGCATCAGGCCGACAAATGGATAATGTGCTTGAATTGCTCAAGAAGAGCGGAGGTTGTATAGGGAATGGTGAGGAGAAATGGCTGGAGGAGATGGGAGTCGTGTGAGTTGATCCAAATGCGTTGTCGCGATGACGAGCCGATCAGACAGCGAGCAGAAGCCGCCGATGCCTGCCTGCCGAGGTTGAGGCCTTCCATACTCTAATCCCCGTCGACACGCCCCACGAAATCACATGCTCTTCTATTTACATTAATTATTAGAATACTGACGCTTCTACTCACATTGCTTTCAATGGACCAAGAAACAATTGAATGAACGATTCATGCCCCCTTTAGCACTGTATCAATTCTCTACAAACAATTTGCACAGAAAGAAGCCAGGGACATTCATAGGACCTTCACATTAGGAGGTACCTCCGGAAACGCATTACCATTTTGCATCATCCCTACTACACTTCCGAATGAAGCGGCTTGGAAGGTATCGAAGTAGCGTCCGACTCTACTCATGACCTATCTCCTCCTACCAGCTCTTGGCTTGGGGAATTCTAAAGGCAACTTCAACTTCGCCATCCGCGTCACGCTCGCCTGTGCCTTTGTGATGTTCTTGGAATGCTTGTCCGCCTCTGTCGGCGCACCAACCTTACATCCAAGCTCGCTGAAGTACTGCGAAATTTCCCTCTGCTCCATCTTCAAGTCATCCTTCAGATCCGTGGTAGCTGTGACCCACCCATCGACGTAGAGCGAGAGAGCACACATATGGGTGTACAGATTGTCCATGTGCCATTTGCCGAGCTCCTGCCCGGAGTCATTGGTGAAGCGCCGACGAACACTGTCGACGAGCTGAGACGGCCACGCAGATAACTTCTTCTTGAGGATCTCGCTCTTGGGCACCTTTCTGCCGCTCTTGCCCTTGCTGAGTGCGTCGTGGAACTCCAGGAGCAGAGTGAGGTACTTGAGCGCTTTGAGCTTCATGATCTCATCTGACTTCCCAAGACGAGAGACTCGATACGCCGGGAAGCGGTGGCTGAAGTTGATGGCTTCATCAGCGCGTGCTTTCTGCTGCCATTCCTTTACATCGACCAGTCGGTCATCGGCTGAGGGAACCAAGGTGCGGTAGGTGTACACATCCTCGACATTTTCGGCTTGCAAGTTGGGCTTCGGTATTGGCTTTGCAGCGAATGCTGCATCCGCTTCTTCAGCGGCGTTTCGTGATGCAGCACCAGCTGTAGCATCTTCAACGGATTCCAGGACTGCATTCTGAACATCCGTGACCTTGCCTTTGCCTTTCGGATCCTGATTGATCGCATTTTCCGTCTTACTTGCAATCGCTTTCTTAGCCTTCTTCGTTCCGAACTCTCGTCCAAGCTGCTCTCGCTGCTGAGCATTCGTGAGTCTGTCCTTCTCCGCGTCCAAAGCTTCGGATCTCAAGGTCGTCTTCAGTTCCAGATGATGTGCCGGCGTGACTTGCAATCTCTTCGTGGCAGGATCGTAAATCGCAACGTAATGGGCCAAATTGTCGTCCAGGCTAGTCGGCGCAGCGGTGTAGTCGAGTCGCGGGTGTTGGGAAGACTGCAACAAGAGATCGTGTGTTTTCGGTTTGACTGAATCGCCGGTCGTCTTGTCCTTGCGAGCTCTTGCGTATGCTTTGAATGGCACTCGAGGCGCACTCACGCCCCTCGCAGATAACACCACCGGACATTGCTTCTCCTCGACGTGCGAGACCGTCACCTTGCTGTCCGCGTCGAATGCGACCTTCTTGCTCGGAGTTTCCACACCATTTGATTGTCTCTTGCGCTTTTTGCTTTCCTTCTCTTTCTTCTCCGCCATTGCTGCGACCGCCCGTCTCTCGTGTTCGAAGTGGTAATGTTACAGAGTTGAACTCTCCAGACCAAATTTCTTCGGAAAGAAGCGATGCCCCATCGGGTCAATGCGTTCGCAGCGGAGCAATTCCGAACCAGCGCTCTGACGACCCTCCAAACTCTATCCCACTCCTCCACCACGCGACGCGACACTTGCACGACGACGTTGCATGTGAAAGCAGGCTTTTGGCGAGGGGAAAGGATTGCACGTGGGGAAAATCAACCAAGGCGATTCGTATTGGTCTATGAAAGCTGCTTCGTCAACTCTAAGTTTCATCTCCCTACTACCTCCTGCCTCTCCTTTCGTCTCCTCTCACTTGCCTTAGGGCTGTCGCAACCACGTCTTCTCCAGCTGACATCCGTCGAGATCGCAGCCCACGAAAGCTGGAGCTGCGGAACACTCCCCATCCCAATCGATCCGATATCTTGCAAGAAACCTCGCTGTCTCCGAGTCGAGCAAAAATGGCAGAGCAAACAAAAGGGATGCAAGAGAAGGCACAGAACGCTACCAAAGGGACCCCCGCATCAAGCGTACAGGACAAAGTCAACAGCACCACGGATAGTACTCTCAGTTCCATCGACTACTATGGCAACTGGGTAGCCCAGAGGGTTCGGGGGATGTTGGACTCAGTCTTCCCTCCCGAGAAAAGAGCAGCGTTCTTGTCCAAACTGCAGGCATTCATGCTGGCGAACCCGAAGCTATCGGTAAGTCGATCGTTTCACTCCTCAGACATGCAAAAGCTCAACTTCCTCCTTATAGGCATTTCTAGGAATGAACCTCTTCCTCACCGGTCTCCCTCTAGGCCTCTTCATTCTCTTCAGCATCACCGTCTTCGTCACCGCACTCGTAATCGCACTTGTCGTCGCTCTCCTCGCGGCCGTTCTCTTCACTCTTGGAGCAGTCGGCGTAGCCCTCGTCATCGTATTTCCAACTATACTCTTCACGACCGGTGCCGCATGCTTCCTCTTTCTTTGGGGCCTAGGAGGTTACTCTATTCTCAAATGGGCCAACAGCGGCGCCGAAGGGGAGCCAAAACAAGCACCCGAAGGAGCCTCGATTGGAGATACTTTGAATCGCTGGACGGGCGGGAGGATGAGTGGATTCATGGAGGGTGCGAGGAAGGAGCAGGCAAAGGGAGACATCACTGGGTACAGCGATCGGTTCACGAAACCTGAGGACGGGGAGAAGAAATCGGACATGAGCGTCAAAGATGCTTCAAAGGGATAGATCACAGAATCTTGACCTTGTTATGTTCAAGGAGCACCTTGTCTGTTATAGCCACGACTTAGCTCAGAATGAGACAGATCATTAGTTGCATTTCAGCCTCGCCGCATTGGTCCTCACACTTCTCGTACACGGACGGCACCTTGCAGATGCGCCAGATCATATTGAAAGAGAGGATGGGATGTAAGTGAATTGGTAAATTCTTCTGATTTTGTCTCTTTTGAAATTTGCCCAAAATCGCTCAAATGCCACCCAAATCCCTCTCGCATGGTACAAACGCCGTCATCATGCACATGACATACATCAACATGTCTTACTCATCCTCCCTGCAGTCGTCCCAGTCAGCCGCACCGGTTCCTGTTCAGACCACTATATTCAACAATGTCGATCCTTACAACACAGGCTTTGCGTTCGATGCATGCGCTCCCAAAGGTGCGAGCACAATGTCAAGCTCCAACTCTCTCACGGCCTTTCCACCGGGGCCGGTGTGCTCCTTCATTGATGATGGGATCTTCTCGATAGGCTTAAAGTCAACAACGAGGTCGTCCTTCACGGCGAAGACGGTGTCGGTCTCGAGCCAGGGGTCGTCCTTGGGGTCTGGCAAGGCATATTAGCTGAGGGTACGAAAGGCAAGGCTGTTCTAAAGACTTACAAATCTGAGTGATGCAAGGCTTGTATGACTCGTGGGTGACCGTAAGATGGATGTGTGCAGGACGCATGGGATGTCTGTCGATGCTCTGGAGCAGCTGCCAGCTAGGCCCGTCTTGGGGAAGCGAGTATGCCGTCGGCCTCAAGCAGTACAGTCTGTACTCTCCGTTCGAGTCTGTCTTGAACTTTCCACGCAGGTTGTTGTCGGTCTGGTTCGCTGGGTCCTGGAAGTCGTATTTGCCGTTGGAGGAAGCTTGCCAGATGTCGAAGGTGACGTTGGGGATTGGGTTCTGGGTTTGGAGGTCGCGGATGATGCCGTGCATATACGTGACAATGCCCTCGTGCTTGTCCTGGATGATGGACTCGCCCAGGTTGCGCCAGGGTGCGTTGGGCGACCTAATTGAAAAGATCAGTTAGCCATTGCCTGGACACTCATACTGGTATCAGGGAGCATTCTTATCGGGGAGCACTCTTACCAGAAAGGTCCCAAAATTGCTGCACTTGTAGGAACGTAGTTTGGCTGGTCGACTTGCACGTAGTTGGCAATCTCCGTCACCAATGACTCCAATCCAATGATGTCGCTCAATCTGTGCATCTCATTCCTCTTTCCGTCCGACTCTGCCCAGATCTTGCCAGTCTCGTTAAGGAACTTGACGCCAGCGAGCCATTCTTCGGGAGTGAGGTCTACTTCACGGGCGAAATCGTGGATGTGGCGAACGAGCGAGGAGAAGATGGTCCTCATGCGTGGGCTGGTGTTTGGACCGCAGGTGTCGACGACATGCGGGGTGAAGTTGGGGTCGTACTGGCGTCCAGAAGCCGACTGGGCGGCGGAAGGCTGTTGTTGGGTAGACATTGTGAATGTGTATAGAGCAGCGGATCTAGTGGCAGCAGCGGTATAGCAGCAATGGCTTCTTTGGATTCTGCTCTTTGTCTCTCGGACAGACCGGTACGACAGAGACAAGGGAAGCTGGTGAAAATGTGATTTGATGGTGAGACGAGGAGTAAGAAGGAACAGACGACCTACGAGGCACCGGCGGATGACCGCGCATTATATCAGTCAGACCTTTGGTCGTCAAGCCCGGGCTGGGGCCTTTTGGCGTGTTGGTGAGGGTAAGAGTGAAGACGGCAGTTCAGTCGGCCAGCAGCAAGACGTGCCCACTGCCGGGAGCTCCAGCGGCTTCGCGACCGGCCACTCACAGCCCGCAGAATTCCGTGTCTCGCGACTCCTGCGGGGTTCTGGCTTCTGAGAATGTGGGCGCGCCGACCTCGCGAAATGCCTGACGTTGCCCGGAGACATCGTCGGCAACCTTGGCGGCCTGGAGCGGCGTTTACGCGGCCGGAAGAAGACTCTTCCCTGCTTCTGGTCGAACATGTCGGTCCCGTGATAGCCTGTAACGACCTCACTTGGTCTTCGGCCATTGCCAGATTCTGAGAGACACGTCCGTGGAGTTAAGATTGCGACAGGCACATTAAACACGTTCGCAAGATGGTAGACTTCTCGACGAATGAGATTTGGGTTATCGAATGTCTGGCATTGGTTCGTTCTGAAGACGAGAATATACACCGCTGATTCGGACAATCTCTAGTGAATGGTCGTATAAGTGCACAAGTCGGCATGTTCAACGGTCGTAAGCTCTCCAACATCTCTCAAGACACGTCTCTCCCTCTTGCAGCTAGACGAGCTTTGGCTCTTTCAGCTCGCGAAGTATCCCCATTGCAAAGACTGACGGTACGCTGCTGTTCGGCCTGAACACTCATAGCATTCCAAGCGTCGGACGGTTTGTGGTTCTCTGGACTGCGAGGCTGTGAAGGTCTCAATCTCGGTGACACGTTCTCCTTGGTGTCTACTGGCCTGTTCGTAGGTCGCAAGCTGGGTTTAATCGGGACGGGGGCACCTGTCAACACGTTGGGTCGTTCGGTCGCTGCATCTGGTTGAAAAGGACTCGAATCGGGTATAACCGCAGCGGTCTCTTCCTTGCGCTTGAATGGCTCAAACTTCGCTCGTTCTTGTACTTTTGCTGGTAGTTCCGGAGAACGGGGCGAGAGTCCAGGGGAGCGCATAGGCGAGTCTTGCCGCTTCTCGCGTTGAGGTGAAGGCGGCTGCAGTCCCATGGACATGGCAACGCCGCGAGTCTCATCGGCCAATGTGTTGATGTTCTTCGGCTTCAACGGCTCGGTCTCATCAGCCCCGGCTCTGGTCGGCGATTTTGACGTTGGCGGCTCGGCTTTGTTGGAATCAACAATTGAGGACGAAAAGTTCTGAGCCCACAAATCGTCTGCAGTCTTGGTCTGTATGTTTCGCAGTCTAGGCCTTCTCGCTTTCGGATGTACTGAGTCTTGTGCAGATTCGGAGGATTCAGTATTTCCTTTGGACAGGTTCGAAGCTGCTGCCAAAGCTGCTGTTGCTGCCGGATCTTGAGATAGATCGTGCGATTGCTGGACAGCTTCGCTTTTCCACGACCTTCGCTCAGGTCGTGCAGGCTTCTCAGCAGGCTCTTCTTTTGCTGCAGTCTTCGCGTGTCGATCTCTGCTCAGCTGCGACTGGAATTCCTTCATTTGGCCCTCCAGCTCCGCCATCCGCTTCTCTAGCGTCTCGACTTTCTTCCGTTCCTGACGAAGCTGAGCTTTCAACTCGGTGTTCTCTGTGTCCTTCTCCTGTGCGTAGCGCTTTGCCTGTTTCCGCTTCTCAACGAGCTTTCTAACCTCACGGGTCGTGTTTTCTCGGTATATATCATACTCCTGCTTCCAGTACTTGCCCGATTCAGAGTGCGGCTCGGCAAAGTCCATGGTGAGATCCCCGTCCTCGTTGCCTTTCCCAGGCTTGCCGGACTTGGATTTGCGCTTTTGCGATTCCTCGCGAACTTGCTCGAGCTGCTCGGTGAGCTTACTACGTCCTCTTGGCTTCTCGAGGGAGCCTTCCACGTTGTTCGCGTCCGCCGTGGGCTTCGACCAAGGGCTAGGATATTTGCCAGGACAGTCGTCAGGTAGACCGCTCTTCATCGGTCGTTTGCCTTCGTTGTCAACTACATTATCGCCAAAGGAAACGGTTTTGCGGCGCGCAGTCGCGGTTCCAGGAGTCAAAAGTATTCCCTTGGTGGGAGAGGAAGGCTGTGGCTCTTCCTCCACCGCGTTGCCAAGCTTTCCTATTGTGTGCGTATCATTCGAGCTCTTGGGTCGATCTATTCGCGGTCGTGTACTCGTCTTTGGGCGCGTCGTTTCCGTGTTCGAATGTCGGCGCGGATGTCTCGGCTGCTGTATTGTTTGTGGTGTTCCGAAGATGGCATGTTTGAAGGCGCGCACTGCAAACACCGGTGCAGGTGTCTCGGGAGGCTCGACGTATCCAGTCGCATCCGGGTCTGTGTTGGCGTGGTTGATTAGCAACGCCTCGTCTGATTCGCGCGTGCCATACATGGTCATACCCGCGTTGTTGTCGTGCCCCTTCTGGCCAGCAAGCCAATGCAGCATCTTGTCGGCTTGCAGGTTATGCGTATGAGTTATTTCTGAGGCATGCTGAGGCCAGCGATCGTTTCGAGGCGCAGCGCTGCTTGTAAACTGCTTTGCGACAACAAAGATGGCTGATTGTTTACTTGGTTGTTTAGGGCTGCGATCGTCACGTGGGGGCTGGGGATCCTGGTCGGCCTGATTAGATAAGAAACCTTAAAGTCGGTGTGAGTTGCACCTGCATGTGAACGTCTTCCTGCCATTAACTCGACACCCAACTTAAGAAAATCTTTCACCCGACAAGAGAATGCGTTCCAGTGCGTGAGCGTACAGCTTCGGCTGTACTTTTCCGTCGCCCGTGTTTAGGACGACGCAACCAAGTTGCTGCTCAAACGCTTGTGCCTTCAGAATGGCGCCGAAATCGCCCTGGAAGAAAACCACCGTCAATACTGCGAATGTACAGAAGGCTGCTGGCATTGCCGATGCAGCCTCCCCTGCCATCAACTATGGCGAAGTTCAGGCTGAGGAGATTGAGGCTCTCCAGGCCATTTTCATGGAAGACTACGAAGAAGTAGCAGTCAAAGGCGCGTGGAGCAAGAATGCCGATCGAAGCTTCACACTGAAACTGAGACCTTACTCGTTGGACTTGGCCAAGCCAGAGGATTTTGTTGTCCTCGTTGGCAAGATCACAGCCACCTATCCGAAGTCTGTACCACTCTTGGATGTTCAAGGTTTGGAGAGCTTTCACGAGCGCACCCAAGAGAGAATACGTTACATTGTCGAAGTGCGACCGAAGCAGCTGCTGGGAGATGTGATGATTCATACGATTGCAAATGAGATTCAGGATGCTCTGGAGGACGCAGTCAGCGCCCGTGCACAGGGCGCGTTACCAAGCCTACAGGAAGAACGCGCTTCTGCGGAAACGGTAGCACTCAATCTCGCCAAGGAGGCTGAAGAAGCTGAAGCCAAACGACTGCAGAAAGCACAAGAAGAGGAGGAACGAGTCCTGGAGCAAATGGTGGGTTTGATAGAAGCACGAAGGAAACGCTCTCCAGACCCAGCAGCTGACATGGCTCACAGGTCAGCCAGGAAATACACAGGCGTGACAAACGCAAGTCCCTGAAGCCTGATGTTCAAGTACCCATCATCCCGGAACAGTCAGACATTCCGGAAGTGATAGTGTTCGACCAGTCTGCAAAAGTCAATGTCCACAATGACGTTCATTCCTTCCGGGAAGTCACGATAACCGGCTCACTTTCAACAAGCGGTCCAAGTCGCACCTACCTTGGAAAGCCGAAGATTATAGATCATCTTAACGCGCCTTTGGTTGCTGTTGTGAGAAGAAAGGTGGAAAAGGATCGGAAGGCGAGTGTCAGATGCGACAATTGATGAGAACCAAAGTACTGACTAGAAGCAGGATATCATCGAGTTAGAAGCGGTTCTGGATGCTGCACATCGGCTGAAACACGCTTCACTGGTAAATGTCTTCACTTATCGAGTTGAGCGAATCAACAATTGGAATTCCACCCTAACAATATGCCGCGAATATGCAGGTAAGCATCAAGCGAGCTCCTGTTGTTTTCTTTTCCGGCCTGACCAAGTCTGCTTCGTGGGCGAACATTCGACTGATGGCTACAATAGATCGCGGATCTTTGCACGACCTGCTCTTGTTGAGCGACCTGCACATTAGCAAGTGCCGCCAATTCACCACGCAGCTTCTCGAGGGCGTGGAGTATCTTCATCAAAATGGGCTGTTCCATGGAGGCCTGAGTACCAAATCTATCTACTTGTCCAGTGCACCGCTGTGCCCAAAACTGGCCGATTTTGGATATGCTCCTATCCTTGGCATCCGAGATGATGCCCTTGGAATCAAGTGGCGATCGCCGGACACAGATACCACGCAAGCTGCCCGACGACAGGCCGACATATGGCACTTAGGCGTCGTTTTTGTCCAAATGGCCCTTGGCCTATCGGTCACAGCTGACTACCCATCGCCTTTCGCCATGATGAGTAGGCTCAATCTCTCCGATGCATTTGAAGATTTGGTGGGCAAGTTCTTCATGGAAGGCAAGAGACGTCCTTCTTGCTTTGATCTCCTCCCAGCCGAATTCTTGAGAACTGACAGCTCGGTCTTGGGCGATGAAGTGCCGTCCAGAACGAGAAATCATGCACGAAAGTCGAGTTCGGGTATCGCGAGCCCAATGCATTGGCGCTCACGCCATAACTCATCCGGCATGCACGATGCTCTTTCTTATTCGCGATATGAAAAGGACTTCACTGAGCTTGGTCGGCTCGGCAAAGGAGGCTTTGGGGAGGTTGTTCAGGCTCGCAACAAACTCGATGGCGGTGTTTATGCTGTAAAGAAGATCCGTCAAGCACCGCAGCTCTTGGACAAAGTACTTTCCGAGGTGATGCTACTGAACAAGTTGAACCATCCATATGTGGTCAGATATTTCAGCACCTGGGTTGAAGAGGAATATTCAAGCTCTGTCCAGGAAGAGGTCCTCTCTACCACCGAAGAGGGAACTGTATCCGACAGCGAGCAAGTCGATTTTGGGTACCAAAGTACTGGTGGCTTGGACTTCGTCAGCTCCAGCGGGTACGCTGGTATTGAATTCGGCGAGGAAGACAGTGACAGCGACAGCGACAGCTCGAGTGAGAACTTCAAGCCTACAAACCCGACTGCAACCGCGACAGAAGAAGATTTCGATCCCTTCGAACGTGCAACAGACGGCACTTCCGAAAATGTCACGGATGGCACCGCTGCCATCAATTCTACGGAAACATCCCAGACCAACGGACTGCGACACAAGAGGACACAGTCTGACTCGCGGCGCTCCACCCTCTATATCCAGATGGAGCTATGTGACAGACGTTCACTCCGAGATCTCATTCGCAAAGGCATGGACGGGGACGAATCTTGGCGGTACATGAGACAAATCACTGAGGGTCTAGCCCACATCCACGGACATGGCATCATACACCGAGATCTCAAGCCAGACAACATCTTCATCGATGCGACTCTCAACCCCAAGATCGGAGATTTTGGCTTAGCAACAACCGGACGGCAGTATAACACAGGGCCGCAGAATGGATCTACGTCAAAAGTATCGCCTAATGACACCATGACGAGAAGTGTTGGCACTGCCCTATACACTGCGCCGGAGCTGCTCTCTACCTCGGGGACGACCTACAATGAGAAAGTCGACATGTACTCACTGGGGATCATGTTCTTTGAGATGTGTCAGACTTTTCGTACTGGCATGGAGAGAATCAACGAACTGCAGGCAATTCGGCGCAAGGAATACTCGCTGCCACCATCCTTTCAAGCGCAGTCCAACGGAGAGAAAGCCGCACAAGGAAAGCTTATCAGCTCCCTCATATCGCACAAACCCAGCGAACGCCCGACAGCGTCTGAGTTGCTTCGAAGCGATATGCTCCCTTTGAGAATAGAGGATGGCGCCATTCGTCAGGCCCTGAGTGGATTGTCGGATCCCAGGTCCCCTTATCATCAGCAGCTAATGTCCGCACTGTTCGCGCACGATACTGCCAGCGCTCAACGTGTGAAAGCACGCGCATGGGAAGCAAAAGCACATGCTAACGCCTTCGCTGAGGACGTCAATCGTACGCGCCTACGTGCAGTTGCTCACGAGTCGTTGGAAAACGTATTTCGACGGCACGGAGCCGAAGAAGCAAGACGCGACACCATATTTCCTCGATCGGGGATCTACACGAGTCCTAACGTTTTCCAGCTTCTGGATCCCTCTGGCAATCTTCTGCAGCTTCCATATGATCTCACATTGCCTCATGCCCAACAACTAGCGAGACAGGCTTCGAATCTGCGGTGTTCTTATGTCTTCGGCTGGGCTTACCGAGACACCTTCAACGGCGGTCCACCGAGGACCAACGAAGAAGCAGATTTTGACATCATGGATGCTCGCGAAGAGGACCTAGCCTTGAACGACGCCGAAGCTGTGAAAGTCATGGACGAGATAATATCTGAGCTGCCCGGGTTCGCCAGAATCCCAGACATTTGCTTGCATATCAATCATGCAGTGATTCTGAGCATCATCCTAGACTCCTGCCGTGTTCCCACGAAACAGCAGCACGCGGTGAAGGAAGTCCTGAGCAAGCTTGGCGTACACCAGTGGACATGGGTGAAGATACGCCCTGAACTGCGTGATCTCGGGCTGTCGGACACAACTTTAGATGATCTAAAACAGTTCGACTGGCGAGAAAGTGCTTCGTCACCGGAGAAGGCTATCAACAGACTCCGGAACTTGCTTTCGGGGCTTGATGTCCACTCGAAGGCTAGACTTGACACCGCTATCGAGCATGTTGCTCGAATAATCGGCTTCTGCTCGACGGAGATGTTTGGAGTGCAGAGGCATCTCTACTTGGCGCCTCTAAGCTGCGTCAATGCCAAGTTGTACAGTGGTATGATGATGCAATGTCTGCTGGAGAAGAAAAAAAGCTCTGTGGTCCTCGCCGCAGGTGGAAGATACGACGGCCTGATCGAGTCTTGCCGGAGTGCTGACTCTACTCTGCGACAGGGAGCAGTTGGAGTTTGCATCGGAATCGATGGCATAGTAGGCCACATGCTGAAAACTTTCAGCCCGGGAGCCAGAGGCACTTTCCTCAAAGATCCAGGAGCTGCCCACAGCAACGACAACATTTCACGACGCTGCGAAGTCCTCGTTGTTGCTAGCGGCACTGAGAAGCTTCGCGATGCCGGTGTGAAGGTTGTCTCCTCACTCTGGGCCAACGATATCAGCGCAGAGCTAGCGAGGGACAATTCCGCATTCCCGGAACAGAATTACGGCTTCATCGTGGGAATGAGACACGAGACATCAACAACCGTGAGGGTCACAAATCAACTCAACGACACCGACGAGGACATTCCGCTGCCGCAGCTAGCCAGCCATCTGTTACAGGAACTCCGGGATCGTGGGAACAACAAGGCTCAGCGCCAACCTCCTCTGTTGCGACATCACTCAAGCCACCATGACAGCGATCGTCGCTTTGATAATGTCCAGGTCCTCATGGCACGTCATGGAAGCAAGAAGTCCAACAAATTTGGCATTGTGCAGACGGCTCAGCAGCGCTGGTCAGAAAAGCTGGAGCAGATCAAGAATTCGCCGATCCTGGCCGTTGAGACGCGTGATGAAGTACTCAACATGATTCAGAGCACGAGACTTGGAGATGGAGAGAGTTGGAGACGAGCCATTCAGGGCGTACAGCTGAATGAGCGGCAGTATGTCAAGGAGGTGCAGGACAAGCTTGAGTCGTGGAAGCAGGAATGGACAATCGGAGACGGAGTGAGGGAAGTCTGCGTGTACAACTTCCGCACGGGAACGTGCATCTATTACGACCTGGGGTTATGAGGAACGAGAATTGATGAGGCATGATGAGATGGGACACGACATGGCCAGACTCTGTCAAAACGACTTTGGTTTCGAACTTCAGCATGTGCATATCGTTCAGAGACAATACGGAGCATGGCGAGAATGGGCACAAGAAGAGAGCAAAAATATGTGAGCAGGTCAGAGCTTCATACAGTGCACGAGCCTAGCTACTGCTCCAAAAAGTGAACCACTCCAATCCCTCAAAGGCAGGCCGTTTGCCGATCTGCCGGTGTTAGAGTACACTGGAAGTGGTCCGCTGCGTGATAAACGCCGTCTTGTCTTCAATGTCGTTGATGTCGTTCCTTAGCCCATCCTCCCAATGCAGTGATTTGCAAAAACGATTGCATGCTTGTACGTCCGGGCTCCAAGGCGCCGTCAGGTTTCCGATCCTTCCTTCAGCGCCGAGTTTGCGCGGTCGCGTGACTGGGTGGTATTTGACTGGGTGTGATGGGTGCGTTCATCGAAGTGAGAGCGAGTCGTTTATTTGCTGTAGAAAGCCGGGTTAGTATTTGGCATCGCAACAGGCATTGTATGGGATGTGTTTCTGCTTACCTGCGGGCTCTCGTCTTTCTTCTCTTGCGCTTCAGGCGTCGAACTCGCTTCTTCCTCCACTTAGCTCTCATCTTGGCTAGCTTGACTGTGAAGTCGTTAGTACTCTGTAGGAAAGGGCTGGAATGCTGCGTGGGTGCGTACCTTGTTTGCCGTTGATGAGGTTGCTGGATGAAGAGAAGAAGTCGAAGCCGCAGAAGCTTCAAATTGAAGAAGTGGGAAAGCTCTGGCGCTCGGGCCATCTTGGCATTGGAGGGCGTGACCTCACTCCCTCCTCCGCGGCCAAAAGTCGCGGAACTCTGCCGACGCGTCCACCTCACTTCCTCCTGTCCTCCAACGCGTCTCTCCCAGACGCCACCATCTTTCACGTCGTCAACTTCGAGGCTCCCCCTCCAGCTATTCAACATGGCTGATCAACGTGAGCCTCTTCGAGAAGTCGCGTACTTGCTTTACCGGAGAACAGCACAACCTGACTCCGGGGAGCACTTGAAACGGGCGTCAGCAATATACGGCAATGATGAGTTCGACATTGGCCGGCAAGACGTGTTTAATGCTCTTGAGCTTCACGACCGTTCTGTGTCGACTCACCACATACGTGTACGATGTGTGCTCTACGATGATGATGTCAAGCAGCGAGTCGCACCTATGGTGTACGCTCGCGTTCTGTCATCCAACCCGGTCATTCTGAGACGCAAGGGAATCGATAACCAGCAGGACGGCATTACTATCACCAAAGACCATGGCGACATTTTGCTCAACACTCGCGACAGACTACAGCTGACCAGTCAGGTTGAACTTGAGTATCGGACGACGCAAGGTGCTTTCAACGCACCACCTCTCGACAGCATCTGCAGGGCTGAAGCTCAACACTTTTCAGGGCGCTATCAGATGACGCCTCGTGTTCTGGGGATTGGCGGATACGCTGCTGTGTATGTCGCTGTCAAGCAACGCACTGGACAGCAATATGCCTGCAAGATCATGCCTTTGCCAACACTAGGCGACATTGACGACGATCTGGATGACGCCCGCCGAGATCATGCGCTGAAAGTGAAGTACGAAGTCGTTGCCCGAGAGTTCAATGTACTCCGGAAGCTTTCTCATCCCAACATCATTACGTTGGAGAAGGTCTTTCGGACGACGCACAATGTGTACATGTTCCAAGAGCTCACCACTGGAGGCGATCTGCTATCGTACCTCGAGATGCGTGGCGCCCTAGGAGAGCCTGAGACTGCAATGATCATTCGGCAGATCCTGGAGGCTGTGAACTACATGCACGACAATGGCGTGGTTCATCGTGATATCAAGCCCGAGAACATTCTCATGACGTCCTGGAGGGAAGGTAGCAGAGTCGTGCTCACAGACTTTGGTCAATCCAGGACTGTGGCCGACATGGAGACCGCCGCCAAGAAGGCAGGTGTCTTTCGCATGTATTCTCAGGTGGGCACCGTTGGCTACACGGCACCGTGAGTTTCCGCATGCAAGTTTTCATTTGGGCACTTTGCACTAACTGTGTTCCAAGGGAGATCGTCAATCGGGTGAAGCAAGACTTGCAACAGGGAAGCGGCTACAGCAAGGCTGTTGACGTGTGGTCTGTGGGATGTGTGACTGCGACATGCCTCACGAACGAAGTGATCATTCCAGACCGCGTCGACATGAAGACCCTAAAGGCCAACGAATTAGTCAAGTACATCGACATTCTGGACGACCCGGGAACACCTTGGAGGGACATTGGGTGGAGAGCCAAAGATTTCATCAGGGGCTGTCTGGCTCCAGATGAGAGCAACAGATTGGCAGTAGCAGATTGTCTTGAAGAGGCATGGTTCACACATCCCTACTACAAAGACGACTTTGACGCAGCCTACAAGCGAGCCATACAAGACTGGAAGCCTAAGGAAAACGACGAGGATATCGTCGAATTTATTGACACGAGCCGAGTCACGGTCAGCCGACAACCAGAGAGACAGAGCGAGACCATCTCCCGGCACTTCCCTGTCAAGCCTTCAGCTCCATCACAAGGACAGTCCGACATCACCAGCCAGACCGGACGATTCAGGCCTCTTGATGATCTACACGCCAGCCCCCTTGAGGTTCCAGGCACACCTCCCCACAAGCAGCAAGGCGAAACGCAAATTGCTCGGTCTCCGGAAACGCAACTTTCTGTGGGTGTTGTCACTCAGACACAATCGCAGAGCTTTGAAGTTGACGAATTCTTGCCGCCGCCGCCACCACCCTCATCGAGCTTTCTTGAGCGAAACCTTGCTCAAGCAAAGGAGAATTCAATTCGCAACAGCGAGACGGCTGTCGACCGGCAAGAGCAGTTCAGCAAGCACTTCCAGGCGACGTCGTACCGAAGCAAGCCGGTACTTCGTTGAGAAGCAACATTGGCGGACACGTGTGACACGAGTCGCAGACACATTTCGCTCATGGTCGGATGCAGACATCTGATGGTCCCAACGAAGCTCACGAATTTGCTCAATGTCGAAACGATTTTGGTCGGAGATCGGTCATGACGACGAAATGCAGCTCTAATTCTTAATATTCTAAGTCTGCGCCCACTGCTACTGGCTCAGCTGTATCTTCAATCCTCATATTTAGAGAATAGCCTTACTCAATGCTGCACACCTTAATGAATAAGAAATGATTTTGACCAGCTTCCCGTCTCAAAGTGGCTCCAACGCTATGCAAGAAGGAACGCTTCATTCCAAAAATGTAAAGAGATTCGTGTGCACCACGTTGAGAGCTCTGTCGGCATCTTTCTCCTCAATCACACACCCGATGTTGATCTCGCTCGCTCCCTGGGAGATCATTTCGATATTGATTCCGTGCTCTCCGAGCGTGCTGAAGAATCGCCCGGAAATTCCGACCATGCTGCGGAGCTGACGTCCGACGAGGGAGATGATGGCCATGCCCGGCACAAGGTCCACGTCTCCCCAGACGCTGAGATCGTCGATTGCGCCCTGCAGTGCGTTGGATTCGATTTTCATCTCGTCTTCGCCGTTGCCTGAGAGCAGGGCGATTTCACTGTGCAGGGCCATGGAGACGTGCACTTCGGAGCTGGCGATGAGGTCGACTGACAGTCCATGATTGTCGAAAATGTCGAAGATGGAGCGCAAGAAGCCGTGGGCGCGCGTGCGGCGTTTGGAGTGCACGTTAAGCACCGTGATGCCGCGCTTGGTGGTGACGGCCGTGGGACGCTTGGGCTGGTTGGACTGGCTCAGGGATGAGTAGGATCGTCCCCGGAAAAGGCCTGGTTTGCGGACGCGCATCTCCTCTTCGACATCAGGCAGAACGACCGTGCCTTTGTTGCGCGGGTTCATGACGTTCTTGATGCGAATGGGGATGCTGGCTTTGATCACCTGGTCCATGGTGAAGGGGTGGATGACTTCGGAGCCATAAAAGGTCAGCTCGGAGGCTTCGCTGGGAGTGACGCTGTCCAGGAGGCGTGCCGTGGGCACTTTGCGTGGGTCGGCCGTAAAGATACCGTCGACTTCCTTCCATATCTGGAGCTCTCTGGCGCGCAGGCCGACTGCTGTCAGGGCAGCGCAGAGATCCGTGTAGCCTCTTCCAATCTCTTTCAAGAGACCACCTGGGACGTTGCCGAAGTAGCCTGTAATAACAGGCACGACATTCGGTCCCAGAGCCGTGATCTTGTCCGCAATCGCCAACCCAATCTTCAAGTAGAACTTCTCATCCAGCGTCTTGCCGACCTCAAAATCAATGATGTCGCTCAAGTCCAAGTATGCTGCTGGCACTCCGCGACTCTGCAAGAGAGCGGTCATGTAGAGACAGCTCAACTTCTCTCCCACAGAAATGATCATGTCCTCGGTCTGGTCCGTCACGGCCTTGAGGAATTGTGCGCTCTCCAAGATCTTCAACAGCATGCGACATTCCGCATTGACCTGCTCGGTGTAGGCATTGAGAATCTCGCTGTTGCTTCCCCACACACTGCACGCATCTTTGCCAGCCTGAAGGTGATCTAGTCGAATGGTCTCAACGATGTCGCGAAACTTCCCCGAGCTCTTGTCCAAGACATCGATTCCGCAGCGCACCAAACGGTTTGTAGTGCCTTCGCTCTTGGTCGACGTGCTGCGCGCGGAGCAGACAATGGCAATGCGGTTTTCGCCTCTAGGATCGAGGCCTGCCCTGTTGTATTCAGCACTGTCCCAACGTCTCCTACTCCCACACGTCCTTCGCAATGCGGCTTCTCGAGGCTCACTTACTGCACAACCTCCTCGGCGATCTTGACCGGAAACTTGCCCACGCTCGTGCCGCCGAACTTCTGTACGACCCAATTCCCTCCACCGGGCAGGTTCCGTTCGGGCACGTGCGGTCTTGTGTCGCCGAGCATGCCGTTTATGAAATTTGAAGCGTCGACGGGCGAGCGTTCCCGCCGTATGAGGGGAAATTCCATGGTGTGTGCGGGCGCAGGGGAATCGTTGTCGCGCTCCACTTTCGCACTTTCGTGAATTGTACCGCAATGCGACTTGTCGGAGAGGGAGGATTGGACTGGTGTGAACGGGAGTGAGAATCTGAACAATGTGAGAGTGAGATGGCGTGCGCGGTTAGTTTTGTTTCCGACGACCCCAATGGTGAGTCTTTGTCAGGAACAGTCACGATCGGCAAAACTTTTTACAGCAGTTGCCGAGCGAGCCTGGATTTTTATCGTATCGCTCTCGCCCCAACGACTTTCTGTTTCACGACAGCCATCAAAGTGAGTTACTCTTACCAGTGATGCGGGATATTACAAGAATACAAGTACGGCATTTTGCAGGAGGGACTCTCCGGACACCACACTCTGAGGCCAGCCAGTCTAGAATTTCGCCATGTCTGCACACCTGCAGCTAGAGAACAATGGCAACGCGGCTTGTCAAATTGCTTTCCTGCATCTCTTACAGCTGACCATCTACAGGATCGCTATATACGCCAACTTCTATTGAAGCATCTTATCTTTACACCATTTTGGCGCGGTCGCCGGATTGCATTTGGCCACTTTGCCCTTCTCAAATTGGACGGCGTAATCTCTATCCCATCTGGCCGACATACCGTACGAAGGCCAATCTGTGCTTACGACCTGCGCCGCACTCTCGAATGCCCAGTCCCGCCTCGTTGTGTTTCGAGCAAGAAGTGATGTGATGGGCTCGTCGGCTCGCGTCCGGACGAAGTAACCCTTCTTTACCAACCTCTGGATCTCTGTCACATTCGGGTCATTATATTTGATGAAGGCAGCGTCTGCATCTCCTTCAACTCCATTCGTAAAGACAGTCCGATTCTGTAGACTCTCGTGTCCCTCCGAGCGATAGATGTTCCGAATGTTGGGATTCGCGTCAGGGTCATTATCGAAGTAAAACATGAATTTCCCTTTCGCATGCTTCAGCTTCGGCCAGCCATACTTTAGAACCGACTGCTCCAGCGTCATATCGGGCTTGCGGATATCATCCGGAACAATCAGCTTGTCTCGCGGCAAGATGGATTGGATTTCTTTGTCCACATCAAGGATCTGCTGTAAGGTCCAATTCTTCGCAGCGTCTGCGCATACACCTCCAAGAGCACATCCCAGGGCATCGGATTTGAGCTCGAGATCGAAGGTCAGAGGCAAGTGGTGCGGATTCTGGTCCGACCATTCCTTCAACTGCGTCAAACATTCGGTGAAGGTATGGCAGATGGCATTCGTATCCACATCGGTAATATGGAAGACCTTCAACCCTGGCTTTTCCATATTAGAGTCGTTGAATGGGACAGTCGCATTTGTCAGATTGCTCAGCTTCCAGATCAGAGGATGGGCATACAATCCTCCCTTTGGATCACTGTGGAGGTCGATTTCGAAGGATCGAACTTGCTGGTGGTCGAGCTGGTCCGTCCATTTTGAATGAGAATAGTAGTAGTTCTCGGGGCTCGGAACGTATTTCTCGAAGACCGTTCGTTCGGCCAGGCTGATCTCGCGATGGTAGCTGTTATGTGTACCTACGACCTGGATCTGGTTCATTCGGAGGTTGCCGGAATGGTGTTTGGCCGCAACGGCATGCGGATGGAGAAGGAAGCCATCTGATTTGGGATGTCAATAACGCGATGTCCAACTGATCTTCAAGAGGTATCATACAGGACAGAGCGAACGGGAACAGCTGCTGCAGGTTAGCAAGATACCATCAAATCCATATGCATGCGGCGTACCGATTGAACGAGCATGGCTGTTTCTCGTCAGCTCACCTTCCTTTGGACTACTCATCGAGCCGTCTCACTTACTGTACAATCCAACTACGGTACCAAGAAATCCAAGTATTACAATAGCCCTAAAGAGCAAAGAAGACGGCCATTTCATAGTCGTCTCGAGGTACGTGAGGTTGGCAAGCCTCCCGTCTATAGATCATCGTACGTGCATTCTACCTCGGTCCGGACCTGCTTCTATTGGCCAGGGATGCGGTGGTTCAATATCCTGGAAGCGGCACGCTCGTAAATGAGTGAATCAGCAAAGTCATTGGATGGTCACTTATTAGATGAAAGGCGACTGAGTTAAAGAGGTGTATTTCTCCCATGTGAGATGAGGATGGATGTCGCGGATGTTTCGTGTCGCGGAGGTGGTCTTTGCGTAGGGCCCGCTTTTCTTGCTCGGATTCGGACTCCTGATCTTACCGTCCTTACGGCCGTCCACCGTAACTTCTCTTCTCATTTCATTCGCGCCCTCGATCAGAACATTGCCACCCTCATCACCGCACGCAAGAACTGTCACAAACTTGACGGCGCATGACTTGATTTGACGACCTGCCAAGGTCTGGGGAGTCCTGACCGCAACAGGCGTCCGATATGGCCAAGCGGACGAGCGAAGGATCGCTTACTTCTCACCTCTAGAGGCGGCATTCGAGCCGATCATAAGAAGACAGCCTATGAGATCAGCACATGAGGCTCCATGCCGCCATTGACTGCTAACAAGTACAGTACCGAGCTTATTCTGACGGTCGTACCTGCATCACTTGTGGGGCAGCTGAATTGTCAACCCTAAGTGCGCTGGAGTCAGGAGTGTAAACCTTGTGTCTCTAGAGAGGTAAGATGCAAAGGAATATGAAATGGTGCTCACACGCTTCCAATGCTCCTCTTTTACTTGTTTCCTCAAGTGTTCACACCAGTGTTCGATTTTCTTGGGCAACAGCAAGACTTGACAATACAGAGGAAGAACATACAGAACAGACATGGCTAAGGCAACATCACCTTTCGAGATCCCAGATGAATTCAAGTCGGAGCTTCGACTGTCCAATCTCACCGATGCTCGCTCCGATGCCGAGATACTGGACTCCGTCAACCAATACCTACCGGTCTCATCGGAAAAGAATGTTTGGGCTTTCTGGGACAAAGGGCTGGAGAAGATGCCTGGCTGGAACCAACGAAATGTCTGCGGATGGGTAAGAACTTGCGGCAGTGGGGAGAAGCCGTGGACCGTTCGAGTGCTCGATGCCGATCCGCAATCACCCAACTACGCTTTGAAGTTTGTGCCCAAGGAGTACCTGCCAAACTCATTCGTGGATGGCGAGATGGTCGGTCCATACATCGGACCCCATTCTGCAGACTTCTTGCGTGGTGCGCTGCTCTATCTCTATGGGGGTGTATTCATCGATGTTGGGTGTATCCTCACACGGCATTTGGATCGCATTGGCTGGAAGGAATTGGAAGATCCCGATTCGCCATATCAGATCAGTGTGCCGATTATGTATGGCCAGACTATCGGAAATCATTTCGTTATGGCAAGGAAAGGAGATCCGTTCATCAAACGCTGGTGAGTTTAGCGGCGATTCTTTTCAACTCCTGGGCATCTTCTGATCGTTCTTTCACAGGCACGACCTATTCGTCCACTTCTGGCAAGGTCGAAAAGACTGCAAAGGCATTAGCCAAGATCCACTCCTCGCGTTCTTGGCGGATATGGACTACAGCGAATCGCAAGAAAACGACTTCAACTGGAACTGGAAAGTCCCCTTTGTAGAAGTCTTCGAGTACATCAGCCAAGTCATGGCCTGGATTCGCGTTGCGAGCCTGGAAGAAGCTGGCGAGAACTTCGATGGCTCCGAATACTGGCAGGAACACGTCTTTGGATTCGACATCAAAGAAGACTGGCCGGCCGAGCAAGTTGTCGGTTTCGATGGAGAGAAGATTTACGCTGCTCTGAGCTCGAAACTTGATGCGGACCCAGAATCCGAAGAGTACAAGCTGGGGTACAAACTTGTGTGGACTATGCTGGCGAGATCGTGCATGCAGAAGGTGACACATGGCAAGCACTTGACTCACGATGTTCATCTAGGCGTGCTCTGGGATGAGAACGAGGGGAAGGATATTGAGCGCGGGACTTTCGCCGAGCTTTTGAGGTACGGTACGACTCATTTTGAGCAAACGCGTGAGAGCATCAAGATGAAGGAGTGTAAGAAAGGCAAATTGACGATGAAGAAGAAGTTGCTGGAGCCGTGAGTGGCATGAGTACGACAGTGTCAGTGTGAGGGACAGAACACTTCACAAATTGATGATTTCTACGAAAGTATTACCTTTTGCGCTTTTGCGCCCCCTTTGTCTGCAAAATACAAGAAACCCGAGTCATCTCCATTGAGAGGCAACATTGCAGGCCAGTTTGCCTGTGGCGCGAAGACTCGCAGTTTATTGCCCCAAGAACTGCCCCCATCCCCGCTGGTCACCAGCTTCGCTCCGGCACCATTGATCCAGTCGTGCAACTGCGTATCTTCATCCGTCATGAAACTCACAACCATCGTGCCGCCTACATTTACCACCTGCGGGGCTCCAGCATTATTGTTGGTCCCTGTCGGCGTGTATACTCGCTGCCTGTTTCCCCAAGTCTTGCCATCATCGGGCGAGGTGATGGAGTTCACCGTGAAGAGACCGTTTTCACTCGTTTCGAAGACAGCGATCAGATTACTGCCAGAAACGGTAGCGACGCCAAGCATGCCGTCTCGAACGTTCAAGCCTTGGCCGGAGATCGTGGTTGCAGGGGACCACGTCTGTCCTCCATCGGTAGAGGTCCGCATCAGGCTGTCTTGATCCGAAGCGCTGTTTTCGCGGCTGTAGTAAAGTTGCAACGAGCCATCTTGAGCATTACGCAAAAAAGGTTCCCAGTTCCCATTCACGCTGCCTGGGTCACTAGCAGGATTTGAGAGATAATGCCAACTCACGCCGCCGTCGTCAGAAAAAGAGACCGTGATGCGGAAGAAAGTGTAGGTGCCGTTTTCGTCCTTGTCGTGGTTTCTGTATGCCAGCAATATCCTTCCCGAAGGATGTTGCAGGACGTAGGGGTTGTCGAGGTCACTGGTAGCGGTTGGTCGTGTTGCTGCGTTACCAAGGTAGGACCAGGAGGCTCCGTTGTCGGTGGAATGGACGAGTGTGAGTTGGTGATTGTCATTGACGGTGGCTGTGTAGGTGCCTATGATGCTGCCGTCGGAGAGGTAGTTGGCGCGTGGGTATGTCCCTCCTGAGCCAGAGGTGATGTCTACTGGTGAGCCAGAGAGGGAGGAGACGGTGCCGGCTCGCTTGGAGAGGTCATTGCTGGCGCTCGCCGCTGTGAGCAAACAAAAGGCTGTGAGTAAGGCCAGAGATCGCCAGAAGTTTATCATCATAGCAGATTGAACAAGCTGTGAGAAAGTCAACGATCTTCACGGGGCACAATGCATTTCAATGGCTCCAAGTCGATGTGACACACACACGTTGGCAAACTAGAAGGTGTCCTCAACTGGAGTTCAGCCTCACAGTAGTAGGTAGTGCGGTTAGTCGGCTCCACGATGGCAAGAGGACTGCCGATCCTTCAGTGCCCGCACAATTGTCCTCCACGTTGTGCTTTGCATACACATGTTGGAGATGTCACAGTAAGGACCACATTTCAGCAGCCACAATGAGTCAGACCATCAAGAAAACAAAGGCGAAGGAAGTGAGATACCTCGTTTTGCAAACTGGATATTGATGGGCTTGCATATGGACGTGTGTCGACCGCCATTGCTCCTTATCAACACCGGTGTAGCCGCCCTGCTCAACCAAAAGGTATCGGATCCGGGCGACCTCGTCTTGCGCTCAAATACTGTCAGCCTTGTACGAGTCTCGACGCTCCAGTGTCTGATCGAATTCGTAAAGTGGCTGTAAAGTCGCCGAGCGCTCCCAAAGCACCCATCTTTTGAGCCTGCCAGCAAGATTAGGCCCCCGAAGATTGTTTGACTATTGAAGAGAACACCATACCACCAAGGAAAGGCCTTTCGCGTTTGATAGTACATAAACTGGGAGCCAGGCACTGCGAAGATGTAGTCCAACTCTGTGTCTAATTAGTAATGATTCCGTTCGGTGCAACGCTTCCAAGTCATACCTTCAAGCGTGCGCTGCTTCGTTTCGGGAACGAAGAGGAAGATCATGATGAATGCCAGAACATTAAGCCCGGCATAGAATCCAAAAGCTCCCGTCGGTATGAAAGCAGCCAAGATCGCTGGGAAAGAGATCGAAAGTACAGCCGCCCAGAAAAGGCAAGAGGCAACTGCCCATCCCATTCCCACTTCTCGGTGTGAAAGTGGAAAGACTTCGGCACTGTATGTGAAAGGCACTGCATGAAATCAGCAGGATTGCTCAAGATTGTAAAGAGCACTTGAGGCCTACCTGGGCCTTCGCCCGGACTGTAGAAGGCTGCGAAGAGGTAGATGAACAACGCAATCAGAGCAAGGTGCGCCGTCTTCTCTTCAGGAATATAGAAACAGAAGCCCGCGGCTAGCAGCGTCCAGGCCATGTTCGGGAACGTGAAGAGCAACAGTGTTCGTCTTCCGAAGGTGTCAATAGTCCATATGGCCGGCCATGCGAAAACAAAATTAACGAGTCCAAAGCCGAAAGACGCGATGAGGGCGTTTCGGGTGCTGGCTCCAGCTTCGTGAAAGACGGTCGAAGAGTAGAAGGCAATGATGTTGATGCCGCACCTAAGCAATCTGTTAGTCTTGTTGGCAAGTTTCAGCGTTTACTTACATCTGCTGCGCGATCATCACAGTAAAGCTTGCCAAAGTTGCTCTTCGAATCCGAGGGATGGTGAAAAGTCAGCAAAGCGTGTCAAATAATTGTTCTTGCCGACAATGCAAGCTTCGATTTGCAGTTGGCAATGGATGTAGTAGAGATCCCTCGCCGCCTGCAGTGGATGGTGTCGAAGTTGTAGAAGTGAATTGTAGGCTTCTTCGTACCTGTTCTTCTTCATATACCAACGAGGCGACCTACTATGTGTCAGCCTCACGTAGAAAAGTGGGACCAACGTACTGACTCAGGACAAAAATAGATTCCCAGCACCAAAGGTACGGCGGGAATGAAAGCCGATCCAATTTGAAGTCGCCAGGCGATATCTCCAACCTTGTAGACGGCGAGGTCTGAAAGAAGGAATTGCAAGGTAAGCAGGTGTCTCAAAACGGGAGCTTCTTCGATCTGAAGATCTCCTGACTTACTTGCGCAGAAGCCTAAAAAGATGCCAAAGGCAGTCCACATCTGCCAGCTCATCACCAATGCCCCTCTGATTTTCGCTGGGCTGTTCTCAGCTGCGAAGATGGGCACAGTGGAGCCTTTGAGACCCATTCCGACACCCATAAGCAGACGAGTGATGAATAACTCTTCCCAGGTCTGCGTCAAAGCGCCACCAATTGGTGTGAGCAGGCAAAAGACAGCAGAGATGAAGATGGTCCCGCGCCGGCCCTACGAAGATTTGTGGTTAGTGATGGCAGCACAAGGAGACCTCCGAGACTCACAAAATAGTAGTTACACGGATCAGAAAGCCAACAACCAATGAAGGCGCTTCCAAGATACGGTCCAGCATTGACCACACCGACGAGCCACGAGTCTCTGTGGTAGTTGGGAGAAGACTTGTCCTCGCCATGCCCAATTCCGAACTCTTTTGGGAAGCTCAGGTTTGCCCCATTCGATCCGGTCTGGTCCCAACCTTGAACAGCGGCACCGATAGAGCAGACGATGATCGTCAAGTAGAGCCGTAATGGATGCCGCCATCGACTCGCAGCTTCTCTTCGTAGCACCTCCTTCTCGCTTGAGTCAAGTATCGCAAGCTCGTCGAATCTGGCTGGGTCCTGGGCTACGAGCGCCCCCTTTTTCAGAAGATGAACTTTGTCGTGCATCCCTTTCTCTTCCACAAAAAACTCAACATCGCGCATGAGATCCCCGAATGAGATGTCTGCGAGTGGGTTGCTGATCCTGTTCGTCATCAGTTGGTATGTTGCCTTACATGTCGAAGATCACAATACTTCGCCTCAAGGTTCCTATTCAGATTGACGTGTTCGATGGCAGAGCCGCGACGGGCACTACTCTGTCGTACCTCGTGTCCGTAGCTCTTTGCCTCAGACTTGATTTCTGCCATTGTCGAATACAAGCTTTTGCTTTGGTTGGTGGTTCCTTCAAACAGCTTCTATGTAGGCACGCGAAAGTAGTCTCGAGGCGCTTTCTTTCCTATGTGAATAGAGGTCGATCCTATGATAGCTTTGCTTGCGCAGGCGAACGGACACCAACGGAGCTATGACCACGATGAGGCAGGCATTGTGTCGTTGTTGTTCCTTGACGGGGGAGGTAGCTTACCGCGGAGGTAGCTGTAGTAGTAGACTTGTAATGGGAGGTACATGTCCTCTGCTGCATCAAGCTACAGGCGGAGCATGAACAGCTCCTAGTACGTAAGTTGCTCATATCCAGTTGAGCCAATGTTGGTACACCAGCTATGCTACAGGTTGCATCAACAAGCTGGACAATCAAAAGATGAGTGAAGCAAATGCGAGGCAATGCGAGGCCCGAAACTTGTAGATTACCTTACTAGGGATAATAGTATGAACGGCAGATGCAGCTTAGCTTGTCCGTTGATATGCCTACCGGGTACCTTCTTCGTGTACTTGGTGGGCGGCATGTCGATGTCGGACAAAGCTCAGAGTCGCTACGATCGGTTCTGTCCCGCGAAATCATTGACGTTTGAGATTCCAATGAAGACAGGAACACTTCACCATGTGGTCCCGAGTCCGTCAAGCAATCGATGGCGTTGTTCACCAGGTGTTGCTGGAAGGCGCCAGAGTGAGATACCACGGGTTCGCGAATCCGAATTCGAGCAATCGCCGGGATATCTCGAAATCCCTACACATGCAATACCTTTATGCGTGTCCGGGCAGGTATTTGATGGCGGAAACGACGGTATTTTGCGGCACTTGGTGAAGAAGGAAAGAAACAGGGAGCAAGGTTGGATGAAGAGAGTTGGTCTAATTTTAGCGTAGGTTACTAAGCTGCACTGGCCAATGGAAGGCAGAGTGGCCTGGCTGACATCCAATTCCTCCTGGCGACAAACATCGCTGCTCACATTCTCGGGCAAGCTCCGATTCGGCAATACTTTGACTTCTGTCAGATCTGATTACCGGAACCTTTTCAGAAGCTTTGCACGCCGAGCCGTCGAGCGAGCAAGCCGTTCAATGGGACCGGGATACTGAGCGGATTTCAAATGGATTGAGCAAGACCTTCTGGCCGTTGAAAGAAGCCGGGACGGGACGTCGGATCACGAAGGCAACGCGTTTGTACAACATCATTTCTAAAGGAGCCACAAGGAATAGCACGAATCATCGATCACACCGCCGGGACACCAATTCGGCAGCCAAGTACTCACGATGGACCCCATACGTTCTCTCTTGGACGACAACAGCTACCTCAGCTTTTTGCAACAATACCCTTATGCCATATCACTGACCGTGCTTGTCACAATTCTTCTCATAACCCGCGTCGTCAGCACTCTCGCCAGCGCTCCCAAACTCCAAAATGACGGGACATCAAAAACACCTCCCTCCGTGCCGTACTGGATTCCCATCTTTGGGCACATCCCAAACATGGCCATAGACGCAGACGGCTTTGTGAAGTCTCTACGAAGCATCTACCGCGACGGAATCTTCACCCTGAACTTTGGCGGCTCTCGCCACAACGTCATGTTTACGCCCGGCCTGGCGACGGCGATGCTGAACCAGAAATCCACCAACGCGGACAATGAGGGCGTGACGAACCGACTAATGCAGCTGGTGTTTGGGTTTCCAAAAGAAGAACAGGCAACGTATGATGCCATGCTGCCGGAGCTGCAAGCTGCGTACAAACATATCCAGGTGGATCCGTGGCTGGGTGACATGGTTGATCAGACGGCGCGAAAAGCAAGAGAGAATGTCCAAAACCTCGTGACGGGAATGGAAAGTCCTGTGGATCAGATGCCGTGGGAGAAAGTGAGCAATATCAAAATCACCGAGAGGCCGGATGGAGAGCATGTCGTGGAAGCAAGTCTACTGCCACTCATTAGAGACTTCTGTGCCTTCTCTGCAAATCCAAGTCTTATGGGACCTGACTTTCTAGAAAACAATCCCAAATTCTTTGACGACATTTGGACGCTGGATCGTGGATTCCTGCTACTTGCGACTGGTCTACCTAGGTATGCGCCCATCCCGAGCTTGACCAGAGCACACATTGCGAGGAGGAACAATGTCCGTACACTTGAAGACTTCCACAAAGTCTTGGAACAGCACTGGAACGGGGAAAAGGTTGATGCCAAATGGTCTGGATGCGATGACGTTTCAGCGCTGCTAAAAGCGCGTATGGAAATATATCGCAAGTACAATGTCAGCATCCGCGCCAGAGCATCCATTGAGCACGCACTGATGTGGGCTGCAAACGCCAACTCCAACGCTCTCATTTTCTGGATGATCAATCGCATCTACGAAGATCGCGCGCTTCTAGCAATGATTCGTGATGAGATTGCGCCATATGTGCAAGTCAGACAAGAGGAGACCGGCTTGCCGATTTCTGAGCCGCCACGCATCACCAAATTTGACGTCGAAGGCCTCTGTAATAATTGTCCGTTGCTGAAGAGTTGCTATGTCGAGTGTCTGCGAGTAGACACCGGCTCTTGGTCGTTCAAGACTGTCAGGCAGGACTTTGTGCTGCAGAGTCGAGAGAAAGGCGCGCAGCCTTGGTTGCTGAAAAAAGGCGATTACGCTCATGTGGCGCATGACCTTCACAACACGGACCCTGCATACTGGAATGACCCGTTGGTGTGGAAGCCTGATAGGCATATCAAGTACGACGATCAGAAGGTCGGCAGCGCAGACATGGGCTCCATCCGACCTTATGGTGAGTCTTCATAACGGCATTGTTTGATTCATTGCTGACTCGTTGCAGGCGGTGGCTCCAGCATGTGTAAGGGCCGAGCCTTTGCTTTCAAAGAGTCCATGATCTTTTCGGCGGCCATCATTTCCATGTGGGATGTGGAGCCACGCGGACGAGGTGACTGGAAGATGCCAAGGCATCGAAAGGCCACTGGTGTCTTTGGCACGGACGACGACACCAGAGTCTGGTTGACGAGAAGAAAAATGGTTTCCAAAGGGTGAAACGGGAGGATCAGAATTCAGAGTCATCTTCCTCGTGGATGATTTGGTTTAGCAGAGTCTTCTGGCGCCTGCCTTTGCGATTGCTGTCAGACATGCTGACGGAGCCCGGAGACAGCGGTCTCGTCGCATGGGTGCTGGCGAGCGCAGGTGGCTCGTCTTTGAGCTTCTGCTGTCGTTTCTCCTCTCGATATTGCTTGATAGTTCGTCCTTTGGGCACGACCGGCCTTGGGTCGAGATGAAGGAGCTTGCGAAGGACGCCGTAGACGCCACGAACTGTGAGGCCTCCAAGCACACCGACGAGTGCTGCCACGCCAAGATAGATGTAGATTGTCTGCACCAAATGATTAGTCGCGTGAGCAACGCGTCATGTAATTTGCGCACCTACTTCAAGGCGGACTGCCAACGTGTAGGGTAGGGCCAGACATGCCACCACGAAGCGCCCCAAATAGAATACAGGCTGCAGCAAGAAGGCGACAGGCCAGTACAGCAGCTTGAAGAGGAATACGAGTGTCCATGCAAGGTACCAAAGGATGATGCCCACGGGGTAGATCACCCACCAGGCGATGGTCAGCGACCATGCCCAGGCGGCGCGCATGTGGGAGTCGTCGTCGCCGGGAGGCGCGTTCATCGTGAGCCCCTCCAGTTCGTGTCAGTTTTGGCTTCCGTCGTGACCATGCGCATGGCTGGCCAGCGGCACCCGGCGCTCCCAAACAGGACGGAGCAAGACGGGAGGAGGTGTGTCTGTCACGTGGAGGAGGCTGAACGCAGCTTGACAGGATGACTTGCAGGGATGCGAGCGACGTGAAGTGTAAAAACTGCACGAGGCCGCTTTGGGCCGTCAAGGGTACCGATCTTTCTAGCGGAGGTGGGTGGAGACGTTCATTCTCATGTTTCATCGCAGCTGCGCCTTTCCTGCTCTCCTGCTCCTGCTCTGCTTTGCTTTGCTTTCACATGCGAGCTCGCCGTCGTCGAAGTGAGGCGCTGTAGATGTTGTACCACTCGCTGGTCGGATAAGCTGGGTTGTTCTCTCTTCTCACATCGAGTTCGCGTGCTACACGGCCCACAACGTCATGCTCGGGAAGTGAGTCGCGGACGGCTGGTGGCATTGGAACGGCAAATGGGCAACCAGCAGTCCAACGATGCGTCCGGGTCGCCGTCGACTCTCAGCGCGGTGAGGAGGGGTGGTGGAGGTGGGGTGGTAGAGCGATCTTCGACGGCAACGAGTGAAGGCAAACGGCATTCGCTTTCTTCACATGGCTCGCAGAAGCGGAAGGCACCCGCCCCACCTTCCAATCCGACCACAACTCTAGTCTCGTCGCCCGCAACTTCAACCACTTCGACGACCAGCACACACGCAACTGCGACCACCATCTCCGCAAGCCCCAAGCGCACTCACGCTCACGCCCATCACGCACACGGCCACGGCAATGCGCGAGCGCAAAGCATAACCACCGCGACTCCGCAGCTCGCGGCCCTCGACGCAGCATCCATATCTCACCTGCACTTCGACCCTCCTCACGACCACGACCACACGTCACCCACCGACACCACCGACACCATGGGCCAGAGCGACAGCAAGCTCGCGGCGCCGCATCCGCCCTCGCGCGCCAGCACTCTGCCCGTCCATCCAGCACATAAGGCCTCGCCGACCTCAGAGCCGCCAGACCAGCAGCCTGACGAGCTCAAGCCCGAGTCGCTCTCGAATCCTCCGCCAGCTTCGCCCAGCGCGCGGCCTGTCGACGTTCCACAATCCACGGAATCCACCACCACGACCGATGGCCCCGCTGACGCCGATAAGGACGACAAGGAAGATGATTACGTTCCCACCGGCCACTTTGAGTCTTCGTCCTACACCATACCAGCCGCCAACTATAGTCGACCGCCTAGACTGCCGTTGCCTATCGAAGAGGAGGTTCACACGCCGGGTTCACCCATATCCACTCCGCAGGATGTGCCGGCCGGCGTGAAGGATGTAGAGACGTCAGCACTCGATCAGGCCGAGGTGGAAGGAACCATCCCTCGTAAGGCGAGCGTGCTGAGTTCCACCACCATCGACGACGACGAGGTCGGTGACAATGAGGCGTTTGCCAACGAGGCGCAGTGGGGCGAGATCCGCGTGCCCACCACGTTGGAGTGGCATGGCGGCGGCGACAAGATATTCGTCACGGGCACCTTCTGCAACTGGGAGAAGAAGGTCAAGTTGCACAGGAACAAAGATAAATCAGGCTTCTCAGCCACAGTCAACTTGCGTCCCGGTACTCATCATATTAAGTTTTTGGTGGATGGAGAGATGGTAACCTCGAATGAACTCCCGACCACCGTCGACTGGACCAACATCCTCGTCAACTACATCGAGATCGTTGCGCCTCTGCCGGCCGGTACCCAGAGTGCGAAGCAGGCACCCGCACCTGCTGCCCCAATGCCGATACCTGGCGCCGCCATCACTGCAGGCCAAGCGACGGGCACGGATGAGCCAGCGGCGAGACCACTGCGCGATACCGATGCGCGAGCAGCCGAGACAGAAGCCGATCTGCCCATCTCACCGCAGGAATCCGTCGGGCCCAAGGGAGAGCGCCAAGATTCGCTCTCAGCTCAAACGCCTACTCCTGGACCAGACGCGCCGCCTGCCACTCAGAAGCCACAGCCACAAGCCGAGTCGAAGCCATCGCCTGCTCCGCCGAAGCAGATTCTTCCGCGGCCGAAGTATACTAATGAGATTCCAGAGTTTCTTATTGACCTTGACAACTACAACAACCCAGAAGACGAGCGCTTCCGGCGTGCTCAGAGGGCCGCGAACACACTGCCGCAGCCACCCAGCCTGCCAATGTTCCTCAGCAAGAGTATCCTTAACGGCGCGACTCCGCACAAGGACGATGCCAGTGTACTCATCATGCCGAATCACACCGTCTTGAACCACTTGGCTACCAGCAGTATAAAAGGCGGCGTTTTGGCTACAAGTGGTACCACGCGGTACAAGCGAAAGGTCAGAATTCACACCTGAAACGTAACGAGCCAGACTAATTCTGTGTAGTTCCTTACGACCATCATGTACAAACCAACCTCAGACGATGGCTGAGACATGCAACATTAAGATCACGAAGCAGCGATATGAGCTAGGCATCATGGGCCAGCTTCGCGATGACACGACATGCGATAGCACGCATCAGGCATCACCGGCGCAAATTTGCTGGGAGGTGCGGCGAAACACCTCCACTCATCGAAGACGGGATACCACATTGGCATGATAGAAGACGAGAAGTCACGGCGCGACGAATCTCTGCTTTGCTTTGTTTGCGATGCGATTGCTCTTCCAACACGAACGGACGGTATGTCACGACGGAGGCTTCCACTCTGATTCTACTTTCACCGATTGGGATGCAAAGGAAGGGCCTGGCTGTTTGATGTAGCACGCTTCTTTGCCTTCAGCGTTTGTGGCGAGCACGCGCCATTCATCAGCTCGGGTGCCACAGGCCATAGCTTGCAGGAGGATAGAGAAGGCGAGATCAGGCCAGTTGCGCTGCGCGAAGTGAATAGATACGACGTCTTCAATCAAAGGAGCCTTGCTTGGATTGAAGCGACAAAATAAGGTGTCCTTGGTTCCTGTTCACTTCTATCTCATTTTGCTGGTGGACATCATTGATGACGTGAAGTAGGTTTTGTCTTATCAGAGTTTACATGGAAGGCCATGATCCAGGATTCCCGCCGTTTCAATATTGAGATGTTGTCTCATTTGGAGCCTGAGGCATGACGGCAGACGGGCGCTAGGGACGCTCCGAGACGGACTGGCTAGCCTTTATAGGACATGATCAGCGCTTCGGGGTCAGCGCTGCTCGCTGTCTCCAGCAAGATCGAGCTCCTCCATGCGCGCAGCCTTGATGGGCCTTCACTTCACGACTTCAACTCCCAATTGTACTGCGCACGCTGCTTGCTACAACGCTTCACTGTGTGTACATCTCACGAGCTGGATTCAAGCGATTCACAACCCTCACTTTAAATTAATTCAACAGTTATTGAACGCGCAAAGCAGCCCGGCGCGTCGCTGCATCGAATCGAGACCAGGCGACGAAACAACGAAGACAAACGCTGTGCACGCGACACCATCTTTCCACCGACGCTACCCGAGAATAAGGAGAAGAGTCGTATAATCGCATGACCTGCTCCGCGATCATCCACCCAGGCATGGTACGCCATTATTGCGACTAAACCTCAATCCGAGAGCCATTCGGCCACGGGGCCGGCCATGGCAGAACGAACGATAGGCAACATGGAGATCTTCGAGAACAAACTCCAAGATGGAAATCTCGACCTCAAGGCCAAGGGCACAGTTCTCACAGAGCTGCGCGACCAACTTGACGCCCTCTGTCAAGCCGCAACCTACAGCACCTTTTTGAACAAGTTCGTTCCCATTTTCCTGAACATACTCTCTGGACCTCCGGTCTTCACATCAACATCGCCTGAGCAACGAGTACGACAATGTGTACTGGAGATACTACACCGCTTGCCCATGTCTGCGGACAGCACAGCCATGGAGCCTCATGCAGAGAAGATTGTGGACGCGTGCTTGGAGCTGGTCAAGAGCGAGAACGAAGACAATTCTGTGCTGTGCTTGAAGATTGTCATGGACTTTTGCAGATATCACACGAAGATTGCAGGTGTGGCTCAGAAGGCTCAGGCGTTTCTCGACCTCATTCTGGAGATCTTTGACAGCATGAATCAGACTGTGAAGGATACATTCGAGAGCAACACGCCCATGAATGCAGTCTCTGGGGTCGCGCCTGGAACACCGGGCAACTCTGGTACTCCAGGATCTCCCGTTGCATCCGCGTCGCAGTCATTAACTGCAGACCCTGCCTCGGAACAACAGACGACGAGGCAGCTGGTCAAGGGCATGCACAGCTTCAAGGTCGTTGCGGAGTGCCCCATAATAGTGGTCTCTATATTTCAGGCCCATCGAGCGCTGGCACCAAAGAATGTCGCAAACTTCACACCACGTATCAAGAACACCCTAATATTACAAGCCGGTCCGCAGCAGAAAGCCCACGAGGAAGCCAAGGCAAACAATACGATCTTTACTGGAATTGCCAAGGAGATCAAAGCGAAAGGCCAGACTTCTGCTTTCGGCGACCTCGTCACAGCCCAGGTGAAGACGATGTCCTTCCTTGCCTACCTCTTGCGCGCCTATGCACAATCTCTACAAGACTTCCTCCCCCAGCTACCAGAGCTGACCGTACGGCTACTGCGGGATGTTCCACGAAGCCATACAGCAACGCGGAAGGAGCTGTTGGTTGCAATCAGACACATCATCAATTTCAACTTCCGAAGCGTATTCTTGGACACAATTCTGCCTCTGTTGGATGCACGCACCCTCGTGGGTGACTCTCTCACCGCAGATGTCACTCTGAGGCCACTTGCGTACACAATGCTTGCAGACTTGATACATCACGTCCGGGAGCAACTGAAGCCAGAGCAAATAGCGCGGGTTGTTGAAGTCTACGTTGGCCATCTGACGGGTGACGACGGCGTAGAAGTCCCGGGCACCAGCTACCAGACCATGAGTGCCAAGCTGCTGCTCAACATGGCTGAGTGCATGTCGAAGATAGAAGACAAGAAAGATGCGCGATATCTGATGATGAGTGTGCTGGATGGTATTGCAGACAAGTTTGCGGCAATGAACCGCGCGTACCCGAACGCGGTCAAGGTATATCGCCAGAGCAAAGAGCATGCGAGCTCGGAATTGGTACACGAGAATTACCTCGCGGACAAGGACGCCAGACCGGACTGGGATGAGACCGACATCTTCAGTGCGATGCCTATCAAAGCGGTGAACCCAAAGGAACGAGCACTCGACCCTGTTACCGAGAACAAGTTCTTGTTCAAAAATCTGCTGCAAGGATTGAAGGCGTTTTTCTACCAGATGCGTAATAGCAACCCGCCAAAGATCAAAGACGAGGTCGATGCGAGTAGTGCTCCGCCACACTGGAGCGAGCTCGGATCTGGATTTGAAGCAGAGGAGGCTGAAGTACTCATCAAACTCTTCCGCGAGGGTGCCAAATGCTTTCAGTACTATGCTCCTCTGGATCAGAACTCGACTGAAACACCGCCCACCGAGCCCAGCGCAAGTCTGTCATCAACAGCCAATTCTAAAGAGGAGAAGGACCTCTTGGAGACGTTCGCAACCATCTTTCACCACCTCGACCCTGCAACCTTTCACGAGGTCTTTACCTCAGGCACCTCATCTGGGATCGAATTTCTGTATGAACAGAGTTTCGAGCATTCCGCTCTCTTGCATATTCCTCAGTTCTTGCTCGCCAGCGAGGCTACCAGTCCGGCTTTCTGCGGCATGCTGTTGAAGTTCTTGATGAGCAAGCTCGAAGAAGTTGGCGAGAAGGATGCGACGAAGACATCAGTTCTGCTGCGTCTCTTCAAACTCTCTTTCATGGCCGTGACGCTGTTCTCGCAGCACAACGAGAGCGTGCTACTTCCTCACGTCCGCGAGCTTATCACGAGGTCAATCGAGCTTTCGGTGACCGCTGAAGAGCCCACCAACTATTTCTTGCTCTTGCGGTCACTTTTCCGCAGCATTGGCGGAGGCCGATTCGAACATCTCTACAAGGAGATACTCCCTCTACTTGAGATGCTCCTGGAGGTTCTCAATATACAGCTCGCCGCAGCACCAGATGGAAGCACAAGGGACCTGTTTGTCGAGCTATCATTGACAGTACCGGCGCGGCTTAGCCATCTGCTGCCTCACCTGTCGTACTTAATGCGTCCTCTGACGGTAGCGCTTCGAGCTGGGGACGTGACTTCTTCGTCAGGTCATCGTCCATACTCCAACGATCGAGCCTCGCATGACGCGCGGGGTCCAGGATCTAGCGAGCTCACGGCACAGGGCTTGCGAACGCTCGAGCTTTGCGTTGATAATCTCACGGCAGACTATCTCGACCCCATTATGCAGCCGTGGATGGAGGAGATCATGGGTAGTCTATGGCGGATGTTGAAGCCAGTCAGCATCACTGGAGCGAACGTAATGATGAATGGCGGTCAAATGGCGATGGGAACTGGCCGCCAGGGAGCACACACAGCAGTGAGGATCCTCGGAAAGCTGGGTGGGCGCAACAGGAGATTCCTCACCAGCCCTCCGGATCTCGAATGGCGCTCCTACGCAGATGACGAGGCTAGCTACGACGTCCGCTTCATTGGCGCAATCAGCAACGGCGGCGAACGCGCTATGCCCGCACGACTCGGAGTCGACAGCGCCATTGACAAGCTCATGGAGACGCCAAAGACTTCCGCACAGAAGAAGTCAGATGACTTCCACAAACGCCAGTCGTTCAAGCTCATTACGTCTCACATCAAGCTGCTGGTCGGCTCTGATAACTTGCCGGACGACTTGGCACGTCTAGTGCGACTTCAGGCAGATGACCTCGCTTCAAAGAACTTCGACTTTGGGTCAGATCTCTTCTCAGCATCGGAGCGCTCCAAATGCGCCGCGAAGAGGGATGCGCAACAACACTCGCTGTTGAAGCTCCTCAAAGCCGTGTTTTTTGCGACAGGCATTGAAAGTCTGAAAGATGATGCAGATAAGTTCCTGCAGGGCATTTATCGTCACTTCATGCTTGTGGAGCTTGGAGTAGGCGTAGCCAGAGAAAAGCACAGCAAGCGTCCTTTCAATGTCGCTGCAGGAGAGGGCCCGGTCTTTATCGATACTAGCGCCCTGGCTGATGCCATTTGCGAGAGCTTGGCTTCAGAACAGAAGGTCGTTCGTGAGGCTGCCGAGAAGGCCATGCTTTCTTGCTTCAAGATTGCAACGACAATATTTGGCTCCGAGCAGAAAGCAGAGTGTCTTCCATTCTTCTCGAGACTTGCAGAGACCTGCAATCACGCCTGCTACGAAGAAGAGTGGTTTACCAAGTCGTCTGGATCTCTCGGTATCGGCGTTCTCATCGAAAAGAGTAAGATGCCGTTCTCAGATTCTTGGATGACCGAGCGCATGGCTGCAATGCTGAACGCATTGCTCTATGTCATCAAGGACATGCCGCAAGATCTGCCAGCTAATATTCGAGTGCAAGCCAAGGACACCATCGTAATGCTTGTGAAGAGATTTGGAACCAGCGGCATTGCCAAAAAGGATGATTTGACTGTCAAGGACAGCAAGCTTCACAGACTTGCTAGTCAACTCATCGCCGAAGTCAGCCACATGAACCGTCACGTTCGTGAGGCAGCCCAGTCGGCATTGCGCACGTTAGCAGAAACCTTCGACATGCCCCACTACGAGCTGCTCGCCCCCGTCAAAGACATCTTGACTGCGCCGATATTCATGAAGCCGCTGCGAGCATTGCCGTTCCCCGCACAGATCGGATACATCGATGCGATCAACTTTCTCCTCGATGTTCCGCAGGAGAAGGAGATCCTGCCCTTTGACGACAACCTTAATCGGCTGCTCTTTGAGACTCTTGCTCTGGTCGATGCAGACGATGAGAGTCTTGCACCAAAGCCATATGAGTTCCGGGTTGCAGAGTTGATAGTACGACTTCGTGTGTCCGGCCTCAGACTTCTGACTACAGCTATCAAGCTTCCTGGGTTCAGCCCAAACACCGCCCAGGGTCAGCCAGGGCAAGGACAGCAACAAAGCCCACAGCACCGTGCAAGAGTAATAGGAATATTCTTCAAGTCGCTGTACAGCAAGAACAAGGAGGTGGCAGGTGCCGCCAATGCTGGGCTCAAAATTGTATTGCAGTCGACATCAAAACTGCCTAAGGATCTGCTTCAGAACGGATTGAGACCAATACTCATGAATGTGCAAGATCCTCGGAAATTGTCCGTTGAAGGCCTGGAGGGACTTAGAACGCTCCTGCAGCTCCTTCACAACTACTTTAAGGTGGAGATCGGAACTCGGTTGCTTGATCACATGAAGGTCATCGCGGATGGGCCGACGCTTCAGAAGGTCTCATTCCAACTTGTCGAGGCCAACCCCAAAATGAAAATTGTCACGGCCATCTTCAGCGTCTTCCATCTATTGCCCAGCCAGGCTGCGCAGTTCTTGCAGGACCTGGTGGATCGAGTGTTGTCGCTTGAAGAGTCTCTAAGGAGGACACGGAGCAGCCCTTTCAGAGAGCCGCTGATCAAGTATCTGAACCACTATCCGAACGAATCGTGGACGTACTTCAGTGAGCGCCTCAAAGACGAATCTCGCGGAAGGTTCTTTGCTCAGATTTTGGAAGACCCAGAGAGTGGTCCGTTGAGGGAGAAGGTGATTAAAGAGATCGATGCTCTTGTTGGGACTTTTACTGGAAATCTGAACGAAGCCGACAAAGCTCAGGCTGCGGTCAATGCCATTCACGCTGCCAACGCCATCTGTCGATTCGAAGAGTCTGGCAAAGAGCTCATGGGCAACGACAAGGCACGCAAGGCACTTCTCACTGCCGCACGTTCGCTGCACTCTCAATTACAGGCCGGTACATTACCCAAGAACCTTCGTCTTGCCGTCGCTCAGAACTCTGAGAAGATCATGAGCATCATGACCTTCTACCTGCTGCAGCAGCCGAAAGACTTGGACACTCTCTTCGAAATCTTCGAGGCATGCACAAAAAATGAGCTGCACGCCTGTCCGTCACTCTTCGCGTATCTCTACAAGAACGTGATCACAAGCGAGTCCGTTGAGTACCAGCGCTCCATCATGCATCGCTGCATCGAGATCTACACATCTAAGGACACCACGCAGAAACTCAAGTGGTTCGTGTTCCACAATGTGTCCAATCCCATACTCGCCGTCGATGCTATGCGCAACTGGGACGAGCTTTTCCAGTCCAACAACAAAGGCACTGCCCTCCTCGACAAAGCGATGACCGAAGAGATCCACAACAAGCTCTGGAAGCCCCAATCTGTCGCCGACATTTCAGAAGAGTGTACCCAAGGCGTCGACCACAGCAGAATGGAACTCCTGCAGACCTCTGCCTTCTTGATCAAATACCACCACAGCATGCTTCAGGATGCGCGGAAGGATCTGATCAAGTTTGGATGGAACTACATCCGGCTCGAGGACCACATCAACAAGTATGCGTCGTACTGCTTGATTGCATACTTTATCCACCACTACGAGACGCCGCCTAAAATCGCAATGCAGGTGTATAACTCTCTACTGCGGGCACATCAGACGGAAGGCCGCAACTTGGTCATGCAGTCACTCGAGATCCTTGAGCCAGTGCTTAAGAAACGCCTTGGTGGCTCAGAGGGCCCAGGGCGGCAGAGCGTCTGGGCTCGACTTCCTAGGAAGATTTTGAGCGAAGAGGTCAGCAACGCGCAGCAGCTGACTAGCATTTACCAGTTTGTCGTTCGCCATCCGGACCTCTTCTACGACGCAAGAGACTCGTTTGCTCAGATCATCATTCCTTCGATCAGCAAGGTGGCTGCTCTGCCCAGTGCAAGCGCTGAAGCTAGGAAGCTTGCGCTGAATCTGTTCTCGTTGATATGGCAGTGGGAAGAGCGAACCGTTCGTGAACAAGGGTCGCTCTCTGGTGATGGGACTCCAAATGGAAAGAAAGGGGCTGTGGCTAACGCTCAACTGCGGCTGATGTTCATCAAGTACATGGTCCAGTTCATCGCTACCTTGTCAGACCGCTTCCCGGTAGGACAACCAAGAACCAAGGACGCCGGCGCTCATTCGCTCTACCAGCCGCAGCAGCATGAGACAATTACCAAATCCTTGGACCTCCTCCACAAGCTCCTATCGCCTCCTTACTGGGACGACTTAGACGTCGATGCCATGTTCCCCAAGGTCACACAGCAGATTTTGTGCGCAGATCACAAGCAAGACGAAAAGGTCGAGATCTGGACTACTCGCGTCGTAAACACTATCCAAATCCTGAAGGCTCTATTTGATGCCCGCGACGACGAGTGGGTCATTGCTCGATTGCCGGATCTACAGAAGCTGCTTGCCAAGCCTCTGCGCAGCGAGAATCCGGATATTCAAGATGCTCTGCACAACTCTGAGCTTTCTGAGAACGTGGTGCCAAAGCTCACGCCGCTCGTGCAGAGGGCTTTGCAGCCCATCCCAATTCAACAGCCTGACGAGGAGCTGCCAGATGCAGACAGCCCAACGGAAGAGTTCGTGACCTTCTTGTCTAGCACTGCAGGTGAGCTGTTGAGCAACGGCAACAATGTGGCTGGAGTCAATCTACTCTATGTCATGGCTGCGCGAAAGCCTGAAGATGTCGACACACACAGTGCAGCTCTGCTCAAGGCCTTTCAGACAAAGATCGCCAAGGACCACTTGGCTTCCCTCCTGCCTCAACAAGCTGCTCAAGCCCAAGGTCAGCTGCAGCCGTCAGCTGCAGAAGCGGAGTTAACTGCCAAGATGATCCCGAAGGTGATTGACATGCTTTCTGCCCGGATTAGTACTCTGGGAGAATCGCGTCGCCCTTATCTCAGCGTATTGGCATCTCTTGTTGAGCGGTCAACGAACATTGCCATCTGCGAGAAGATACTCAGCCAGGTCGAGAGCTGGGTGTTCCATCCCACTGAGCCGGTTCCTACACTGAAGGAGAAGACTGCTGTCTTGCAGAAGATGCAATTGTTTGAGAGCCGGCAAGATCCTACTCTTTACATGAAGTTCATGGACCTGATCATTCGACTCTACGAGGATCCCAAGATCACTCGATCGGAGCTTGCTGTTCGCATGGAGCAGGCGTTCTTGATTGGTCTACGAATGCAGGACATTGACATGCGGTCAAGATTCATGTCCATCTACGACAAGGCACTGAGTCGTTCCACGAGCAATCGATTCTTCAAGCTCATTAGTGAGCAGCAATGGGATATGCTTGGCGACTCTTTCTGGCTGAGCCAAGTCATCCAGCTGATGTTTGGCTCTATTGACCAGAACTCTTTGCTGCATCTTCACCCGGAGGACTTCAAGTGCCTGTCTGCTTCGAGGGTATTCAGCACGTACAGCAGCGATGCTCGTTTGAGCGATGTGATGGTGGACGACAGTCTGGAACAAATGTTGACTCAAGAGAGGCATTTCCTGAACGATCTCAGTGTCGTGAGGGCCCGTGAAGTCCTGGGTCCCCTCGCTGACATTCAGCATACTGACTGGCAACTTGCACACGACGTCTGGGTGGCTTACTTCCCAATGGTCTGGTCAACACTCGCAAAGGACGACCGCGAGGATATCGAGCAAGGCTTGGTCGCACTTCTGACGAAGGACTATCATCAGAAGCAGATTGATCGGCGGCCCAACTGCGTATCGACACTCTTGGAAGGCATTGCGCGTGCAAAGCCTCGAGTCAAATTTCCCCCGCACGTGATGAAGTACCTGGCCAAGTCCTACGACGCTTGGTACGTCGCAGCACAGTACATGGAGGATCTCGCAATGAAGCCGATGGTCGACACTGCCGCTGTTAGAGAAAGCAATCTGGATGCGCTTGTCGAGACATATGCGGGACTCGAGGAGAGCGATCTATTCTACGGAACCTGGCGCCGCAGAGCAGCATATGTTGAGACCAACGCCGCCCTCTCGTATGAGCAGAATGGCATCTGGGACAAAGCTCAGAGCATGTACGAGCAAGCGCAGATCAAGGCTCGCACTGGTGTGCTGCCGTACTCACAAGGAGAATACATGCTTTGGGAAGACCAGTGGGTGCTTTGCGCACAAAAGCTTCAGCAGTGGGACATCCTTGGCGATTTCGCTAAGCACGAGAACATTAACGACTTGTATTTGGAAGCTATGTGGCGGAACTACGAGACCTGGCAGAGCTCCGACAATCGCGAGCATCTCGAGCAGGTCATCAAGGCCGTTTCGGACGCACCAACACCTAGGAGGATGTTTTTCCAGGCCTTCATCTCTCTGTTGAAGCTGCACAATAAGACAGAGAGCCAGCAAGACTTCTCTCGCGTCTGTGATGAGAACATTCAGCTTTCGATCAAGAACTGGCATAAGCTGCCGCGTCGGATCACGAACGCACACATTGGTCTGCTACAGAACTTCCAACAGCTTGTGGAGCTTCACGATGCAAGCGTCATTTGCCAGAGCCTTGCACAGACGAACGCTTCGAACTTGGACGTGAAGAGCCAGGAGCTCAAGGTTCTGCTAAGCACTTGGCGCGATCGATTGCCGAACCTGTGGGACGACATCAACGCATGGCAAGACCTCGTCACCTGGCGACAGCATATCTTTCAGCTCATCAACGGCACTTACCTCAACCTCCTGCCAAACAACGGCGCGAACGCAACGGGCAATTCATATGCGTACCGTGGTTATCATGAGACGGCATGGATTATCAATCGGTTTGCTCATGTTGCTCGGAAGCACCAAATGCCAGAGGTCTGCATCACCCAGTTGAGCAAGATCTACACTCTGCCAAACATTGAGATCCAAGAAGCGTTCTTGAAGCTGCGCGAGCAAGCGAAGTGCCACTATCAGAACCGCAGCGAGCTAACGAACGGACTGGACGTCATCAACAACACCAACCTCAACTATTTCGGTGCTCAACAGAAAGCAGAGTTCTACACTCTTAAGGGGATGTTCCTCAGCAAGTTGAGCCAGAAAGAGGAAGCTTCGGACGCTTTTGGCACAGCGCTGTTTTTCGACATCAAACTGCCAAAGGCCTGGGCCGAGTGGGGAAGATATAGCGACAAGCTCTTCAAAGAGGAACCAGGTCAATTGGACTTGGGCTCAAACGCGCTGAGCTGCTATCTCGAAGCTGCTGGACAATATAGGAGTGCCAAGTCTCGGAAGCTGCTTAGTCGCATTCTGTGGTTGCTCAGCTTGGACGATTCTCAAGGACAGATCTCGCAGAAGTTCTACGATTACCATGGCGACCACCCATGGTGGTACTGGGTCACCTTCATCCCGCAGCTGCTCAACAATCTGTCGCGGACAGAGCATGAGGCTAGCATCGCTCATCAGATTCTTACCAATCTGGCCAAGACCTATCCTCAAGCATTGCACTTCCAACTCCGAACTTCGCACGAAGATATGCAGGTTATAAGGAAAACTCAAATGATTCGTGAGCAGAAAGAGAAGGCTGCTAAAGCTAAGCAACAGGGCGGGGAGAGTGTCAAGCAGGAATCTCCAGCTCGCCCTGACAGTGCAACGCCAAACGCAGCGTCACGACCGGGAACATCTGGTGGAGACCAAAATCAGGCTCAGTCGAACGGGCCCACTTCGGACGACCAGAAGAAGGAAGGCCAGGAGGAGAAGAAGGATGATGAGCAGCCGAAGCCGAAGAGGCCTTGGGAACACACCGAGGCCTTGGTCGTCACTCTTCGTACTGCTTTCCCGCTGCTGTACGCCTCGATGGAGGCTATGGTGGAGCAGATCCAGCGCCACTTCAAGTGCCCGCCAGATGAGGATGCATACCGCTTGATCGTCGCGCTTCTCAACGACGCCCTGTCATACGTTGGCAGGTCGCCGAATGCGTTCTCGCCCGAGACCAAGCTACCACCCCAGACTGAAGCCAACATCACGCGTTTCGCTGAGTCCATTCTGCCTCCTCACATCAGAAAGAACTTTGAGGCAGACTTCGTCACCAAGAAGCCAATGATGCTGGACTACATTCAAAAGCTTCGCAAGTGGCGTGACAAGCTTGCCGAGAAGTTGGACCGCCGACCCTCGACTTTCCATCTTGCTGAAACGACCCATCTCAGTGGTTTCCGCTTTGTTTGGTTTGACGAAGTTGAGATTCCAGGGCAATACCTGCAGCACAAGGACAAGAATCAAGACTTTGTGAGAATTGAGCGCTTCCTACCAGTCGTTGATCTGGTGCGTGGAGTCACGAGTTGCCACCGCCGACTGAAGATCCGTGGCCACGATGGAAGCATCCATCCTTTCAGCATTCAGCACCCTGCACCTCGCCACAGCCGTCGCGAAGAGAGAATCCTGCAACTCTTTCGCATCTTCAACAGCACTCTAGCGAAGAAGAAGGAGAGCAGACGTCGTAACCTGCAGTTCCATCTGCCAGTCATGGTTCCGCTTTCACCTCAGATCCGAATGATCCAAGACGATCCCTCGTACGTGTCGCTGCAGGCGGCATACGAAGACTTCTGCCGCCGCAATGAAATGGACAAGGACGCTCCGATTATGTACACAATGGAGAAGATGCGCTCCATCACGTACAGCCAAAAGCAGGAGCAGTGGCTCAACATGCGTCTCGAGTCGCTCAACTCCGTGCAGGAACAATTCGTGCCGAAGGATCTCGTCCGCCAGTACTTCGCAGCGACGTATCCTTCGTACGACTCGTTCTGGCTGTTCCGTCGACAATTCTCCTACCAGCTGGCAGCGCTCACTTACATCACGTTCACGATGTTCATGACCACGCGCTATCCTAACAAGATGCACATTTCCAGGGGCACCGGAAACATCTGGGGATCTGAGCTCTTGCCATTCATGCTGGCCAATCGTCCTACTTTCCATCAGCCAGAATCGGTGCCTTTCCGTCTGACGCCCAACCTTCAAACACTCATGGGTCCAATCCACACGGAAGGCATCTTCACGTGCGCTCTTATGGCAATTGCCAGGTGCTTGACGTCTGACAGCACCTCATCAACGCCGACGCCAGCCAACAACGCAAATGGACAAGGTGCCGCTCCTCAATCTAATGCGGCAAACGACAACACCAACACTGAGCTCGAGCACCACTTGTCCATCTTTATTCGAGATGAGATTCAGTTCTGGTACATGAGCTCGCATCGACAGAGCATCAAGGAGAGCGAAATGCGTGAGAACGTGCAACGAAATGCAGAAGCTATCGTCAACAAGGCTGTGGCGATTGCCAAGGAGCCGCCGGGCAACAATGTGCCTGCAAGCCAAAGCGTGCTGGACTTGGTCGCGAGGGCGACGAACCCGGAGAAACTGTGCCAGACGGATCTATTGTGGATGCCGTGGTTGTAGGTGATGATGGGCTTGGAGTTTCAAGGGGCGAATTTTGGGGGTTGCTTCTTCAGCGAGGCGTTTAGTTGGAGGAAAAGAATGGTATACCATGATTCCAGAGATGTATGGGTTTGGTTGATGAGGTTTGTGGGCACTGTGGCAAATCAACTTAGCGTGGTGTTGGTTGGCGGTTGAGTTTGCCCTTTTTTATGATTTGACACAGTTACTGCAATGAATCATCTCTTTTATACAATGTTCCAATTTGCACTTATTTTTGCTTTGATTTCTCGTGAATGTAGCACTCTGCCTTTGCACGTGATCCCGCAGGGATGCCGAGGCTGAATGGAGGCTGTGCTCGACATGACTACCTTGTGCTTGCAGATCATGGGTCCCTGTAATTTTTCCCTTCGTTCACAGCTTAAATCTGCAGTTTTCGTTCAATCATGTCCGGTCGCTTCTGGGAATTCCAACAACTGACTGACAGCCTCAAAGGCATTTCTCACTTCGATCATATACCAAAAGCAGGAAAGCTGTACATTGGCGGCCTTTCTGCCCTATACAAAGAGCCGGATCCTCTTCAAGAAGCCGGCATAACCCACGTTCTGACCGTACTGGACTTCGACGTCCGCGATGCCAAACAGCTTGAAAATTATCACCGGTTGATGATCAGGGTGGAAGATACCGCCGAAGATGATCTATTGAAGCACTTTCCAGACGTTTGTGGGTTTATCGATGCTGGATTGGATTCTGGAGGTGGCGTGTTCGTGCACTGCGCGATGGGTGTCTCGCGGAGCGCAACGGTCGTGATGGCGTATTTGATTTGGAAACTCCCTGGGATGACGATGAAGGGAGCTTGGGATAAGGTGAAAGAGTCGAGGGCGAGGGTGAGGCCGAATGTGGGGTTTGTGAAGCAATTGAAGGTTTGGGAGAGAATGTGTAGAGAGAAGGGAGGGTGGGATGAGGAGATGTACGGGAGGTGGAAGAGGGAGGGGTGGGATGGTGGCAATGTCGAGGGGAAGAAAGGGAAGTTGTGAGGTTCTGGCAGGTGTTGGTGCTTGGAATGCACTGATGAGCCGAATCGACTTGTCAGATTCTAGTATTTGTGAAGGGCGCCCGTCGCTCCCTGCACAGGCGAATACCTGCTCCCGAGTACAGACGGCTTTCCATCTCGACTCGAGCTCATCCGAATGGGCTGATCGACGTCAAGACAAGGACGTCTTCAGCCCAGCGGCGCCTCAATCTCTATCGCATCGAGAAATTGAGCAAAACAGGCACGGCTGGCACCAACAGTCCGTTTCAGCCGCACGAGATTTGCCTCAAAAGCTTCTCCTGCGTGCGTTCAGGATCTCTTTGGCTGACCGGCTGCATCAGGATCGGCGAGGCCGCGAATGCTGAACTAATTCAGGCACATTCTCAAGTTTAGACGATTGACATGTTGCGACCTCATGGCTCCAGGCGAGACTCTACAGGTTTTCGCAGAAGATCTCGATATTCAAGAGGCTGACTCTGGAGAATTCAGCGGTTTCTGTTGCATACTCTGATGCCAGCCTCGGCCGCTGGAGATGGAAGCTTCGTCCAGGCAGAATCGAGCGCTTCGGGTCAAGTGGAGCGTTGAACGATATCGTCGAAGCGTTCAGGTGGATGTCCGGGGAACGTTTAACGGGACGAGTGCACATGCAGAAGCTGTCTTTGTCAGGACTGGTAAAGCCTTTCATGAATAAAGGTACATGTGAAGCATACATTTACACACTGTCGTAGTTTTGGCCTTATAAGCGCAAGGCGAAGGAATCGAAGGCTGGCAAAGTCAGGCGCTTCTGCAGCATCAAACCTCAGTCGAGACATACCTGTTTCGGCGACCCATCCAAACTCCACGCTACGTTTCCAGATTCGCAAAAAGTCTCAAGACTATCCCTCATATCAGTCCCGCCTTCGCCATGTCATCGTAGACTCGCTTCGGCATCACGTTTCCTCGGCTGTCCTCCATTTCAATCAATCCATCACCAGTCTCTCCGCCCTTCTTCTCCAACTCGGTGATACGATCGCGCTCCAACTTTTGCCATAGCTTCTCTGCTTCTTCGATCTTTGTGATTTCGCGGAACAGGCCGGTATTCTTCGTGATGCCCAGACACTGGAGTCCATAGACGTGGCGCTGCTCGGAGAAGTGCTTGTCGAAAGCGCGTCGACCCATGTAAACATAGTTACCGCAGATCTCACATGGAAACTCCACTCCAAGACCGTGCAGCTTGTACAGCCAGAAGGGAATTGGCTTGCCATCCCAAGCAAGGGGAAGCTTGAGAGGATTGTAGATCTTTTCGCCGTCTTCTTCCTCCTCTTCCTCTGCGTTGGCTACAGTGCCAGCGACCTCTTGGTCCTCCTCGTACAGAGCCGCAAGTTCTTGCTGTCGCTCCTTGTCCGTCATACCCGCTCTTCGCTCCACATTGACGCGAGTGTCTTCACGCTCAGTCGACATTGCCCCAGCCAATTTGCGTATCCGATGCTCTCGCTCAGCGACTGCACGTTCCTTCAACCTTGCGAACGGATTAGGCCCAGACTTGGGTTGTCCGTTGCCCATGGACGTGTCGCCGCCGTTCGCCGCCTTCTCTTTGCGAGCCTCAGCGTTTTTGATGTGCTTCTTGCCCGTCAAGTGTGCCTTATAGACGTTGTCATTCTTGAACTCCTTCTCGCAATCTGCGCACCACACACCCTCGCCGGTACCTTCTGTGACTGGTCCGTTTCCAGAACTAGTCGCCGTTGTCGACTTCTGTTCCTCCCAGCCCGGGACCTTATCTTGCTCCCACTCTTGCTCAAATTCCTCATCAAAGCCTTTAAACACTTTCTCCAAATTCTCGAGCGGCTTCGTCCGGCGCAGGAAAGATTCGAGATATTGTGCGAGTGATCCAACATAAGAAAAGTATTCGTCCGTCATTTTGTCTTTTCGGCTCACGGGGCATTTTGGTGGGGTGAAGCTGTCGAACGAGTCGAGGTACTGCAGGTAGGTAGGCCTCTTGACCTGCTTGACACCAGGCAGATTGAGATATTCTTCATGCAGCATGGTGAGATCGAAGAAGCGGCCAAATGCCTCCTCACCCGTGAACATGGCATCGATATCGCCTGAGAATCCACCTGGTGGACCTCCATCTTCCGACTTCTTATACGCTCTCTCTAGGTTCTCAACAGGCTCGTTCGGGTATCGCTTGTGGAAGCTCTTGACATTGTTGTATTCGCCGTAGAAGGATTGCAGGACGTCGCCGGTACTTATGGCTTGGATCTCCTGCACGCGGGCATCTTGCTGGCTGTTGTAGATCTCAAGCGCCTTTTGCGAGAGGGTCTGGATGCGCTCGAGGAAATTTGCGATTTCATGGTCACGGATGAGTCGGCTACGGATCTGTGAGTTGTGAGCTCTGTCGCAGTTCGACGCTGGTGGGTAGTACTCACGTGTTTCGGCTCGTCGAGGATACGGTCAGCGACTGCCTGCTCCAACCGCTCGATGTCCTCGTGGATCGAGCGCAAGTCTTCGTAAATCATCGTGGCCTGCGCTCTTCGCGGCCGTCTCTGCCGTGCTCTGGCTGCTGTCCACCGCTCGCTGCTGCTCTTGCCCTTCTTCCTAACTCACCTGAGAGGGAAGTACCCAGAGATTGCGCGTGATCGGACGCCTCGGTATGATTTGACTGTGTTGCGTTGTGTGTGGTGTGGTCCAGTGCTCGTCTCGATCTCGAAGTTTGAAGGCGCGGAACCTTCGAGCGGCGCTAGTGCAATTAAAGTTTCGAGGAGTCTGTGCGCCGGAAGTGCTAAATTCTGGCTGCAGCTGCTTTTGCGACTTCACATTAACAACCGCCAACTTCAAATACCAGTATCGACACGCGGAGCAGCCCATCATGGCCGAAGATGGCATCGATCGCAAGGCCGAGGAGCGCATGGAGTTCTCCACGTCCAAGGAGGTCACCGTTGCCCCGACCTTTGAGGCGATGCACCTGAAGGAGAATCTGCTTCGAGGAATCTATGCATACGGCTACGAATCCCCCTCCGCCGTCCAGTCGCGAGCGATCGTCCAGATTTGCAAGGGTAGAGACACAATTGCCCAGGCTCAATCCGGAACGGGAAAGACCGCGACGTTCAGCATCTCTATTCTACAAGTCATCGATACGGCCGTGCGCGAGACTCAAGGTATGTGCGCCCAGGACACGATCCCATCTGGACAGTAGACTCACTCTAAGACAGCTCTCGTGTTGTCGCCTACTCGTGAACTCGCAACCCAGATCCAGAGCGTGATGCTCGCGCTCGGAGACTACATGAACGTGCAGTGCCATGCCTGCATTGGAGGAACAAACGTCGGCGAGGATATTCGCAAGCTCGACTACGGGCAGCACGTCGTGTCGGGAACACCAGGAAGAGTGGCAGACATGATTCGTCGACGCAATCTGCGGACACGACACATCAAGATGCTGGTTTTGGATGAGGCCGACGAACTCCTTAACAGGGGGTTCCGGGAGCAGATCTACGACGTGTATCGCTACCTACCTCCTGCAACTCAAGTGGTTGTCGTATCCGCCACACTCCCGTACGACGTTCTCGACATGACGACCAAGTTCATGACCGACCCCGTGCGCATTCTCGTCAAGCGTGACGAACTCACGCTGGAAGGTCTAAAGCAATACTTCATTGCGGTCGAGAAGGAAGAGTGGAAGTTCGATACGCTTTGCGATCTATACGACACACTCACTATCACACAGGCGGTCATCTTCTGCAACACTCGCCGTAAGGTCGACTGGCTTACCGACAAGATGCGTGATGCCAACTTCACCGTGTCCAGCATGCATGGTGAAATGCCGCAGAAGGAGAGAGACAGCATCATGGGCGAGTTCAGGCAGGGAAACAGCAGAGTGCTGATTAGCACCGACGTGTGGGCGCGTGGTATCGACGTCCAGCAGGTCTCGCTGGTCATCAACTACGATCTCCCGTCGAACAGAGAAAACTACATCCACCGCATCGGTCGTTCGGGTCGATTCGGACGCAAGGGCGTGGCCATCAACTTCGTTACAAGCGAAGATGTCCGCATCCTGCGCGATATTGAGCTCTACTATTCCACGCAGATCGACGAGATGCCCATGAACGTGGCTGATTTGTTGTCTTAAGCCGGATGCCATTTCAGCGGGTCCGGAGGATACCTTGAATTATCACGAAACTAGTCAGGAGTCAGGGTCGAAGTTCTATCACAAGATTGTTCTCGCGGCGCGCGGCCACTGGGGATGGAAATGGGTAAATGTAACGATAACGTGAGTCTTGGTCGCGAAGTATTCCCGTGCTACAATGACTGACGCCAACAGACGAAACTGCTGCACCAAAAGCTTCCTCTCACCGTCGATCGGACCCGATTATCATTTGCCTTTAGCTTCCGCGAATCTACCTCCAGAAGGTGCGTACACTAGTGTCCAAAGCTCGCTGATACAGTGGAACCTCCAACAGAAAAGTCGTAGTCCCTCGACCTCGCCTTTGCCTCCATTCGCAATAGCCCAGGGTTCGCGCACCTGAGCGCTGAACGGGCGGTTGTTCCACGTTGCTCTCTCAGCTATTCGTGCCTCCACTGGCATATGAAGCCCCGGGAGAGCTCTATCGCCTGTCACGTTCAAGCCTGTGAGAACACGCTCTTAATTCGGTTGCCACATGCAGAGCCATGCAGCATAGATTCGTTCAAATTCTCTCAAAGCATCTTGCTCAACCTTTTATCGTTCTTCTTCTTCTACAACTCTCCGCACCAAAGCCTTGCCAACAACAGCTTTTCCAACACGACCAAGCAGCCCAAACCTTATCAACAACAGCTTGCTTACTTCAACCAACCAACTGGTCGTCAAATACAATACAGCATACAAGCCAGCCGCTCGGCCGGGTCTCCAGTGGAGAAGCAGCTCACCTCTCCTCTGCTTAGGGGCTTCAACTTCCGCATCCTTCTCGCATCTCTCGCACGTGGGTCCATTATCCATCGCTACTTCTTGGGCTACCGACTACAGTTACATTCACCAAGAATTAGCAGAATATCAGCCACGTGCTTGCCCTGTGCAACCACGTGGGCCTAATACTGGACATTGGTCCGCTATATCGCTTTGCGGGATCGCAAAGAGTGCTTTTCTTGAAACACGCTCCGCACGAATTCATACATCTAGACTCAAGACTTAACACCCAAGATCGGGTGAAGGCGCCTCAGCTTTTCAGCCAAACAGACGCTCATCAACCATCTCAGGATGCTCGACTGGCTCAAACTTCCTCGACTGAGGATCCCTAAACCAAAACTGGCCATGGACTACGACGATGCTGAGGAGAGACTGGGCAAGACATCGGCAAAGAGGGGCAACAACGAGCCTGGAGGCAGCTTCAGAAAGTGGAACACGATCGACGTCTGCTGGCTCTTCATACTCGTCATCTGCATGATCTACGCTATGATCACAGCGGCTGTCCACAACTTCTCGAGATGCCCCGAGTTCTGTCGATCTGAGGAGTATTGTCGCGACACTAAGAACGCGCTCATGTGGATTGGCGGAAGTGTGACTTCTGCAAATTCTTCGTGGTATCGGTGCGCTTGCAGCAAAAGCGCATCATGCAATACAACCGAGTTGGCTATGGGCGCCAGCAGTGATGTGCACAATAGCATGGAGAAGCGTGGGCTGAAAATTGCGGGGGCTTCAGCAGTGAGCATACCCTCAGAAGAGGGCAGTCTGATCGTGTCTGCTGCAAGAGAGAGCCCGATGCATTCTGCTGAGGCGCTTTCTGTTGGCACTTCCCCGGTCGGGATCACCGGCGAGCCCACCACCTTCATCACGACAGCAAAGCCCAGATGGACGAATTCAACGTCTGCCGATGCCACAGGCTCCGGTGCGGCTCCTCCGATGGGGACCGTGTCAATCGGTCCAAAGCTTTTGCCGAATGCCACTGGTGTCCCTGTTGCAGGCGTTGGGCTGCTCAATTCTAGCTTCGCTCCTGTCGAGAAGAGCTACAAGCACGCGTGCGATTTCAAGAAAAAGTACACATGCGGACCTTTCAACGTGCAGGGGGCTGGCACAGGCGACGTTATCCGACAAGTCGGAGACGTCTCTGATGGAGTGTGCACTTGTTACTGCACGCCACTCGACGGAGTCAAGGACGCAATCTTTACCACTGCATTCGACAAGGCTTGTGACTACTTTAGCACTGCATGGATTGGCACAGACTTTTCGCAGGTTCTATTCCACAACTACGACTACGGCTATGGTATGTCTCCATTCTCAATTTTTCGCTGATATCAGCTACTGATTATCCCGCAGTCTCGAGGAACTGGAAATCTCCAATCTTTAGCAAAGTCGAATACTGGGGCAAGAACGAGAGCATGCAAGACAATTGCCCTCCGACCAAAATCGACAAGACAGCTTGCGTCAAAGCTCTCACTTCTGTCATGACGCAGTGCGACAGAAAGAACCATCGGGTAGGAGGCGTCGCCATGGACTCTTGCTTCAAATGGACTGTCGATCCGTACTCTTGGGTCAACAACGGCAACATGTACAGTCTGATCGAGAAGGGGTATTGCCCATACAACCCGGGCGACCCTGCGAATGATATGGACCATTTCTCTTACTGTCGCAATAAGGCGCGGATTGATGATTAAGAGGTCATTCGGGGCGTACAGACATCGAGGGCCGAATTTCTCAATATTCAAAGCAATTTCGACAGGGAAGAAAAGTTTGTACAATAGTCCCTTCATTACCTCTACCTCCTTCACTTACTTTCTGGTGCTCCTTCACATGCTTCGTTGTACTGACTCGCGGATCTTTCCCCTACCCTGCGTGCTTATCGCGTTCTTAAACAACATCCTACCAATCCAACGACAACCAACATCAAGGCATATCCACCTTGAGCATCAAAGCCGGGAGCAACGACAACAATACAAAACGGCATTCATCATGCTCACACTCATCCAGCTCCTACTCCTCTCATTCATCACTCTCCCGTCCATGGCCTCGCCCAGCTTCAATCTCTCCACGTCCGTCCTCGACTCCGGCCCTTGTCGCCAACAAACCGTCCTCGACCCTCAAATCGGCCACATCCTCCAACCTTGCTGGTGCTACAACAACGGCGACGGTGTCGTACGCGAGGAGCTCGTCACCGCCGCTGAAAACTTCTGCAACGCCGCTACTTCCACCGTCTGGGGTCTCGAAGGAGGTCTCAACGTCAATGGGATCATATACCTGCCATACTTTCCAGACCCGCAACGGCCGATCATCGTGAAGCAGGAGTGGTGGGCTGGCGTGATTGGAGATGATGTGAGATATACTACTCTCAGTTTTGATCATTGATGTCGCTGATGACAGTGTGGGTACAGGATCTATGCCGCACGACTTTCATGATTGGCGTGGATGATTGTGTTAGCTCGATGCAGACGGTCATCGATGGCTGTGATGAGGGTAGTGCGGACGACAAACAGGGTGGGTTTGGGTACGATGCGTGTCTGCTGTGGACGGTGGATCCGAATCCGAGTATCAATAACCCGCAGATCTATTCGTCGATTATGCCGAGCGCGACGGCGGTCGTTACAACAGTGACGGGATCCGATGCGGCTGAGACGGCAAAGTAGGGTGGGCAGCTTGGCTAGTATGGAGGCCTTAGGGGTCAATCGAAGACTAGTAGCGTGAAATCCGTCTCAGGGACGCGAGGACCCAGGGCTGAGCTGCACTGTATAGAGTATAGGTACCCTTGCGAAAAGGAATGCTACTGTGGAGTTTGCTTTAAGCAAGAAGCCACATCAAACTTGTCATCAGCAACCTTTACTGCTTCTCAATCGTGGTTTCCTCATGCGCAACGCTCTGCTTTCTCGACTGCGCCTCCGCAACCTCAGTCAACGACATCTTCCTTCCCCCCTCTTCTCCAGACTTGGCATTCATATCGTTGACATCCATAAAGCTGACCTGGGGACGGAACTTGTGGCTCTCCCAGGCCTTTCGGCAAACACCGAAGAGCTCGTCGACTTGCTCGAGCGAGAGTCCCTTGGTTTCGTAGATCATGAACCAAACGAAGACGATGCAGACCCAGCTGCGAAAGATGTTAGCGACAGAACGAATTGGCAAGGAGTGTGTGGAGGAGGTCTTACCAGAAGGATCCCCAGATGAAGAAGACTTTGCTGCCGAGGTTGGCGTATTCCTCGTTGACCATGTACGGAGTAGCGTAGGCAATGGCCCAGTTCAGGAGCCAGTTCGTGGCGGTGGTGATTGAGAGACACTTGGCTCGGACTTTGAGCGGGAACATCTCTCCGGTTACGACCCCTGGTCACAGATGTTAGCCCTGCTGGTACATACATGATATCATTAGAGAAGTTCAAGAATGAGAATACTCACAGGCAACTGGACCCCAAGAGCTGGCAAAGAAGAAGATGTAAATGCAGACGAACGCAATCGCAGCACGCTGAGCCGCAAGGTTCTCCACACCCGCAACGGTACCGGTAATGGCGACAATGTACTGAGACACAGCCATGCCGATGGCGCCCATGAGCAGGAGGTTGCGGCGACCCATCTTCTCAACGAGGTACAATCCAGGAACAGTAGAGGCGACGTTGACGACGTTGGTAATGACGGAGATGGTGAAACCGCCTGAGTCGAAACCAGCGTTCTCGAAGTACTGGGTACCGTAGTAGAAGATGAAGTTCTGGAGAACAATGTTAGTAAACCCCAGATCCTCACTTCGAAGGCAGACTGTTTGATGGATGACTTACGACACCGGTCAACTGCTGCAGACCTTGCAACAAGCATCCAGTCAACAATCTCTGCCCAACTGTGCCCTTCACGATATCCAAGTATGTGGCCTTAGCCAGGCTCATCTCGTACTCATGATTCGCTTGCACCTCCGCGATCTCCTCGATAATCGCAGGGTGATCTGCCGGCAGGCGTCGGATCTTTGCCAAAGCCTTGACGGCCTGGTCGTGCTTGTCTTGCTTGATGAGGAAGCGCGGAGTCTCCGGAAGAAAGATGAGCCCGATGACCAGAACGAGGGACCAGGCGAATTGAACGGCGACAGGGATGCGGTAGGACCCTGTGTCCTGACGATTTCGAACGGCGTAATTGACGATGGCGGCGAGGAAGAGGCCCTAAGTCCCGGTACGTTAGCTGAGCTCACACACTGCTTGCACCAATCATGCAACGCTTACAATCGTAATAGCCCATTGGTAAGCACCCACGACCGCACCACGGATCCACTTTGGCGCAGTCTCACTCTGGTAGAGAGGAATCATTGCACTGATCAACCCAACACCGTATCCGGCGAAGAATCGTCCAGCAATGAACAGCGGCTGCGCAGTCGCCGCAGTCTGCAAGATAACTCCCAGGTTGAAGACAATCAAGGCGGAAGCCAGAAGTCCCAATCGTCGACCCAGGAAGTCTGCCACAGGAGCAGCTGTAAGTGCACCGAAGAACGTTCCCACGGAGAGAATGGAGACAATGAGAGAATCCTGGGAGGCCGTGATTCCTTCGTTGTCTCCCCTCCTGAACATGTTCACCCAGTAGGTGTTGGCGAGGATACCGCTGATCGTGCCGGTCTGTGATCAAAGTAAGTCATGGTAAGTCCTTCATCATCAGGTCGCGATGTCGACGCACATCATATCCATACAGCACACCTCCAAAGGCCACGAAGAGGCCGATCAGAATGGCTGGCCATGCCTTGCCAGGCTCGTCGGCCGGCTTCGTGATCCCAAAACCCATCTCTCCTGCCCGCCCCACGAAATGTAAACAATACAGGCCCTCAGAAGGACTCCAGAGAAGGCTGTAAAGTTTACAGTGTAAAGAACCAAATCCACAGCAGGGGCCTCGTGTAAGCCATTTATACCTACCGCGCGGTCAGGGATGGTTCAGCAGAGTGTGGTGCCCCGCCGCGGGTTGAAGTGGCCCCGTCTGGAGCAACTGCCACATGGAGAGCATGGAGTGGGCCTGTGCTTCACGATCTAGCACAGATTCAACATCTCTCGCGTTTGCCGGCCAAGGCAAGGAAGGTCCGATAGGTGAACTGAAGGCCGGCGACAAGGTCTTGGGCGCAGTCCGCCAAGCTAGTCTCAGATATCATGCATCCGGTGGCCGCAAGTTTTGCATGATTCGATCTCATCACGGTCTTTGACGGCAAAGAAATCTCTTTCACGCGCCCAAAGTCTGCATTCACGTAAAATGTGTTCGCTTCAGACCAGGATCGCAGTGGGAAGTCGTGAAATTGACAGAGGGATATTCGGTGATCGAAGCTTGCCCGGAGTTCAGAGATCGCGGTCCATGAGATTGCCAAGCACAGCAGAGGATGACAGCTTCCACTGTCACCTGATGACCACCAGAGCGAAGCATTCGCTACAACGTCTCCTGGGCGCTGTCAGCGATCATTGATGCAACAAGTTGGCTGCTTGGCTATTCCATGGGACAAGGTCTTGGAGACTCTTAAATTGAAGCTCGGACCGAAACTCAGGCGTCGTGATTGGTTCAATCTCGGCGCAGCCTGAAGACCGCACACGACATGCCCTTCACAGAGAGGTGGAAGACTTGGGGATAGGGCCGAATGCCTCCATTTCAGGTCTAGTGAAGGTGAAACGGCTCTGCGCTACTCAACGACCCCGTGGGATGCCCCAAGGTGGACTGCTGTCCACTCCGCCCTTAGGCTTCGTTCTCACGCGACCTCACCTTCCATGACAGGACTGCGAACGCTTGTTAGCCATCACGAACGCGTCGATGCAAGGCTTAAAAGACTCACAAGACGAGTTCAAACTCTTTGAAGTGCGAGAGCTGCGAATCAGTCCGTCTGTACGGCTTCAGAAGATCCTCAACCTTGGCATATGCCCTTCGTCCATCCGCAAGGCGCTTCATAGGAGCCGCAGTCTCAAAGGAGGAGTCGAAGACCAGCAGATTCCTGGATCCGTTCGTCTTTCTCTCTAAGCCCACAATCACCATGGAGTGTCCTCGCCGCTGGAAATATATGGGAGAGAGCTGCGTAATGTACGAAGTTCCGTGCTTCTGCGCAGCATCAATTGCGCCCATGAAGTAGGCCTCAACGTAGTCGAGTAATTCTTCGGCCGCGTGCTCCTCGTCTTTACCGCCAATGCAAAGCGCCTCATTCTTTATGCCAATGGAAGTGAAGAACGCAACGCACTCCTGAGTTCCGATCCATTTCCTCGTATTCTTGATGCCACCAGTCTCGACCCTGCTGTACGAGCATATCCCCTGATCCCAAGCCTCTTCAATAATGTCTTGCATCTTGATGACATTTGGCAAGGTTTGTGGGCCTCGAGGGTTGATGTATTGAATGTAGGTCAAGACCATCTGAATGCTCCAGTCGCCGCAAAAGTTACCAGTGCAGTTCAGCTTGCGAATATGACGGACTTTGGGATGACACAGATAAGTCGCAGCGCATCCCCTGTCCAGAGAACATAGATCTGAGAGAACGTCGATGACGCCCACGGTCTCGTTCTCCACGTATGCTTGCTTGACCAGTTTGCCGTCTCCGCCAATTCGCTGCATGTGAGTAGGTCTCGCCGCGCGCATGAGGTACTGCCGAACGTCGTCGGGCATGCGCTCTTCGAAAGCGTGAGGGCCCAACTCATTCTTACCCAGCCTCCCCACTGGCTTCCGAGGCTCGCGCAGATTCCGGACTGTGCTTCGCGTGCGGTCAGAGGTGCCAGATAAAAAGCTGAAGAGACAACCAGGATGGTGAGACTTTGGCTTTTCCACTCTCTCTACTCGGTGCTTCTCTAGCTTTCGAGGACTGCGAACAGCTAGGCCCCTTCTCGGTGGCGTGCGCGATGGACTCCGAGACCTCTTAGGACGGGGAGGCAAAGGCGGCACTTTTTGGGCCTCTTGTTCGGACAGTGCTTCCGCGGTATGGAGATCCAAGTGCTCGTCGATTTCCGAGAGGAGAACGTGTTCACCGCAATTCGGTCGTGTGCAACGAGTCCAACTATCCTCGGGCATCGACTCCTGGCTGGCGGCACTGCGAGCCTGAGGAGCTCGGGTGCCGTTTTGTTTTACGGCTGCCCTGCGGTCCTCATACGCGATGAACGGCGAGTCCTCCGTGTGATGCTCTTCTATGTGCAGTTGAGCGGAGTATTGACTGTCGCAGCGGTAGCCGCAGCCAAATGGACATATGATTGTGTCAGCCATGCTGATGGAGATGGAGTGAAGGATGATGGACGGTGTCTCGATGGAGGCCAGCGACCATTATGAATGAACGGCGGTAGTGAAGCCTGATGGAGGGCCTGAGTGGGAGTGATGTCGAGGCGGTAGCAGACTGGAAGATTGGATTGGAGAGAGCGTCGTCGTCAGATCCCGGCAGGTGCAGGTGCAGGTGCAGGTGCAGGCGATGATGTTGCAGCTGCTGGCGATTTGTTTGTGGCGGAGTTGGTTACGACTGCGCCTTCCACGTGGCGCGTGTCGGATGCCTGGATGCCTGAACCGCTTCGGATTGACATGGCTTGACTGACTTACATAGGTATCTTTCAATTTGAAGACATTTGAATGGAAGCAATGGCACTTGACTTGACAGTTGAGGTCTATGCAAGGCGATATCTACTTCGGAGGTACTAGTGATGCTTTGAGTTTCCTGCCTGAGGCCTCAACGTGGGGCATTCGGCGGGGCCCGGGGCCGTTTGCAGAGCGCGGGCGGTACAAAACTTCACGGTTTGCTCATTTCTGATTCTCTCCTAAATGGCGACTTTCGCGATATCTACGGGCGGCAATCCTCCCACACACACTTCCATTCGCCATGGCCACGGTCGTGCTTGGGGCCCAGTGGGGTGACGAGGGCAAGGGCAAGATCGTCGACGTGATCTGCCAGGAGAAGATCCAACTCTGCTGCCGAGCACAGGGCGGTCACAATGCAGGCCACACCATTGTCAAGAACCTGAACGGCAAGGAGACCAAGTTCGATGTCCACATCCTGCGTAAGTCGCGTCGCGCTCTCATTCGCTGTTTAGACTGACCATTGCGCAGCTTCGGGCGTCCTCACCGACGGATGTGTCAACCTCGTTGGCTCCGGCTGTGTCGTGTACATCCCCAACTTCTTCGCCGAGATTGAGATGCTGGAGAAGCATGGAATCAACACCAAGGATCGGATCCTGCTCAGCGACCGCTGCCACGTCGATCTCGATCTCCACACGAGCATTGACGGTCTGGAAGAGGTTGAACTCGGCAAGGGCAGCATTGGCACCACCAAGAAGGGCATTGGCCCAACATACTCCACCAAGGCCACGCGCAGCGGTCTTCGAATCGCGGATATCTTTAACAAAGACATGTTCGACCAGAAAGTCCGTCATCTCGCCACCGGTTTCAGAAAGCGATATGGAGACCTGCTCAAGTACGACCCGGAAGAGGAGATCAAGCGCTTTGACGAATTCCGCGTGAAGCTGGCGCCCTACGTGGTGGACCAAGTCCCGTTGATCGAATCTGCGGTCAAGGGCAACGTCAAGATGCTCGTCGAGGGCTCTCAGGCGCTCATGTTGGACTTGGACAATGGCACGTACCCCTTCGTCACTTCCTCCAACACTGGTTTCGGCGGTGTGATGACTGGTCTTCACCTGAACCCGCGCAAGATCAAAGAGACTATTGGTGTTGTCAAGGCATACACGACCCGTGTAGGATCTGGCCCGTTCCCTTCAGAACAGCTCAACGAGCACGGCGAAAAGCTTCAGCAGGTTGGCAAGGAATACGGCGTTACAACCGGCAGGAAGCGACGCTGCGGCTGGCTCGATCTGGTTGTCGTCAAGTTCTCCAACTCGATCAATTGGTACGATGCGATCAATCTCACAAAGCTTGATATTCTCGATGACTTTGACGAGATCAAGGTCGCCACGGAGTACCATTACAATGGAGAGAAGCTTGCTTCATTTCCAGCAGACCTCTCCAAGCTGGACAACCTCGAAGTCAAGTATGAGACCTTCCCTGGTTGGAAGTCGAATACCGTCGGTTTGAGGAAGTTCGAGGAGCTGCCCGAGAACGCGCGCAAGTATGTCGAGTTCATCGAGAACTTTGTCGGCGTGCGCATCAAGTATATCGGCACCGGTCCAGGTAATGAGAACATGATCATTCGGTAACGATGGGCCGGGAGCTTGGGCGATGGGGAAAAGCATTCTTAACGATAGAGAGCGCCGCGCGGCGAAGAATACCCAGCCTTTTTCTTGAAATAGTTTCCGTCAGTAGACACGGGCAATGACCTTGAATGCAAAAGAACAGTACATGCAGACTCTCGGTTCTCATTTCATATGTCCAAGTGTGACCCCGAGGGACGCAACATGCGTATTCGAGTAGGTCTGAAGAACGGAGCGAAGTGAAGTAAATCGCAGGCTTTTCGCAACATTACGCGCACCGTCTCCGATCCCTCCCTCTTACTCCTCCTTGACACCACCGCGTCCGGCCTTCTCGGCAGCCTCTATGCTCTTCTTATCCGTCTTAATCTCTCCCTGTCCAGCAGCACCGAACATTCCACCCGCGGCCTTCCACGGTCTCTTGAGGTCGCCGGTCGCTGGCTGGCCCAGAACGTGCACCTTAACCAAGTTGCCCTCGAAAGCGCCCTTCAGCGGGATGATGGACTGGATGAGCAGCGGGTTGGTGTACTTGAAGTACAGGTGCATGACGCACATCATGCCGACGCCCATGAGCTGCGACTTGAAGAGGCCCTTGAGTTGCTGCTGGTCGTAGGCGTGCACGGTTGTCGTCACGGCCTTGGGCTCTTCGGTGCTGCCCATCGGTGCGGGTTCGACGTATTTGAGGACGGTCATGTCTGAGCGGAGCGAAGGCGTTAGCAAGGAGAGACGAACGGAGAAAGAGGTGGGGGGTTACGGTACCTTTCTTCTTGTCAATCTGCATCTTGGTGTACATGTAGACGCCGAAGATGATCAAGTTGCTGATGATGTAGAGCGCGCGCACACCGTTGAGGACGTTCGGGTCGTCAAAGGGGATCTTCTTGCTGGCTTGCATCATCACGAGGATGATGACCAGGTTGGTACTATTCATCAAGTATCAGCTCTTCTTGCTCTTTTGCTTGCTTGCGTGGAATCGCAAAGTCGGATCGAGGTCGCGTGGACGTACATTTGCGGATTCATGATGGGCGACGGCTGGCGGCGATAGCTGCTGTTGGTGATGCCGAAGAAGAGGAAGTTATGGAGTATTACGAGGTGGGCGCGAGAGGATGGTAGAGGAATATATAGCTGTCTGCGAAAATCAGATAGAGGAAGTCCACGTTGCTTCTGAAAGGGAAGGTTCCAGGTTGGCGGCGGGTGGACCCTGCGTTTGATTGCTGGCTTGGCACTTTTCCAAGCGAACTTCAGCTCGCTCGCTATCGCGAACACGAAATTCATTCACCTGCACTTGCCCTGTGCTTTTCACATGTCAATCTTCAGCACTCGATCGGGAAACAATTTGATGTTTGAGCAAATGATTGGGATTTTTCGATGTCGCTATCTCAGTGATATGGCTATTGGAGAGACCCGATCCTTCTCAGCAACTCGCATTGCCCAAAGTCAAGCCTCGCCTTTCCAGCTCTCTAGATTCACCGAACGCCTCGCTTATGAAATGATGCAGACCGAAATGACTGTGTAGACTCCTGACTTTTCTCGCCCCTCGATCTTGGGATAGCTCTTAATCGCAGCCACTCACCGACGGAGTGAGGAGCCGACCGGCACCGATAGGCGAAGTGCCACCATTCTCATCTTCATCGTCGTCTACGAAGATGCCCTCGTCCTCGTCCTCCTCAACGATCTTCAGAGTAGGTGGCACAACTGGAGCATCGGCGTCGGGCATGGCTTTGTCGCCTTGGATGTGCTTGAGGAACCAGCTGATCTTGCCGGTCTTGCGGATGTCCGCCGGGACCATCACCATTCTCGAGACCGACTCTTCTCCTCCCATGCGAGTGCGCTTCAGCCAGATGCGACGCGGATTGTCCGTGAAGTTCTTGTTGGATCTGAGGAGGATTGGGATGGACTTGGGCGCTTTGTGGCCCTGAAAGCCGCCTTGCTTGCCAGGAACGTCGATGAGTCTGACGAATCTATCGAGGTCGGCGCAGACGTTGCTGGTGAAGTCGTCCTTACCACCTTCGAGGACGGTGCCATCTGGACGCTGCATCTGACAGCCGCGAGCGATGATCTCGACGTTGGCGCTGTTCTCGCTGTCCTCGCCGTCCTTGCCATGAAGCAAGTACTTGCTGGCAAATCGGCTGGGGATGAAGGCGTCCAGTATGAACATGGTGTCGATGCCGGAGTCCGTGAAGAGCTTGATGATCTCGAAAGCGTCAATCTCTCTCTTTGGGAATCCTTGCTCGAATTTCCTTGGGTCTTGTCAGCTTTTACCTTTTTGTCATATGATACTGAGCGGCACTTACCACGTGTAGTCCTCGCCGTTGAAACCAGCGCCGCCGTGGTAGTAGATGATCATTAAATCATCTTCGCCTTTGCCCTGGAGCTCCTCCTCGAAGTACTTGAAGACCACATTCGGCTTGCTGCGAGGCGGGAAGTTGACGATGTGGAGCTCGCAGTCGAAGTTCTTATTGACCAAGTCGTACACGTTCTTCGTCTTTTGGTGATGGATAGACTCGACTCCGAACTTTACTGCTCTGCCTGGTGCTGGAATCTCGTCCGCAATATCGTCGGTGGCGTCCAAGATGTAGAAGTGAGCGGTCTTCGCATTGCTGATGTTGTACTTGGTCATGCCGTGACGCGTGGCCAGCTCGCCGTATGGCTTGGTCGCCATCTTGAATGACGAAAGGAGCTGATGCTGAGAGGGTGTTGTAGGTCAAAGGTGTTGATGGTGTTGAGTTGATGTGTGTTGTCTGGAGTCGTGTCAAAACAGAGTGTCAAACGGAATGAAGCTTTGAAATAGGGAACCTGCGGAAGCTCCCATCAGCATGTGATAATGCCCCTTCCGCGCACTCAAAGTGAGCTCTCGCGAAAGTCGAGCACTTACAGCTTCCAGGCTGATGAGGTGCTGAAGCAGAACCTGATCTGTGTACCTGCCTGTGTTCGTGAGAATAATTGATCTCGAAGGAGCGTCGAGTATCTCCCTGAGATTGTGGTGTGGTGTAAGTTTGATGGAAAGAGAAGTCTGATGTTGTTGTAAGCGTGGTTGTGACAGGATGAGAAGCATCATGGTTTCGTTGATCAGTCGGAGCCTTGGTTGGTCCAAGCTTGCGCATGTGAGAGTCTTGAAGTAAAGGCGAGCGACAAACCGTCCAGAAGTCGGCTTCCATCACATGAATTCTGGCGTTCGGCTCTATCATCAAATCTCGTTAGCTTCATCTCTATTCGTACACTCAACGCCCGCTCAAATGGTATCTCTCAAAGCAAATCCGGTCCCACCAGGCGAATACATGGCACAAGCCGGCCAGCTCATATCTGTCGTCCTTCAGAGATCGGGTAACGGCAGAACTCTCTCCTGACTTCTCTTCGCTGCTCCGACGAACTTCGCTCTCTCCTCCTCGGTCTTGAATTCGATCCTCACACCATGCACCTTCTTGATAGGCATATCTCTGGGCTGGACAACCTTCACTTGTCCATTCCCAGCATTGACCACTTTCGGCGGCCTCACAACCGTGACGTCGATGCCTTTGACTCTCGCAAACTTCTGACCGTCTTCTTTCACTTTCACGTGCTGTACGATGTTGTTCATCCACCATCTCGCCCAGCCCTCGCCAAAGCTGGAGCTGATGTGCATGAGAGCCATGATGCCTCCTGCCGCTCCTGGCGTTGATACTCCGTCGTCTTCCCAGAGGCGGAGCATTTCGATGTTTGCGAATTGCTCCTCGAAAGCGAAGACTCCGGCCAAGCCTTCGTGGATAACTGTCGTCTTGGTCGTGCGGAAACTGCCAATCAGCTTCCTGCCGAATATGGCAGACTGGAAAGCAATCGCATCGTTCTCAGATTCGAAGCAGTAATTGATCCAGGTAGTCTTGATCTCCTCCTGGAGCATTGCACCCCATTGCTCGCTGTGAAATCTCAACGAGATGAGACCCTCGGCCGTCGACTGTAAGGATACCTTCTCCGGGTCGAAGTAAGAACAGTAAGGCACTGTTTCTTGCATCTCCGACAGCTTCTGCTGCATTCGAATCTCGCGATCATCTGACAGGCACCACACTGATGTCACAACTTTGGTGCCACCATGCTCTTTATTCTCTCGTTTGCGAACAACACAGATCCGGGCTTCTTTGCACGCTCCAACCATTTCCACGTTGAAGCGTGGATCAGGTTCATTGGGGTTGGTCTGCGCCTGCTCTACTAGTTTTCCCCTAACGTCGCAAAGAATCGCTGCGTTTCGGAAAAGCTGCCTCTCAAATTTGGACCCTTCTGTATAGCTGGGCGCCTGAGGTTGAGATTGTCGCTTGCTGATAGACCTAGTGGATTTTGCGGTCTGCGGTCGAGGTGAATGTTGTTCGTCCTGGGGGCTGCTCTTAGTCCGTGATCTTGTAGAAAAGAAAGAAGCAGGAGTAGCAGGTGGCTGTGGTCGTGGATCGTTGTCTGGACCTAAAGCAGGTGAGGGTAATTGCGCGCCTCCATTCGAAGACCTCCACGACTCGGTCCTGCACTTTGGAGAATCGCCAAGATCGCTCAAGGTACTACTGCTCCCAGGGACAGCTTGAAGGTCGTTTTCAATAGCTTTCATCAAAGACGGCAACGTCGCTGATTCTCGTCGGACTTGCGACACACGTCGCGACTGTGATGGTTCTGTTCCGGCATATGCACTGTCCTTGGGTGACGAACTTGGATTCGCGCCATCTTGGCGAAGGTCTCCAATGCTCGGACGTCGGTCAGGAGGCGAGCCAGATTCAAAGTCCCAGTCCATATGCTTGGTACCGGCGTGATAATAAGAAGGTTGGCCAGACGAAACGTAATAAGCAGAGTCCTCCCGTTTTGACCTTGAGCTTACAGCAACCTTGTTGCCAGGATTTGCCGGTATTGCCCGCGGGGCACTGACAGGACGTGGGGGTGCCTGGTACGAAGAAAATCGAGGTGGACGAAGCGGAGGCGGCTCAAGAAGCTTGTCATCCCTTTCTGAGTCCTCCAGGTAATATGTCGTCGGTGTTCGCTCCAGTGTAGAGGAACTGCTCGCACTACCACGATGCTCGCCATTCATCTGGATAGCTCTATCACGTGCGACTAAGGAAGGTGTACTAAAAGCAGATCAGCAAGGAACAGTCAGATCAGACTCCGAAATTGAAGCGCAACTGGTCCGAGCCACAATGGACGCACCTGTTCGCAATGGACATGATGATTCGGTGGAGGTCGTCTATCTTGTGGCTCAAATCGCCCTCTACTCGGTCGTGGATAGTGGCAATGTTTTCTGCACTAAAGTGTGAGTGATGGATTCTCTCCTCGCCGCTATACTTGGAAAGACTCACCAGCCATGGGCACGACCGTGTTCTCTAGCCGGGAGAGCGACCTGGACTGGAGGGCCTGCATGGTGAGGTTGATGCTGTTGGAATGCATCTGGAGGATATTGCGCAGGGCCGTGATGTCGCCGCCCTCGGTGGTCCATTTGAAGGTCTTGTAGTTGGCCACGACGACCTCGCTCCAGCTGCGCTCCACGACAAAGCCGCCATTGGTCTCCTTCTTCTTGATGACTTGGTAGCGGTCCACGAAGCTGTCGAGGTCGTCCAATGTCTTGTGTGCGCTCTGTAGAATGGTACTGACGGCCGCCGTTGTGTCGTTGTCCGCGTGAGACAAGACGCTACCATCTTCGTGCAACGTTTCTGCCACCAGCTTCAATGCTTCGCTCAGTCCTTGAGCTTCGCGTTCCACTTCCGCGAACTCGGCTGGCGCGCTCTTCTTGCCGTGTGTGAATGCTCGTCCGATCTTCCATGCGGTCTGCGATAGCATCAAGATGTCACCGACGGAGAGCGGTTGGAAGGCCATGGCCAGCCCGGGTGAAGATCGGGCTGCTCGGGTTCCAAGTCGGCGGTGCTGTTGTTGTCTTGCCTTGCTCTTTCTCTGAATCTTGCTCTTTCCTCCTCGAGGATCTTTCAACTTTCAAATCGCCCACTCCAGCAAAGAACCTCCTCAACAATATCCCATTCAAGTCGTCGATGTCAAGAAAGAAGGAGCGCAGAAATGCGTCAGTCGCCAGTACTTGATGACCCCTCTGGCTGAGCTGCGGCAGCAGTCGATACTTTCACCGGCCTCAGGTTGCACAGAATGCGTCGCGCAATAGCAGCTCCGGTGGTAAGTGGCCTCCTCGGGCCTGTCACATCACACTGCTCATTATAGGATCGCCAATAACCACGCTCGGGCGGCGCAGCATCTAATTCCACCGCCATGCGACAGCTCAGCACGCATCAAGACAGCACGCGTCGTCCCTCCCCTCCGGACAAGGACTACCCAACCTCAACCTCATTCCTCCGTAAGCCACGACGCATGCTTCCGCGCCCCGTTGCTGCCATGTGCTGGGCCGAATGCCGTCTTTCTGAGGGAGTTCGCAGCTTCAATTCTCGTACAGGCTTGGAATCCGAGAAAACGTGCCGACTTCATTGGCCTGGGGTCGTTCTTGAAGCGAGCCTTCCCCCACTCACACGCCGTCGCGAAGCCTAAAGACGGGACGACATCCTCCTTCATTTGGCGGCTGGTGGTGGCAGTGAACTTCGAACAGCATTCTGGGGATTATTGAAAGATGTCAAGAGTGCCACAAGAAGGATTCGAAAGGAAGGGACCCTCACGCATCCGCAAGTCGATCGGTCCTGAGTAGTGGCCTCTAGCTCCGTTGCTGGCCTAAACTTGTGCCTAGAAAACGACATCACGTCCAACATGAACTCGCTCGGCCATCGATTTCACGTGGGAATCCTGCGCTATACACGATATGCCGGATCGGCAGTGTCGAAGTAGGAAGTTGTCCCGCAATATGCGATATCAGGAAGGGCTGCCTGTCGACCTGCTGCCTGCCGACTTCACGAATTGCTTGCGCCGAAATTTGAAACCCGAGACGCTGTGTTGCACGAATAATATTTGTCACGGGGCTTGCGCGCTCACCGGACATCACCTGCTTCACGCTGAGGCGGAGCAGCGTTGTTGAAATTGCCTCATCAGCTGTGCTTACTGCGGATTCTCGAGCAAGAACGGGATCTCACACAACAAAGTATCGACATCGAACACGTTGAGCCCGTCGAGCTGCAGCATTTCTTTGACCTTCTGGACTGTCTCGGCTCCGCCATTATAGAAGTCGGTCCTTGGACGCTTGCGTTCGGGATGCCGAGAGTAATATGGCAATGCCTGACGAGACAGCCTCACTTGCCAAGACCTGCTATCTGATGCACGTCGACCTTTTGGCTCGCGACAAAAACGGTATGGAACGATTGTTGCACGAGGAGACTTGACAGCGTGAATTTACTCGCACCGTTGTTGGGGTCGGGGAACAACGTGGCGTTTTGTCGATGAATTGTCACGATCATGTTACTCTAGCTCGATGTTCGACGCTTCTTGCTTGACATTGAGTGTGTGATTTGGTTAGTAGTTGCCATGTAAGTGCGCGAGAAGAACCATCACCTCTGTCCGTAGACAGAGCTGCCCAAGCCAGGGCTGCCAAGCGGTCCGTGCGCACGCGCCTTAGCGCGTTCTGTCATGAGGTTCTCACTGACGTCGTTGACACTCCTGTTGCTATATACCTTATTCTGCATGTATCAAGAATATCGCGCGGAGGTTCGCACATATTGTACAGCAATTCAAAATGAGCTCTCTAGCCGAGCTACAGGAACAATGGAATCACCTGTACAAAACTCAGCTCCCAGCCATGGCCAAAGCCCGTAATCCGGCGCAAAAGAAATGGCCTGTAAACCTGGATCATTGCTTTGCTCGCATAGTACTGGACAACACCGTCGGGAAAGACAGGCCTTGGAACCAAGTCATCAAGTCACCTGCGTATAAGAATATGTCTGACGAGCAGCTGAAAGGCGCGATCGATCTCGCAGAGAAGCTTGCATCTGGGGAGGCGGACTTGCAGGAACTGGATCAGAGGAGTCTGGAGCTGAGAGGGAAGATCAAAAATATGAAGCGAAAGGCAGGTGGCGGAGAGATTACATGCGAAGCAAAGCCAAAGAAGGTGAAACCGGAGGAGAAGACCGTATCATCCTACTTCCTACCTTCACCAGCATCTCCTGAGAAGAAACCAATCAAGGACGAAGATACCAAAGACAACACCACCACCGAATCTTCAAACCCCAAGCCGAAAGACCCGGATATGTCCCTCCAACTCCAACGCATCGAATCCTCCTCCATAACTCCCTTCCGCAAACAAATCCTCTCCATGCTCTGCAAAATCCCTCGCGGCCGGTACTCCACCTACGGCGCCATGTCCGACCACATCTCGTCCACCTCACACAAGACCTGCGCTCGCGCGATCGGAAATGCGATGCGTAACAACCCTTTTGCTCCCGAAGTGCCGTGCCATCGCGTCATAGCGGGAGATGGGACTCTGGGCGGGTTTAAAGGGGAATGGGGAGAGGAGGGGAAGTATGCGAAAGATAAACGCGAACTGCTGTACGAAGAGGGCGTGAGGTTTGATTCGAAGGGGAAGGTGAAGGGGCCGCCGTTTAGGGATTTCAAGTAAGGCGATGGCTGTTTTGGATGTGCTGTGACCAAGGGGCAGTGTGTAGAATTATGATGATTGTATTGATGAGTCCAAGAGGTGATGATTATGTGAGATAGGTGAAGACCAAAACTGTACTCTAGTAAACAACTTCCGTGAGGGTATCATTCCATTTCCCGTTCCCATGCGCGGCTCACAATTTCCCATTATGTGTCGTGTTCCGTGGAGAATTCGTCCTCCTAACGGACTTTTCTTACAGAAGAAGAGGCGGCACTCTTCTCTCTTTCCCTCTCTCTAGCCTTGCCGTCCTCCCTGCCGCCATCAGGTCTTCCGCTCCTTCGCTTAGCAGAGCGGGACGGCGCAGGTCCAAGGAGGAAGGTCTTCAGCTTCACGTACATGTCGTCCAGCACCCGGAAAGGCCAAAGCATGAACTGCCACGCGATGGCCACGGGCATCGCAATGAGATTTCCAATTGACTGCATTACGCCACGGCTCTGTGAGTTTTGCGCGGCTGCAGCTGCCAGGCTGATCGCGTCTTGCATGCGAGCTTCGAGAGCTTGAAGCCGCTGCTCAGTCTGAATGGCGATGGTGGTCTGTCGCTTCTCGTAGCGGCGCACAGCGCGTTCCAGTCCTTCCACGCGGGGTTCGTAGCGTTTGCGAATCTCGCTAGAGAGCTCGTTGATGTCGGTCTTCTGGGCCATGCTCGTTGTCTGAGGAACAAGCGTGTTGTCTGCGAGCTTCGCTTCTAGTTCTTGGATGCGGTTGGCGAGCGTGGAGAGAGTATTCTTCTCCTCTAGTGCGGAGGATAACGGATCGTCGATTCCCGTGACGACTCTTTGAAGGTGGAGGGTCCTCTGAGAAACCAAGCGAATGAGTTGCCTGGCTGGTTGTATCTCGGCGCCGAGAAGGAAGATGGAAAGGTTTGTATCTGATACTAGGACCGTCGAGGCTGTCGATAATTGTGCGCGTATGATGTGAAGGAGATAGGCTGCCAAGGCAGGGAAGACGAACGTCGCTGCTAAGGCTAGCACTTCTTGTCGTCGCAACTCTCTCGCAGAGTCATCTCGGTCATTGTTCTGCGTAGGTGCATCCTCATTGCTTGCAGCATCTTCACGTTTCCGATCCGATGTGGGTTTGGGTGAACTTCCGGCCGAAGATGCAGTTTCCACAGCCGTCTCATCATCTAGTTCTGCCGAAACGCCAACATCTTGACTCGGGTCCACCTCCCGTCTCAATTCCTGAGCAGAGAAGTACCAATCCCAAGGCAATCTTATGCTCCAGTTCAAGAATATCGCCGCCAGTCCCAATAGCAGCGCGTCTGTCACGAAGGCAGATCCGTTCTTGAATAGCAGCCCGCCGATTGCAGGCAGAATCGCGAACGCTAACGGCGACGAATGCCAGTGAGTCAACTCATTCTCATTGTTTCCTCCTCGTCCTCTACCAGTGCGAGGGTTTATGATCTCGTCGGCGAACGATTGCGACACATCTTCGAGGCTGGAATACGACAAAAGCGAGGATCTGCGTCGGAGCAACGGATCCGGCTTCGGCGATGGTGATGCGGTGGACGGCCGCTGTGAGACGCGCTGTCGAGCTGCAGCGGAGGGAGGAAGGGCAGTACTGATGCTGCCCGTCGTCGCGGAGCGCGTGGGAGGTTCAGGCTTGGTGGTCGCGTTGTTCGCGTCCGTCATCTTTGGTTTGCGGTTTCGATGTGGATGTCGGTGTGTTCAGCTCGGATATTACACATTGTCTTACTGCGGAAGAGTGGAAGGCGTTGGAAAAGAAAAATCAGAGGTAAGGACGGGCGTGCGACGGTCGCGCCTTCATGTCAGTATCAGATTATGGCGCGCACCTTCCCTCCCTCGCGCGCATGTGAAAGGGAAGAGGCCTTGCAGTCGGTCGGAGGCGCGAGGTGATGTGCTGTGCCTGCAGAAGCCGATGATGCCGCCAAGCAAGCACCTAGGTTCGCTGCAGTGCTGCAGTCCAGCGGCGGGGTGCGAGGCTTTGTTCCGCACTTCATCTTGCTGCTTCGGGCGGAATTGATATGCACTCTGCATTGTTATCTGCCATCGCAGTGTTGTTCCTGTCACATTGGACGCCAACTGCCGGCATCGTGCGTCAGACGTGGAAGGGAACTGCTTCGTGGCCAACCTAATCCTGTCAGCCTTATCAAATGCCTGCTCCTTTTCACGTGCGTCCAAACTACCCGCATCCCCCGTCCAATCGACTTCCCGGAGGCCCCTGGATCCGGATTTGGCTTCTGTTTCGAAGCTGCCAATAGTCTGGAGATAGCGAGTGAAAGTACATTACAGGGGCATGTTGCGCCCTAAGGGCCCGTTGGTTGGGGCGCGGCAATAAACCATGGACATAAAATACACTGTCGTCTGTTCAGACAGCTAGAGGGCTTCAGAGGAGATGAGATTTCTACTTTGCCAACGTACCATCACGCAACTGCTGGCCACGCATAGTCTGGCATATCCAGCTTCTTTTCAGTGAAGCCTAGCTTTGAAGCAGCAGTCATCGCCACCCAATCCAACTTCAAACCAAACGCAATGGTAAATAACCAGTTTCTTAGACTGATGCCCCACTGTGTCTGGGGAGCAAACCATTGCATCGCACCAACTCCGCCTTGTTGACTTTTTAAAAAGGGCAGCATGAGATTCTCGTAATTGCGTAGAACGGTTGTCATATCTCCAGGGTGAGTTAGCAGCTCGCCAGCCAACACGTAGCCTCCCATAATGGCCAGGCTGGTGCCCATACCAGGTGTCGCATAGCCAGCATCACCGAGAAGAACCAAGCGCCTGGATACCAGCTTTGGACACCGGACTTGTCCAAATAACGAGCAATAAAAGTCGTCGCTTTCGCGCATGCCTTTCAAGAGTTCTGGGGCCTTCCAGCCAGCATCGGACATGGTTGATTCCAACAATTGCATGAAACTCTCGTCGCCTTGTTGCAGAGCCTTGTCATAGACTTCCAGTCTTTCTTTGTCCTTCAAGGGCAAAACGTGCATGATCAAGGCTCGTGTCCGACCTTCAGGGTGCGGGTCTGGCCGAAGGATAGTCCAGCGTCCGCCAGTAGCGCTGATTCCCTTGGCAAGTCGCTCTCCTTTGAGCAGGTCACCTTTCATCGTCCAGTAAGCTGCCCTCACACCCTCATCGACAACGTGTTCGCGAGTACTGGTTCCCATCATCTTCGCTCTCAGATTCGATCCAAATCCGTCTGCGGCAACGAGAAGATCGTACATCTTGGTTTCTTTGCTTTTTGAGAATGTGACATTTACACCGTCAGTCAACTCTTCATAGTCGTTCACCGTCTCATCATAGATCAGCTCCACCTGTTCCAACACAGGCTCAATGAGAATCTTTCCCAGCTCTCCTCGGAAAATTTCGTATTCACTTGTGAGTGACTGAATGTCATCCCGTCCGGTCGCCCGCATGGTGACCACAGGACTACCATCATCATTCACGATCTGCATTCCCTCTTCTCGGGTTGCATGCTTGCGGATCTCAGGTTCCAGTCCCATCCACTTGATGATGTCAACTGCCGAGCTGCGAATGTCGACGCTGGCGCCGGTCAAACGAAGTGAAGGTGCTCGCTCGACCAAGGTAACTTTGGCTTTTGGGTAGGCTCGCAGCAGCCAGAAAGCGAACGCGCCGCCTGCTATTCCGGAGCCCGATATAAGAATGTTGAGGGGCCTCGACATGGTGACTTTGTGCGATTTGAACGAATTGCACGACTAGAATGTGCTGTGAACGTGAGTATATCAAGCGCTTCCCTTCGATGCAATCAAGTGAAATCATTGTCTTGGGAAGCACCTCTTGGAGGCTGGCAAGCGGGCTGAGCTGACGAACTTATTAACGTCGTATTCCTATCGAGAGTCGCCGAATTCCACGCATCATTGTACGATCAGAGCTGTGACTCAACAATCATATTGATCCTCTTCCCCTCTGAGGAGAGGAGATTCCATGTTTGCTTTGTTACACGGGCATTTACACCGGACTTTCAAATGCCCGGTTGCTGCGACTAGATCCTCTGTGACGGGAGGATCACAACAGTCGCGCAGTCGGAAGCGGAGGCACATCGACGGCGCAGCATGCGCTTTTCACTGAAAATCGACTGTGCCGTCTCGTCGACGGTCGTGCGACATGTTGATGTGAGAGATGGGAGGTGGAGGAAGGAGAAGGAGACATCTTCGTGCATGCCAAATGCCAAATCGATGTTGAAGGGTGAGTGGAAAGCACGGGGCAGCCGGTGTCTCCTCGGTGCTTTCTGCTGGCTCCTCCCGGCGCGACGCCGAACGCGTCCTCGAGTTTGGTTGTGACTTTCTCCTCGTACCATCTCCATCTCCATCTCCATCACCAACAATTCCATCTGCCTTCCAATGTCTCATCAAATGCCGCGTCGGATCTTGCCAGAGGAACATATTGACGCACCCACAGCGAACCACGCAAGCAGAAGCAGCTGGTTCTGAGACACCAGCTGCAGCTTCACTCTTTGCTTGCCCGAAATGGACGATTCAGGACCCAAGTCCGTGGAGAGCCCACGCCACTTCCAAACTGTCCAAACTGAACATGTTCGACAGGCTCCAGAACGATAACCTCACGTCAATCGCGTTGCTGAACACCTGAGAACCCCGTGGAGATGCTCCTAGTGGCGATCACCCTACTTCCCCGGCAGTTGATGTCTCACTCATGTCGAGTGACCATCTACCGTAGCCATGATCGCACAACTCAGTTCGATCGCCAACGACCTTCAGTGGCGACCATGCCTTTCCTTCAGATGAATCTGGTGCCCTAGACGCGAGGCTTTTCTGCGAGCATCAGTTTGCCGCTTGCAGCATTTCAGCAGTAAGTCCGGAAGCCATCCCCGAGCCATTTGGACTAAGGTCTGCTGGGAGCAACTTCAGAACACGCCATTGCAAAGAGCCGCTCCAAGAATTAATGAAGCACCGAAAGACAATTCCGCGCGATTCCGGTCACAAATGCCTCAATGACAATTTGTCGACATGAAGACCCCCGAGGATCAATGGGTCTTCTTGTGATCGGAGTCTCGGCTTTGGCCAAGCTGAGCAGGACTGAGCTGTGAAATCCCAAGACACTCGTCAGGAAAGATGTGCATCAATGTGGCTCCTAGATCTTTGAAGGATCATCAAGCGCATAGATGCACACATGAGCCGCTTTGCCTGTTCAAGAAAGGTTTAATATCACAAAGAAGCTTGACTGTGCCCCTTGACGACATGAGCGCGGGCAAGTATCCGTGGTACTGATCCAGAGGAAGCTCCTCACGCCATTGGCCCACTTTCACGTGGCTTGACATTAGCACGTGCCGTGCACGGATGGTGTTCTCCAAACGTGTACTGCAAGTCGCAGGGAGCTATGCAATACTCTCCTGCGGTTTCACACCTAAAACCAGGTCACTCCTATGCAAATCGGCTCCTTCAGCATCGGAAATTTTGGGTCACTCAAGACCATGGCTCGCGTCGGCTGCACATTCTCATGTTCGATGATCGAGAATGTTTGATAGACATGCATTCCTTTGTCTCACTCGTGTCCAGTGTTTGTGGTAGGTCTTCTCGATTGGGAAGAATTAGCCGCAGAGCGCTCAGATTGGCGAACACCGACAAAGAAGACCATCGCATTCCTGTCGTCTGCTGGACGAGGCGCTAGGTGGGCCCTGTTGGTTATCCTTCTCGACCACTCACGCCGTCAAGAGCCTACAATCTTCTTGACTTCTTCGGTGCCCTACCGAACGCCTCGAGACCCGAACCGGCAAATCTTGGGCTGGACGTTGTTCGTACCAGGCAGTGCTTAGGAATCCCGCCATGGCTTCTCACTGCAAGAAGTCCCTTGATCATCTCAACGCTGACACACAGGCTACTATATATGGCTCATTGTCGCTCGTTCTGCTGTGATATGCTGATCGTCGAACTAACACCGCAGTCGCCAAGATGCGTTCTTTCTCAAGCACGTTCGCAGCTTACGCGCTGCTGCAGCTCAATGGAGTCGATGCCTTCTGGCGTATGAACTGCGCTACCATCATGACCGGACGTATTGACCCCTTGGTCAGCCCTGGAGCCATTGCCGGACACGCTCATTCAATCGTTGGGGGTTCAAGTGAGCATCCACCCCATCACATGGTTTGGCAAAGCTGATCCTTTTAGATATTGGAATCAGCTCGACTTACCAGTCCCTTGTCAACTCCGATTGCACTTCATGCGAAATCGCTGCAGACAAGTCGGCATACTGGACACCTACCCTGTACTACGCCTATGAGAACGGAACTTTCATTGAGGTGCCTCACTCTGGATCTGTTGTCTACTACTTGGGCCGCGGTGACAACCGCAATCAGACTATTCCATTTCCCAAGGGATTGAACATCGTGTCCGGAGACAAAAATGCTCGCAGCTATGATAGCAACACGATGACTTGGGGAAATGCTACCTATCCAGGGAGACCAATAGCTGATCGTGTCAGCTTCAACTGTCTTGCGGATAAGCCACTCCCTGAACAGCCATACATGTTCCGTACCGATTGCATTAATGGCTTGCGCGCCCAGATCCAGTACCAATCATGTTGGAACGGCAGGGATCTATATCTTCCCGACAACAGCCATGTGGCCTACCTAAGCCAAATCGACAATGGCGTCTGCCCACCCACTCATCCTTACCAGCTTCCTCACCTCTTCCTGGAGACGCTCTGGGCCGTCAACGATGTTAAGGGCCAGACTTCGGGAGGCCGCTTCGTCTTCTCCCAAGGCGACACCACCGGGTATGGATTCCACGGTGACTTCCAGAACGGTTGGGAGCCGTCGGTGCTTGCCGATGCTGTGCAAAACTGCTTGAACACCGATAACGCTGGACAAATATCGGCTTGCCCTGCTCTTTCCGCCTCACAAACTAATGGATACAACAACAACTGCCCCCGTCGTCCATCCCCGATCGGCGAGAAGACTGATGGTCTGCTGACCAAGCTCCCTGGCTGTATCCAGATGACTAGCGGGCCGGGTGCAGCACCAGCGTCCGCAAATCAGTGTCCAGCTGGTGTACCCCTGCCCTCGGTCGCGGCCACTGTTGACTCGGTGGCTCGTCCAACTTCGTATGCAACCACAGGCAAATCATACGGCATTTCAAACTCGCAAATCGCGCTTGGATGCTTCAATGACAGTGCAGCCAACGCAGTCCGCGCGTTGAACGCCATCTCGATCTCCAACTCCTCTGCCATGACTGTGGAGTACTGCCAGACCTACTGTAACGGAAAGGGCTATAGGTTGAGCGGTGTTGAATACGGACAAGAATGCCACTGTGATAACTCGATCAATCCCACTGCGGTCGGTGGATCGAGCCAGTGTACTTGGACCTGTGGTGGTACCATGACCAAGGGCGACAGCGTGGAAATCTGCGGTGGCCTCGGCTACATCAACATTTTCAACAACACTGACCCATCTTTCGTTCCCAGTGGAAGCAACAAAAACAGTGCTGGAAACCTCTCGCCTCCGTCCACTCTGGGTTCCTTTCCACCAGACTACGTCGGCTGCGCAACGGATCAGATGAACTGGGTTCGCGCTCTTGGCGGCCCTTCGTTGGACCAAGTCAACATGACCGCGTCCATCTGCAAGGCCTTCTGCTCTTCAAAAAGCCCTGGCGGCTACCAATACTACGGAACTGAATACGGCTCGCAATGTTTCTGCGGCAATACCATTGCCTCGCCTAACTACCTCCTCAACACCACTTCCACGCCCAACAACAGCACTTGCAAAATGCGCTGCTCCGGCGCCGGCAACGAGATCTGTGGCGGTTCCAACGCCCTGTCAATATACAAGAACTCGACCTATGTTGCTCCCTCAGTCAAGACGCAGATTGGAAACTTCCTGAACAAGCAGTGCTTGACCGATCCAAACACCAAAGGCCGCGCCTTGACCGGAGCTTCTACCACCAGCCCGCAGATGACCCCGGATATGTGCGTCAAGTTCTGTTCGGGCAAGTCTTTCCAATACGCTGGTGTGGAGTATGGCCAGGAGTGTTACTGGTAAGTGATGAGAAACCTCTTCGAACAGTGTAAAACGCGTGCTGACTTTTTCCCCACAGTGGTAAGAGCATCAACTCTGCTTCCAGTCCCCAGACGACGACTTGTCCCCTCGCCAAAATGATGCTTTGCCCTGGTGATCCGACGCAGTGGTGTGGTGGCCCTTCGCTGTTGACGTTGTACTCTTCGTCCCCGTCGTAAACGCGAGTGAAGCGACGGAGGTGAAGTTCTTTGTTTGGAAGCGTATCAGCGTGACGAATGGGCTTGGATATGATGATTGTAGATATTCTTATTAGTATTCCTATTTTATTATTCAACCTTCAACGTCTCATCATCAGATACTCAGCGTGACTTTGTTGCGTATGAGTCTTCGAAGTTGTGCACGTCTTGTGCAACATCGCTGTGGATCTTCACGAGCTCGTTTGTCCAAGCTTCGCCGCCCTCCAAGTGAAATCTACACCTGAGGCGAAACGCGAGAAGTGCATCGAGAACAAGTGAGAACTGCCAATTTCGTCCGCATTCTCACATGTTCTGGCCCCACCGCTCTTGGACTCTCACCTCACGAATCGAAGTATTTCTTGTTTCGATTTCTTGACTTTCTCTCTCTCTCTCTCTTCAACAACACAACCACGACACAACATTAAGCAACAATCCACTCTTCAACATCACTCAACACAACCAACACACTCCAAACCTACCAACACACCTCATCCATCAGCAAGACATTCAAGATGCCAGCACGCTGGGACGACGCCGCGGAGAAGCAGCTCCTGCTCTGCGTCTGCTACGTCCAGAATATCACCTCCCCCGACTGGAACAAAGTCGCCGCCATGATGGGCAGCGACTACACCGCGTCCGCAGTCATGCAAGTCCCCCTCCTCCCCTCTTTCCCTTCCAGCCTCCCCATCTTCTACCCTCCCCCTCTTCCAACTCGCTAACGTCCCTTGCAGGCAGAAATTCGCCAAGATCAAGAAAGCCATCAAAGAGCAGCACGGCGACGTCAACGGCGACTCCGCAGGCAGCGGCACTCCAGCTCCGACTCCCAAGTCTGGCGCCAAGCGCGGTCGGCCGAAGAAGGCTGCTGGCGAGAGTGCCAAGGGCAAGGGCGCTGGTGGCAAGAAGGGAGTCGAGGATTTCGATGCGGAGGACGACCAGGATGACCTTGAGGAGAGTCCGACGAAGAAGGTCAAGAAAGAAGAGAGTTTGGAGGAGGATGGTGATGAGCTGGAGTAAGGCGGGAGAGTTCTGAGGCTGGGCTATGCTGGAGGTCTCTCTTCTTTGCGTGTGGTGGGGGCTTTGGGTGCGAGAGGCTGTTGTTTGAGGGCGAGCGAGTTCGATGGCTTCTGAATGCGTGCGGAATTCTATGATTTGGTTTCTGGGGAGCGCGACGTGTCTTTACAGACTGCGCGCGGCGAGAGTCCCAATAGCGAGCGAATGGGAATTGATGATCTTGACTGCGTTTGCCCCTATTTTCACGTGTTAGCTTTGCGTGGCTCTTGAGACCTCACCTCCGCTTCGCATCTCTTCACTTCACTTCGCGTCCCAAATCACCGCTTAGTCGACACGAGGCCTTCTTAAAGCCACTTCTTCCTCTCACGCTTGAATTTGCTCTTCCCTTCTGCAACTCTCTCAAACACCGCGTTTGCTGAACACATCCTCCAACAACACAAACATCAACCCACAACAAATCTTCCCACGCATCACAACTCCGAACCTACAACCCCCTCAAAACAGCCAATATGGGTCGGACCTGGGATGACACGGCCGACAAGCAGATGCTGCTCAGCATCATACACACGTCCGCTCCCAAAGTCGAGTGGGACCAGGTGCGCGCCGCCATGGGCGAGGACTACACCCTCGAGTCGCTGAAGTACGTCTCACCACCCTCTTCACTCTCCGCGCGCTTCTTGCTGACCGGTCCTTCTTTCGCAGGCAGCGCTACAAGAAACTGCGCAACCTCAAGCCCAAGGAGAGCTCCGACTCGCCTGCTCCCTCTGACGCGGCCGCCACCAAGGCACCAGCTGCGAAGAAGGGTACGGCGAAGAAGTTGACGGCCGCCGAGAAGAAGCGCAAGGCTGCTGCTGCCGCTGCCGAGGAGGATGAGGACGATGAGGAGGAGTACCAAGAGCAGACTGCGAAGAGCAAGAAGACCAAGAAGGTGAAGAAGGAGCCTACCGACGACGACGAGGATGGAGAACTCTTGTGAGCTTGCTTCCTCCAGTCCGAAACTAAGGCCAGAGCGGTGGACTATCCTCAACGATGGATGCAATTGAGATGCGGCATGGAGTGGAGCACTTGAAGCAGAGACTCCGACGGCATATCAGTCCAAAGCGGAGTCTCGACTCTCAAGGAGACATCTAAGCAGGTACACGTCCGGCGCTCCGAGTTCTGAGGTGGGTGTTGCTAGCATACAGGGTCTCCTTTCTCGAGTTTGGGATTGCACTGTGGAGCGTCATCAGCTTAAAGCATCATCCAGCAGAACAAGTTCATTCAGTGTTTAATATGCTTGGAAGGAAAAGATAAGTACTATGAAATGTTTTCACTCCAAGTTCCAAATGCTTGATCGAATGCTTGAAGGAGCTCAGCACGACCCGAGACGCAGACCGATCAGGTTCATGCAGGAACCTAATCACATGTAGTCGGCTGCTGAGACGAAAGAGTAAGAAGTGCTCACAAGAAAAGACGGATCCTGCAGAGTCGGCATCGCAGCGAGGCCGGTTCGGGTTCCCAGGGTATACTTCAGACCTGGTCTCCGAGAGGGCTGTCCTCGTCACAGCTCTCGCGTGGCCTGGCGCAGCATCCATGAAGTTCCACTCGCGGTGCCTGCATTTTCGCGCGGTAGGTCAAGCGTCAACCACAAAGGCTTGCACGAATGCGGAGGCAAGAGAGGGATGCCATGCGCTTAATGCTTGTCCATAGCTGTGCAGAACGCGAGGCGGGGCCTCCAACGCGCCTCTCTTACCTTAGCTCACCCTGTCTGTTGGGAGCGTGAACGAGCACGCTGCGACGTCCAGCTGCCTGGTCGCGATTGTCCTGATTCGGAAGGCTAGAAATCGGGGAGAAAGGCGATGTGTGGTGATGCAGGAGTGCAGATGCTCCTTTCGCAGGCTTCTTCTATGGGGAGACAGTGCGGCAACCTCTGATGTAGGCGTGTGGTCGAGACATGGAGAGACAGCGGAATTGCGCTTTCCGGAAGCCGCGATGCATGCAGGAGGTGGTGATGTTGAAAAGGAGACAGAGACGGAGGATGTTAGTGAAACGGATGGTGGTGTGAGTGAAAGGAGAAGAGCGGGCTCCTGAGTGGAAGCTCGCGTGAAATTGAGTTTGATGCCGATAGGGCCCCGCGATGGACAGCAAGAATCGAGGGACTGACTCGGGAAGGTGCTGCTGGCGCCGGATTTCCACTCATCATCAGCCGCGCCTTGGGCGAGAATGGCTCTCCGCACGGCAAAATGGCGTTGGGTGCACACATTATTTCGCGTGTGCCTGAGGCGTCGATGGCATAGGTAGGTGTAGATAGATGAAAAGACGCAGATAGGTAGGGGCATTATTGGTTAGAAGTGCAGTGAGAATTGAAGACGGCGGCCGTTGCGGTCATTGGGCGAAGGGGTCCAGCGAGGCCCGTTGCGGGATAGCGTTGGAGGGACACAGGGCGGCAAGGTTGGCGATGTGAAACTCACGCTCAAACATCAGAAATCCTCAACTGCTCGGCCGGTGCGAACAACGACAGAATCATCATTTCAAACGACGTGGGAAGAATCGCAAGAAAAGTCGTGGAAAAGCAGCTTTTGGGGCGCCCGTGACCGCATCACACAGCTCAAAGAAAGCCTCCTCTCCACCGCTCCGCCCTCCGCTCTGTGCCCTCCTCTCAGGCTCTCAGGCCCTCTTCTATCGGGCGGCAAGCGAGCAAGAAAGGCAGAAAGCTTTACATCGCTGCCCACCTTTCACCTCCGCCCTGCACAGCTGCCACCCCTCTGTCCTCTATCAAGCAGCGCGAAGCACCGACACGGCGACATCCCTGCCAAACGCCAACTCTCAACTCGCGCCGCCTGCTCACTCCGCGCATCGTGCACTCCCTGCCGCTAACACCACCTCCCACTTCTCCCACCACCCACCACCCACCCACCTCACCTGCTCACCCCCGACCGACAACCACCTCCGCAACACTGCATCCTTCGACGTCTCCCTGTCTGCCTCTCGACATCGCCGTCAACCTCGTCGACACGCTGCGACTCCCGCTTTCACAGGCGGCGCATCGTCCACCTCGACCTTGCCCAACCGCCGGCGCACCGCGACCGTGATCGCGTACAGCTCTTGCCATGGCTCAGCAGAACCCGTGAGTCTCGCCCTATTCTGCCAGCGGAGGAGTTATATGTGCCTCAACCACCCTGAACGGACGACCGTCGCAACTTGCGCCCACCATACGCTTGTGTCGCACAAGCTGTGCCGCTCACGGGGCTGGAGAAATCGCTCTGTATGTGCTGACATCGTCACAGGATCTACCGTCCGGATCAATTCCTCAACGCTCGTCCAGCGCCTGCGCCGCCGACAGATCGCCCAAAAGTGACCCTCACGCCGAATGTACACCAGACGCCTGGAAACCCCAACTTGATCTACGGAGGCAATGGCTCGAGTAGCTCGCTGAATTCCGCCTCTCAACATTCGCTCGGCCGATCAGACACCGGCAATGGCGATCTCACCGTCGTCAAGGATGGCTGGGCCAAGGTCAAGGAGGAAGGCGGCGGTTTCATGAAGCAATTTTGGAACGAGCGATTCTTGGTCCTGAGGGAAAAGCAGCTGGACTTCCTCAAGAACGCAAACAGCAGCAAAACTGCAAACACCATCCTCCTCCGCGATGTCTCGCATATCACTCGATCCGACAACTATCCTTACAGCTTGGAGCTTACGCGAGAGGGCAACAAAATCTGGATCCTTCGCTTCGACACCGACACGGACGTCTACAACTGGATGGACAGCATATACGACAGGTGCCCTCAGATGGGCGGCGTATCGCACCCCACAGGCTTCTCCCACCGCGTCCACGTCGGCTTCGATCCTGTGACGGGAGGTTTCGTGGGCTTGCCAGTCGAGTGGGAGCGCTTGTTGAAGGGATCTGCTCTGACCAAGGACGATATGGCGAAGAACCCACAGGCAGTCATGGAGGTCTTGCAATTCTACACGGACAAGCTAGCCGTGAGGAACGACGATCCCAAGATGTATTCCTCTCTGACCCCTTCACCTGGCCCTGAAGCGAACAGAGAGAGGCAGCTAGGATACTCTGGGGGTAACAGTGTAGCTCCGCCTCGACCACAGCCTCCAGGCATGAACCGGCAGGACAGTTATCAGACTGGTAGGAACAATACTGCAACTGCGCATGGTGGATATTCTAACTCACGAGATCAATCAACAGACCGCTACGGCCCTCCGAAACGCGCAGACACCGCCCCGAACACGCAGGACCGACAGATGGAGGAAGAGCGTAGGAGGAAGCAGCAGCAGGAAGACAGCAGACGACGAGCAGAGTCCGAGCGCCGCCGAAACGAAGAAGAAGAGCGCAGGAAGAGGCAAGAGCAGGAAGATCGTGAGTACAACGATTCGTTGCCCAAGAATAAGGTTCCTCTTGCGAAACAGGAGATTGGTGGTGGGTACAGCGGTGACTCCTCTCGAGACGCCAGCCCTGGCCAAGGCCAGAGCCGATACAATGCTCAAAGGCCAGCACCTCCAGCTCCTACGGGAAGCAAGAATGGGCAGCCGGGAAGCCAGCTTCCTCTTCGAAATCTGCAAGCTCAGCGACCGGCTCCAGCTCCGCCAGGCTCTCAAAACGGATCTTCCGCTGCTACCCAACAGAAGAAGCCCGCTACCAATGGTTCTCCGTACGCTGGCAAGCAGCAGTCTCCGCCAGGCGCTAACGGAGAGGCCAAGAAGGACGGAGCTCCTTTGACGAGGAAACCTTCTGGCGCTGGCAACCACCAGAAGCAAGCTTCGGCCGCAGGTCAGGTCAAACCGCTCAACGTTGCAACGAAGCAGCCCACCGGAGCGCCAAAAGGCGATGCTGTTAAGGCAGCAGAGGCCGCTCTCACCAAGAAGGCTCCTGAAGAGAAGAACCAGAAGGACGTACGCATGAGCGCCATGTCTGATGCGCAAGTCATGGATCGACTGCGCTCGGTCGTCACTCTATCCAACCCTCTTGAGAGCTATAACAAGCAGAAGAAGATTGGACAGGGTGCCTCAGGATCGGTCTACGTTGCACGCATCCGCGAGAACGCTCCAAGCCAAACCGCGAAGGACTTGATCAGGCAGTACGGCCCAAGAGCGCAGGTTGCTATCAAGCAGATGGACCTCCGATCTCAGCCCAGGAAAGAGTTGATTGTCAACGAAATTATTGTCATGAAGGAAAGCCGACACGACAACATTGTGAACTTCCTTGATGCCTTCTTGCAGGAAGACACTTTCGAGCTCTGGGTAGTAATGGAGTTCATGGAAGGCGGTGCGCTCACAGATGTCATTGACAACAACGCATCGATTACAGAAGACCAGATTGCGACAATTTGCTTGGAAGTGAGTATTCAACAGGACGCGGAATGTAATGGAATGAAGCTAACACATCGCAGACTTGCAAGGGACTCATTCACCTACACGCCCAGAACATCATCCACCGAGACATCAAGTCCGACAATGTCCTGCTTTCTTCTCGAGGCGCCGTCAAGATTACCGATTTCGGTTTCTGTGCAAAGCTGACAGAGCAGCGTTCGAAGCGCGCGACGATGGTCGGCACTCCATACTGGATGGCCCCAGAAGTCGTCAAGCAGAAGGAGTACGGCTCCAAGGTCGACATCTGGTCGCTGGGAATCATGGCCATAGAGATGATCGAGTCCGAGCCACCATACCTCAACGAGGAGCCCCTCAAGGCTCTGTACCTGATCGCGACCAACGGGACTCCGAGATTGAAGAAGCCAGAGAAGCTCTCCAAGGAGCTTAAGGCGTTCCTTAGTGTATGTCTTTGCGTGGATGTCAAGAGTCGAGCAACGGCCGAGGAGCTCGGACGACACGAGTTCTTGCAGCACGGCTGCTCTCTGCAGAGCTTGAGTGAGCTGCTCAAGTTCCGGAAGGGAGGCGGACACTAAATGCGACCACCACTTGGTTCTGTCTACGTTGATGGCAACACAGGTGCTGGCGCTCATGGAGTATGCAACTCAGCTGTGCAACGCCTGCCATATTCACAAGACGCCTGGATCCCAGGACTCGCCGCGATGGCTGCCGACACTCTTTCAGCTGACATTCGCCTTATCAGCACTTCGAGCCTTGCAAAACCTGGTGACCGATTACGGCTGGAGCCCACCTCGCTCGCCGTATCTCGACATTTAGATTCTGGAACCGCGATCGCTGCTTTGATTTTTGAAATGATACCACGAAAGTCGCTGTTCAAGGGAGAAGAGCATGGACGTGTCGCCCGTCGACACTTCCGTTTATGCGCACTGGGTTTTCTGTTCGGGATGGGAAATGCAAGAAAATGGCGAAGGACATGAAGTTAATTATATTCACGAGACCAATGGACGAGAGAGTGAGGGAATGAAAGGAAGAAAAGCGACGTTCCTGCGTCTGCGTTGCGGCAGGATATTAGCTACTGCACGTTTGCTCTTTGGATCGGGGGATCACGGACTCGAGGAGGAATGGAATGAAAATCATCAATATTGCTGGTATCTGGTAATTCCACAACAACTGCAAGGAAAATCTGTGTACGGCCGAGAGCGTCGTGTCGATGGAGTCGAAGGGGGTGTGAGAGAAGGCAGGGCAGATAGATGAATGAATGTGTGTTTGACGACTTTATGATACTATTCTATCAATTACCTGTCTTTCGTCTCTGTCGTGTAGGAAAGTTGAGTATGGTAGAAGTACGAAGTCAAATGTCTGTTTTCTTCTTGGCGCCCAAGAGCAGCTAGCGCCTTGCATGTGAACCTCCTGCTAGCCCCAAGTCTCGGCTGTCTGATCCGAGCGTGAAGCCAGCAGCGTTTGCTTCATCAACACAACACAACACAGCACTATAAGACAACAACAATCCAGCTTCGGCGTCGCTTTTCAAAAGCGCGCCTACACGGCGGACTTCGCACCACACAACCACCACACAACGAAATGGAAATGGAAACCAAATTCTACTCCCCTCGCGCGTGGCAACACGACCTCACGAATAACATGTCCCCCACGACCGCCACAGACCAGGACAACGAAAACTCCTACCTCCGCAACACAGCCGCCCTCCTGCTCGCCCCTCTCTTCTTGACCTTCTTCAACTCCCTCCTCGCTTCCATCATCGAATGGCTACTCCTCCGCAACTTCCCCGCTTGGTCGTACGACTGGGTTTGCCAGAAGCCTTGGCAGGGAGAAAAGGAGATGAAGCTCGTGCGGTGGCAGAGGAGATTCTCGGTTGGAGTGGCGGGGTTGGTGGTTCTGTTGCGGTGGGTTATGGAGGGTTGGTGGTTGTGGGAGTGGGTGCTTGGCGGGGTTGGGGTGGTTTTGGGGGTGCAGATGGCCGTGGTGGCGGGATTGTTGGGTTTGCATGGGTTTGTGAGTTTGGCGATGGGGTTGGGGGAGTGGAGTGGATGGAGGGGAGAGGCGGTGGGGTGGGAAGTTCCAATGCCAGAGCGCGTCGTCGTGGAGGAAAAGATGAGCGACACCGACGCACCACAGGGGCTTCGAATCTCCCTCACTGGATCCAGCGAGCAGCACCTCGTCTCTCCTGCCTCGCATGAAGATCAGCATGCCAACTCGACTCCTGATCCCCAGAGTCCCTCTCCGCAGCCAGAAATCCGCAACCTCACGCCCGCGTCCCCTTCCAGCAGCTGGCTGGCCAAACACACCCTGCGCCTCCTGCCGACCTCCACTCCCTCCTGGCTCTTCAAAGGCTTCCGAGTGCACGAATTCGGCAACGCGGCCAACGGAATCGAGACGCGATACCACTCCCTCAGCGCGATTCCGCAAGATCAGTACAAGACGCTGAGCTTCGAGGAGATGCGGTTGCAGCACTACCAGCAGGAAACAACAACCAAGGAAGTGGCGGTCTCTCGTGCAGCAGCGCAACCAAGCGATGGCGGGACTCAGGGAGTCAAGGTGTCCGATGACAGCAGCTGGCTTCGTATCCGCGACTTCGGCAGGTCCATCTTCAGCAATTCCACCGCTAGTACGGAGAGTCGGGATACGTTCGCGCAGTCCAAGTTGGGTCGACATGGGCTGGTTCCGATGACCGAGAGCTCCTCGTGGTCTCCTACCTTGGCCGTTCCGCGGGAGTCACCACGGTTGCGGCGGAGCTTCTTGTGAAAATATGGGAATGAGTAAGGGTTGTGGGCAACGAGAGGGTTGAAAGTCGAGAAGGTTGAAAGTAAGCGCGATTAGCGTTCAATACGGAGGATCAGGGGCATGGTGCGCTTGGCAGGATGCATGAAAGAGGCTGGCAGTGTAACAGAAGTAATCGTGTTTGGTATCATATACAATCATGAGTACAAAACGCTAATGTGAACTGGACGTACAGTCTGATCGACTAGTCTCCACCAAGTCTCCTGCCCGACCCTCTACTGCCCCAGGCTGAGCCGCTTGTCCAGCCGCCACCACTGCCAGTCTGATTCTGGGGTACTGACTGACCAGCACCTCCTGCTCTCGCATTGAAAGCAGTACCGTATGCACGCGTCTGACCTGTGCCACCTGGCGTTGCAAATGCGTTCTGGACGAATTGCGGCACGCGAATCCATTGCTGTCCACCTCCGAACTGAGGCCAGATTCTGTCCAGGAAGTCATACAGATGGGCCGCGAGGATACCGGTGGCCTGAATCATGGTTGCAAACGGACCGGCTATGACATACGTGATGGCGAGAGACGCGTATGGCAAGTACTTAGCCGGCATTTGAATAATGAAGAACGACACGACGCGATTCGGGTCTTCTTGTGCGAAGGTGTAAATCAATGCCATGCTCAGCGGGTTGAGCAGTGCAATGCCGCCGAGATAGATACCTCCCGTGAGCTGTTGTAGCGTCAGCCAGGTGCTCGAAGCATAACCACAGTGCCGACAATGACGAAGACGAAGAGATGTAGGGTCCAATAACCACCGCCGACCACAAGAATCAAGGTAGACAGTTCTCTCAATACGGAATCCCACCATGCCCACACTCCACGAACGCTCTTTTAGGATTTGCGAATGACGAACGCCGCACAGTGCAGGGGTAATCTTCCTCGTTTCCAGGAACCGTGACAGCTAGAGTAGGCTGTACGGGCAGATATACGAGGTTGCAATTGGAAGAAGAGAAGAAGAATGGGAAAAAGGCAACGTGGCGTGAAGTCCTGCGGCACAGCAGCACTTACCAGAATGACGCTGGCCACGAAGAAGAGGTAGAATGCGAAGGCTCCTGGCTGGCTGAAGCGCGGAGATCCGCTCTCAAGCTGGCTGGCATAGTGATATAGGAAGAAAGGATCCATTATCAGGCCGAGTTGAGGTCCGGTGATGCAGAAGCAGGTCACGATCCGCCATATCTGTGGCAGCTGGCTGATTGTGAAGACGTAGTCCTTGAGGAAGACAACCCACATGAGGCTATACAGTCCCAGATGGCCGGGCACGGAGAGGAGGACGGTCGCCGCTGTGATGGTTCTAGTTCAGCATCAGATTCTGCGTGGTTATTGTAATTCGCACATGGGCATTTTGTGCATACCTCGAAACTGGCGGCGCCGCCCAGTACGCTTCCTGGAAAGACATGGTGAAGCTGCGGACGAGTCTGTCTCTGGTCCGCGGCTGTTGAAGTGCAGATGAAGAACAGATCAGCTCGCGAATGAGTTGCTGTGGATGTTGTTGGAGAGGAAGATGGAGATGGAAGCAAACAGACAGCTGGCGGCCAAAGAAATTCGGATTGGAAGCTTCGACCACTCCAGCCACGCCGACGCCGCAAAGAGGTGGGACGGCGGGAGCGGCCGTGCGCGGCTTTTGGCAGGCGCGAGGCAGTCTTGGCGGCACACCCACGAAATGTGTGAGCGCTAAGACTTTCTCGACTTCACACGACCATCGCCGCCGGCAACACACACAGTCTCCCTCTTTCCATCACTCGCCGCAATCATGGCCGTCGGAAAGAACAAGAGATTGTCCAAGGGCAAGAAGGGATTGAAGAAGCGCACCGACCCATTCGCGCGCAAGGACTGGTTCTCCGTCAAGGCCCCATCGACATTTGCTATTCGCGAGTACGCCATCACCACCCAAACTCCCTCGCGAGTCTGCCACAGCGCAGGCGGCGGCGGCGGCGGCTGAAAGAAGATCAATTGGCATACTAACTCGCTGCTGCAGTGTCGGCAAGACCCTCGTGAACCGCTCCACCGGTCTCAAGAACGCCAACGATGCCCTCAAGGGCCGTATCTTCGAGGTCTCCCTCGCCGATCTCCAGAAGGACGAGGACCACGCCTTCCGCAAGGTCAAGCTGCGAGTTGATGAGGTCCAGGGCAAGAACTGCCTGACCAACTTCCACGGACTCGACTTCACCTCCGACAAGCTGCGCTCGCTCGTCCGCAAGTGGCAGTCCCTCATTGAGGCCAACGTTGTCGTCAAGACCACCGACGAGTACCTCCTCCGCCTCTTCTGCATCGCCTTCACCAAGCGACGACCGAACCAGATCAAGAAGACCACCTACGCCCGCTCCTCCCAGATTCGCGCCATCCGCAAGAAGATGACCGACATCATGCAGCGTGAGGCCCAGAGCTGCACCCTCAGCCAGCTCACCCAGAAGCTCATCCCCGAGGTTATTGGCCGTGAAATCGAGAAGAGCACCCAGGGTATCTACCCTCTGCAGAACGTACGTACATGGATATACTGTGGGATAGTCAAAGTGAGATGGGAATACTGACAGGATAACAGGTCCACGTCCGCAAGGTCAAGCTCCTCAAGTCGCCTAAGTTCGACCTTGGTAACCTGCTCTCGCTCCACGGCGAGTCCAGCACAGACGACTCCGGCCAGAAGGTTGAGAACCGTGAGTTCAAGGAGCAGGTTTTGGAGAACGTTTGAGCGGCGGGCGAGCTGCTTTTTGGGTTGGGTCTGTGGCGAGACGATTTCTCAATTTTGCAACGTTAGAGGCGTTTCGAGAGCAAGGGCGATGAGATGCATGGCTGCATGATAGCCCTATGTAAGCCATAGGCCAAAACAAGTGAAATGTTCACAAAATGCATGATGCCTTGAAGAAAGACTCATCTGGCCGAGGCCATGCTCCCAAACCAACCCAAGTCTTCTATCTTGCCCAAGTGACCACCGGTGCGGCGTGAGCGTGTAGTCGACGGTATCTAGTGCTGCGTACATAACAGCGACTGAATAGCCATTATCAAGGTTCGCAGAAGTTGCTTATTAAGTAGATCACTCTCACCTTGTGATCTTCAAAGGAAACTTTCACATGTCACGCAGAGCAGAAAGCCAAGCATTCTAAAGCATCTTCTAACAGCACCTCGTCTCTTCAAGCTTCGTGACTCTTCACATCCCACCTTCCTCTACAATCCCCCAATACAGAATCTTCAAACATGGCACCCAAAGAACTCAACTTCATCACCGGCAACAAAAACAAACTCGCAGAAGTGCAAGCAATCCTCTCCGCCACGCCTGTCAAATTGCAAAGCCAGAATGTCGATCTGCTAGAAATTCAAGGCACGATTGAAGAGATTTCTACAGATAAGGCGAGGAGGGCTGCGGATGCGGTGCGTGATCATAACACTCGAGAAGAAGACAATACATCGAATATGCGGGCCGGATTGACTAATTTTCATGTCTTGAGATGACAGATCAAAGGCCCAGTCTTGGTCGAAGACACATGCTTATGCTTCAAGGCTTTTGATGAACTGCCTGGACCTTATGTGTATGTGAAACTACGGCTGTGAAAGTAATTACAGAGTCGACTTCGTTTGGCTAACGTGGTGCGCAGAAAATGGTTCCTCAAGGCGCTGGGCGTGCAGCAATTCCACAAGTTGCTTGCAGGCTTTGAGAATAAGTCTGCGCAGGCGGTTTGCACATTTGCGTACTGTGAGGGACCTGGCAAGGAGCCGATTGTCTTCCAAGGACGAACAGACGTGAGTTCCCTGTCTTTTGTCGCCTGAGTTGGCGCAAGTCTGCTGACGCTCTGGATGAAGGGCAAGATTGTGCCTGCACGAGGTCCGACGGATTTCGGTGAGTTGATGACTGCGCGCCAGAGCTGGATTGACTTGCTAATACGTTCTAGGCTGGGACGCTTGCTTCGAGTATGAGGGCCAGACGTACGCGGAGATGCCCAAGGCAGAGAAGAACAAGATCTCGCATCGTGGAAAGGCGCTGGAGAAGCTCGTCGAGTGGTTGAAGCAGGAGGTATAGATGCTACCGATCACCGTCATGACCACAATCTGCAACCTCTCGAACAGAAAAGCAGCATGCAGCATGAATAGAGCCACGCGATCAACCATGCAAGAACATCGGGTCGTCCTCATCTTTCTTCCCATCCTCTTGCGCTTTCACATCTCCCTCCTTGTCCTTGCCATGATCCTTCCTCCAATTCTGAATCCACTTCTCAATCCGCTCCACATTCGAGTCAATATCCTCCGTGTTCTCGCTCTTCAGCTCCACAACCATCTGCTCATCGTACGCCTCCCGTGCCTCTTGCAGCAAAACTTCCATGATCTCGCAATCCATGTTTTCCTGCAGCTTCTTCTCCGAGTAGTTGCGCGCTTTTAGTCGATCGTACAGCAGCTTGTTGTCGCATCGTACCACGCATACCAGGTCGATCAGGCTCGGCGGAAAGAGGTCGCAGGCGTGCCAGTCGATTATTTGGCCGCCTTCTTCCAGGTCGTTTTCGATGCAGTCTAGTAAGCGGTCTTCGTCGACGATCTTGGTGTTGGGGTCATCGGGGTCATTGCTCGATTCGCCGATGTTGTGCTTCTTGACCACGTCGTTGACGCTCAGGTGGTGCAGACCGGTCTTGGAAGCGAGCTCTTCGCAGTGCGTGGTTTTGCCAACGCCTGGCGTGCCAGTTATGATGATGTTCGGGTTCGTTCGCAGCATGCTCATGGTTGCGATCGGCTGTCTGTAGATTGATCTTGGGGTGACAAAGCGAGTGAGAGGAGTTCTGAGCAGCCGAGCGCGAGACGCGAGGAACATGGACTGAGAAGTTGGAAGTGGGTGGTTTTGCGTGACGTAGTGAGGAGCATTTTCACAAGCTTCCTCAGCCCTATGAAACTTTAGCTACGCGTGCACGTTCGCTGTCAACTTTTGTTCCTGACAACTTCCTAGATCTCAAGTTTTGGGCAACATCACTTCCACGAAAGCACGAAATCGCCGGCTTGACACGAGAACCATCCCATTTACCCTCGCGACTCCCATCGAACCGACCAGGCGACTCTTCCATCTCAATGCTCGCTCGAAGGGCGTTCCCCCGCCTGCAACAACCGCTTCGGCTCTGCGCAAAGCGGGCGTTTTCCACAGCCGAACTTAGCAATGGCATCAAGATGGCGTATGACAAGTATGAGCCGGAGAAGGGACAGTCTCACGAGGGTGCTCCGGTAGTGTTCGTTCATGGCCTGTTCGGTTCGAAAAGAAACCACCGGAGCATAAGTAAGTAAGGAGACCGTATTAGTGTACACGGATACGAAGAGAAGCTCACATGGACTCAGACAACTTGTTCGCGATCTGAAGAGACCCATCTACGCTGTCGATACTCGAAATCACGGAGATTCATCACACGATCCGCGACACGACTATGTTGCTCTTGCAGAGGACCTCGAGCTGTTTCTGCAACACGAGAAGATTAAGGACGGAACACTGATCGGCCATTCAATGGGAGCAAAGGCGGTCATGGCAGTAGCTCTTCGCAAGCAAGTGCCAATTGGACACCTTATACCCGTGGACAACGCTCCTGTAGATGCTGCACTGAAGTCGGACTTTGCAAAGTACACGATCGGAATGCGCAAGATCGAAGAAATTGGCGTCAAGTCGATGAAGGAAGCCGACAAGATCCTCTCCAGCTACGAAGAGAGCTTACCGATCCGACAATTCCTCCTCACGAATCTGATGCGCGCAGAAGACGGAACGCAGAAATTCAAGGTTCCTTTGAAATACCTCACCGACTCGCTGGACAAGCTGGGTGATTTCCCCTTCAACAATCCTGACGAGACTCGCTGGGCTGGTCCGACTCTCATTGTACGCGGAACGAGGAGCCACTACGTCGCAGACGACATGCTGCCGGTCTGCGGTAGATTCTTTCCAAAGTTCGAGCTGGCTTCGATTGAGGCGGGCCACTGGGTGATCAGTGAGAAGCCGGAAGAGTTCAGGCAAGGTGAGTGATTGTTGCTTGACTACCCGACCATCTACTGACATGCTTGCATAGCTGTTGTCGAATGGCTTCTGAAGAAAGACTAGGCCTAGAGTCCGCAAGGTACGGACCTATGCTAAACACCGGTTTCGAGAATCCCAGTCGAAAGCGATGCTAGCCATTCAAACAAGCTGCACTCAAGGTCTAGAGGATGAGCTGCTTCACGATGCTTGAGATATCATTGAGCAACGAATCGGAAAAACGATAGTAATCACTCGAATTGCTGTCTGTCAGAGCAGTATCACAACCGCTGCTGCCGAGGAAAAAGGAAAGAAAAGAGCGAGGGCCAGATCTTGGCAAGCTCGCTCAACGAATCCTCTTTTCAGCGCTAGCGGGCTTGGCCCCAACTCCGGCAGTGATAAACGATAGCTTGTCCAACAAGCTCACGCCTTGTGAGACCTTGAGTGGACGGCCTACCGCGCAGAGACCTCTTCAATGGCTGGTCGTACCGCAGCTATCGTTGCATTGAACGTGGGAGTCTGCATGGCAGAACCACTTAACCGTAGCCTGGTGCAGAATTGGCGCATTGGAGAATGTGGGCAGTAGAGAAGCTGCAGTCACAGGCGACAACCGAAGAGGAGCTATCAAAGTCTGTTGTTCCCACGAGGTATAGCTCTTCCTGCTGTTCCGCTGGTATAGCTCCTCTCTTCCAGCTGACTACATCTTCTTTCTCGTCTCATTGTGCATCCTGTGAAGAGTGTTGTTGCTGAGCTCAATTCCAGTTCCGCCTTGTCTTCGCTTCAAAACAACGCAGGATGTTCACTACCACATTCCTGGCCGCTGCGGCGCTGGCGCCGTCTGTTCTCGCTCAGAACAGTGAAACAGTCCTCGGAGTGTACATGTTCCATAGGCACGGTGACCGCACAGCAAAGTCCACCCCACCAGCCAACTTGACCGATCTGGGGTACATGCAAGTCTACACGTCTGGCCAATACTACCGGAACAGATATATCTCTTCAGATGCCTCTCTGAAGATCAATGGCATCAACTCGGACTTGGTCAAGCAGAGCCAGATTGCCGTCTCTGCTCCCGATGACACTGTGCTCATGAACTCGGCCACCGGCTTCCTCCAAGGTCTCTACCCACCAGTCCCTACGACCTCCCAGCTGAGGGATGGAACAAACGTCACAGCGCCCATGGGCGGCTACCAACTCATCCCGGTCGATCTCGTGAACAACGGCGGCGGAAGCGAAGACAGCGGCTGGCTCCAAAGCACCAGCAACTGCGCCAAATCCACCATCTCCTCCAACAACTACTTCAACTCCGCCGAGTACCTCCAAAAGCTCAACAGCACCAAGCAATTCTACACGAACCTCTTCCCCGTCATCAACGCCACATTCAACCAATCCCAGGACACTTTCAAAAACGCCTACACCATCTTCGACCTCATCAACGTCGCTGAGATCCACAACCAAACCATCCCGTCCAGCGACCTGCTCACCAACGAGACCCTCTTCCAACTCCGCACCCTCGCCGATGCGCACGAATGGGGTTTGGCATACAATGCCTCCGACGACATGCGCGCCATCGCAGGCAAGACTCTCGCAGCGCAAATCGTCCAGTTCCTCAACGGCACTCTCACAGGCGCCGGCAAGCAGAAGATCGGCATTCAGTTCGGCGCGTACGGGACTTTCGCCTCTTTCTTCGGTCTCGCGGACTTGCCGAGCGTGAATGAGAATTTCACGGGCGTGGCGGACTATGCTTCCGCCATGACGTTTGAGCTCTTCACGAATGGAACGGCGGCGCAGGAGATCTCGAGCTCCAACTACCCTGCGAATGAGGACGTGTATGTGCGCTTTTTGTTCCACAACGGCACGACGACGAATTCGAGCGAGCCGGTCGCGTACCCGCTTTTCGGCAGTGGACAGGACACGCTTGCCTGGAAGGACTTCACGGATGGCATGAACAAGTTCGCGGTTGGCACGACGAAGGAGTGGTGCACCGCCTGCGGCAATTTCACTGGCACTTGTGCGGCTTACGCTCCGGAGGGCAGTGCGTCTGGCTCTTCGTCTGATGGTGGAAGTGGAAGCGGTAGCAGCAGTGGAAACGGTCTCAGTCCGGCTGTCAATGGTGTTATTGGTGCTATGGTCACGCTGGCTGTGGTGCTGGGACTGGAAGCGCTGATTATGGCTGTGGGTGGAATGCGTCTGGTCTCGAAGAAGAGGCTGGCGCACGGTTCTCCTGCTGTGAGTGTCGATGGGAATGGAGCGACGAAGGCATAAATGGCGGTTTGAAGAACATACACGGTAACGATGACGACGACGAATGGAAGGACGATTTGACGATAGTTGCTAGTCAGAAATGCGCATTTTTCGACCAGCTTCCTCACAAATACGTTTCATGCTCGAGACTCACGTATGAAACACTGAGATGAGGAGGAACATTTTCCTGTCTGGCTCATCTAAATACTGCCGTATAGTCTGAGTAAAATCTATCTCATGTTGTGTTCAGTCCTTCGAATCGTACTCTAGCCCTTTCCGGGCAAGCAAGTCCCTTTCTGCCCATATCCAGAACGCCAACGCTATCATCATCTATACAACGCGTCATAGCTTCTGCCACCTTACGTCCTACCCAGACTCTGCAGGTTCACAAGCTCAAAGTATCTCTCACCCCTCTTCATCAACTCACTATGCGTACCGTTCTCCATGATTCGACCCTGATCAAACACGTAGATCATATCCGCCTTCTGAATCGTACTCAGACGATGCGCGACAGCAATCGTCGTTCGTCCACGCGCTGCCTTGTCTAGCGCCGCTTGCACGACCTTCTCTGACTCGCTGTCGAGCGCGCTTGTGGCTTCATCGAGTAGCAAGATTTTCGGATCACGGAGGAGAGCCCGAGCGATGGCGACTCGCTGCTTCTGTCCGCCGGACAACATGCTGCCTTTGGAGCCGACGACGGTTTCGAAGCCCTCTGGTAGAGACATGATGAAGTCGTAGATGTTGGCGTCTTTGCAGGCCTGGATGATGTTCTCCTCCGGCACGTCCTCGGGCTTCGTGTCCGCGCCAAGGAGGATGTTCTCGCGGATGGTACCTTGATAGAGGGTGGGTTCTTGAGAGACGAGGGCGAGGTAGTTGCGGTACGAGTTGACGTTTAGTGATGAGATCTCCTTTCCGTCGACGTAGATACCACCCACAACTGGGTTATAGAAACGCTCGAGGAGAGCGATGGTGGTGGATTTGCCGCAGCCGGAAGCGCCAACAAGCGCAACATACTGTCCTGGCCTGACGGAAAGATCCAGGCCTCGCAGAACAGGCTGCTCAGGTCTCGTAGGGTATCGGAAGTGCACATCTCGGAACTCAATGTCGCCGTCCATGCTTTTCATGATCTCTCCTTCTGGACTCCAAGTGTCGATCTCAGGCTTGCGGTCGAAGAGCGTCTTCATCTCTGCTGCTGCATGCTTGGCCTTGCTCATGTCTGGAGCAAAACTGAAGATAGTACCAGCGGACTGGGCACCGAAGATAACAGCTTGGAAGCACAAGAAAAACTGGAAGAGAGAGTATTCTCCGCTTCCGATCAAGGTGCCACCATACCAGAAACCAAGCGCAATGGCGAGGAACATGAAACTCTGCGATGCAGCGTAGAGGTTGGATGTCTTCAGAACAGAGCGAAGGGAAGAGGCTTCTTGGGCCACGATCATGTCGTGGTAGTGCTTCGAGACGTCTTCCTCACGAGTGAGTGAAGCAACAGTTCGGATGGCGGATGTAGCCTCACAAGCGTAGGAGCCGGACTTCTCGTACGCAGCCTTCGCGCGAGCCTGGAAACGAGCGAGCATCCAGAAGCGGAAGAAGCCGGCCATGAGCACAACGGGGACTGTTGCGATACAGACGAGAGCCAACTTCCAGCCGACAGCCAGAGCAATGATGAAACCGACGACCAGCGTAGTCGTCACGAGCAAGATCGTTCCGAGTGTGACGCCAGACATTCCAGCCAGATGCGTTGTCTCCGTGCTAAGGAAAGATGTCAACGCACCAGCCGAGTTTTCGTCCTTGTCAAAGAAGGCAATGTCTTGTCTCATCATCGCACGGAAAGACTTGTCTCGCGCGCGGTGGACGAGCCTCTCACTGCAGTACGCGAAAGACCAGCCGTTGACGAGGTACATGCTCAGTTGCACGAAGGCAAGCATGAAGTACATCCAGGACCAGAATGAAGTTTGCGACAGGAGTTCGTCGTAGAACTGTGGCGGAAGTGAGAGAGCTGTGATGGTCTTGGCGAAGAAGACAGACTGCACGGGCTGGCCAGCACCGCAGATGATTGAAGAGAAGAGCCCGAGCAGCATGTACTTCCACTCCTCGCGATTGAATGAAGCCACAACCCTGATAAGCGTCCACAGGTGATACTTCGATGCCGAGTCCTGTTTCTTGTTCGCGAGAATAGCGCTGGAAGCAGACTGCCTTGACTTGCTGCGACCAATCTCCAGGTCATTCGGGTCAGATGCGTACTCGCCAGCTTCCTGTGTTTTGGCTCTCTCCAAAATGCTTGCTTCCTTCTCGTCTGCAAGCTCGGCCTCTTCCTGCTGCTGTTGTTCCTTCTCAGCTGCAATTTTCTGAGCTTCAACCAGGCTGTGGTATGCAGATTTCTTCTCCAACAGCTCGTTGTGGTTGCCCTGCTCGACGATCCGTCCTTGCTGCATCACGACGATGTTGTCCGCATCACGGATGGTGCTCAATCGGTGGGCAATAACGATAGTAGTTCTCCCTTTGGCAGCCTCGTCAAGAGCTGCTTGCACTACACCTTCACTCTTCGTGTCCAGAGCAGAGGTAGCCTCGTCAAGAAGGAGAATCTTTGGGTCGCTCACGATGGCGCGAGCAATTGCTATGCGCTGTTTCTGTCCACCTGAGAGCAAGAACCCACGCTCGCCAACGTTCGTTTCATATCCTTCTGGAAGAGCGGAAATGAAATCGTGAGCATTCGACTTCTTCGCAGCTTGTTCAATCAAGCCTCGAGTCTCTTCGTCAGACATGTGCTCGTACTTGGTACCAATCAGTCCATGCCTGATGTTGCCAGCAATCGTCGTCGCGAACAAGGTGGGTTCTTGAGAAACCAAGCTGATCTGTTGACGCAGCCAGCGCAGGTTGAGATCTTGCACATTGACACCATCAAGAAGGACCTCGCCACCCACAGGATCGTAGAAACGCTCCACCAGTCCGACGATGGTAGACTTCCCAGAACCAGATGCACCAACCAAAGCAGTGGTCTTGCCTGCTGGGATGTGCAGGCTGACATCCTGCATGACAGTGACTTCTGGACGAGATGGGTAGATATGCTTGACGTTGCGGAGCTCAAGAACACCATCGACACTCTCCAACTTCTTGCCTTCTGTGGCCGAGGAGTCCAAAGGCGAGTCGCGATCAATCGTCGCGTAAATCTTCGAGGCTGCGGCCACCGCAGTCGTCACAGCCTGCACGTTTGGAGCAACATTTCCGAGTGCAAAAGCTCCGATCATGATGGACAGAAGGATTGTAAGGACATCCGAAAGCGAGCTCTCGCCACGAACAATGTAATGGCTACCGAGCCAGAAAGCCAGAGAGTACGTCAAGTAGACGTAGGTCATGAGGAAGCCAATCATGGAACCAGTGATACTCTTCATGCGGAAACCAGATTTCTCAGCGACAGACAAATGCTTGTCGTATTCGTTGGCGAGCTTGTCCTGTGTACCAAAAGCAATCGCATTTCGGATAGAGCTGATGACTTCTTCGGCGATGGTGCCTCCTTCAGCGTAGGAAGACAACGACATCTTGTTATACTTGACGATGAACTGTCCGAGGATAGCCATGGTGAGGAAGATGGCCAAGATGGTGGAGGTGAGGATAAGCGTCAGTTTCCAGTACTTGATGTATCCAATCACATATGCGGCGATGAAGGTCGCGACGGCTTGCATCGTGAGTCCAACCTTTTCTGAGATTCCATCCTGAATCAAGTTGGTATCGGCCGTGATTCGCGTGGTGATCTCTCCAGCTCCGAGCTTGTCGAAGTATCCAATGTTTTGTCGTAGGATGCTCGCAAGGTAGTGCTGTCGGATCTTGCCCGCAATGTGCTCACCGGTGTAGATGAAGCCGACTGTGTATATGTATGTCACGACGAACTCTCCAATACCCAGGTAGACAAAGTACAGTGTCAGACTACTGGTCGTGTTCGAGAATTCGGCTCCAGAGGTCGTTCCCTGGAAGAAACCTTGGAAGGTACCTGCCAGCGATCCAAACACAATGGTCATGAGTGGCAGCGCAGCACCACCTGCAATCGCACAGATGATGGATATGACAATGATCAAGACGTCCATCCTGGTCGAGTATCGGAACAGATCCTTGTATGTAACCTTAACCGGAGGTATTTCCAACTGCCTCTTCAAGATGGCAGCTTCGTGCTCAGGCAAATGCGCAAACACGTCCTCTTCTTCTTTCTTCTCTTCTTCTTCCTCCTTCTGCTTCCTCTTCTTCGGCTTCTTGGAGTCCAACTTGTGTAGCGGCGCCACAGGCTCCTCGGGCAATGTTGTAGGGATCGGTGCTTGGCCCATCATCGCCTTCTCCTGGTCGGCGAAATCGAGTTCGTCGTGCGAATTGTTGCCATCGTTGCTGGAGCTGTCGCCAGCTCTCTTCTCGTACTCGGCGACCATGGCGGGCAGTCGAAAGTCGTAATCGGGATTGTCGTTCGAAGGCCTTCAAGGCCGTGGCGCCTTATAGACGCGCAATCCGGTACGGCGATCCACGCGGGTCTTTGAATATAGTATAAGGTCAACAGGAAGTTGAATGCGTCCAGAGGAGCGGGACCGTCGGAGTGATGATAGGTTCCTCGGTCAATTTCCCGAACGCGGTGGCCTGGAACGGCGGGCTGATTGACGGCTAATCGAAGGAGGTCTAGTTAAGGTCGATCAAGGCGTTCGCGGAGGGCGTGCGATCGCGAGTAAGGGAGATATGGTTAGAGAGAGACAGGGAAGGGAACAGGGAAAGGGTGATGTCGTTGACTCCTACCTGTCGCCAACGTGGCGGGAGTGGCCTCAGTTTTGACCGACGAGCAGTTCAGATATGTTCCTAAACGGATGGTTGTCGCTCCGATGCTGTGTGGCTGCAGTCCGCTGCACTTTCGCCCCCCGGACGTCAAAGATTACCTCAGCCAATAGGAAGCCCTGTCTCCGTAGGCTTTATGCAAATCCCACTTGCAGCTTCTTGCGTATTCGCAACCGCGCATCGTTCGCTTTCGCTGCGACGACATGGAAACGTCTAGTGTACGAGACCGGTCTACGATAGAAGGCTCCTCTTTACATGTCGCTTACAATGCACAGCTTCGGGCTGAGAATGACCCATCCTGACTGCTATCCCGACTGCATCTGGCGGCGTGCACAACATGGAACAGCGTTCAACAGCCTATGTTCTAGCGGTACGTACCTTTTGAGGGCAAGGTGCCCTACGTGTCTATCTTGCCGAGACCCGCAGTCTCTTTGCGCCACGGATGGACGGAGTCGCTACTTTTTTGCTGCGACGCTCCGTTCCTACATCACGTCTGTCCGCAGTTTACCAGAATACGTGACGAGACCTCGTAAATCTCGGATCTCGTTCATTGCCACGTGGAGCAGTCGTGAGCTGTCCAACGTCGAAGAGCAGCGCAGGGTCTGTCTTGTGTCTGTCTCGTGTCAGGCTTGTGAGCTCGCACTCTTCGCCGTTTGGGTAGACTGACTTCAGGGTCAGGTGAGAGTTTTGCGTAGCTTCGTTGACGACCCGGCGAGAACTGTCCTGACGACCTCACCGCCAGCGCGCATTCGCGTCCACGCCTCCCAACCACTCCGCAGATATAGCTAGGCCGCAAAGCTCACGATAGGATGACCATGTGAGCAGAAGAGACACCGGTAGAGGCAGCGTTGATAGCTGCAAGTAGACCCCTCCTGATCTTCTCTCGCAGCGGCCAGGCCGGATCGACCACGATGGAAGGCAGAACATGTCGTTGCAGAATACTGGAACCGTCCCGAGGCCACACAGGAGTCTTCTCAGGAGTATTTGAAGGACCATCAAGATGACACCCCATGGTGTGTTCTGCTCCACAAAGATTTGGTCGGCCATGCACGATGCCGAGATTTGGTGTAACCTCCTGCTCGTTTCTTGGGGATGCTGTTCGCCGCCAAGGAAATACAAAGGGATGGTGTTCGCTCCCTCCACTCCCTCGCTGGATCTTCTTGGCTTGTGCATGGGCAGAGATGAAGACGATGAAGTGTTGGAATCGGCATCGGAAAAGCAGGCAGAGTAAGTCGCATCTCAATATCTCCTGATCAGAAAGAATATGTGCGCGTGGGCTGTCAACCAGCAGCGTTTGCTGCAATGATGTTCTGTGGTCGATGGAAATTAGCAAAATGCAGCGCGTTTCATGCGCGTGTCTCACGGCGAAGCAAGGCGGGCGGAATGCTGGAGATGGCCTGGCGGCGGCGGTGATGCAAACGCTGGCGGGCGTGACTGCCTCTTTTTTCGACTTCAACTTCAACTTCAAACGAGAACACCTCCACCTCCACCTCCTCTGCCTTCGACTTCCTCCCCCACGCTCTTTCTTCCACACTCCTTCTGCCAAACTCGGCACTTCCACCACACTCGTTTTGTTCATTCCTTCCACCGTCGCTCGTTCTATCACCCTGTCACTCGTTTCAACAAGACCGCCAACATGAAGAGCCTCGTGGCCACCGTCGCCGCTCTGGGCGTCTTCGCAGGCCTCTCCGTTGCCGACGACACATGCAGCAGCTTGACCGCCGTTGAGGAGCTGTGTCCGTCCTGCGATGGCAAGAACGTCACGGATGCTGGCTCCAAGTGGGCTGTCTCGTGCGATTATCGAACCTACGGTACCGGCCAGCAAGATGTGCTCGGCGAAATCACCCTCGAGGGCTGCTTCGATGCATGTGACGATGCGGAAAACTGCTATGGCATCAACATTGCTGCGAATGGCAGCTGCAGCATCGTCTCTGGCGATCAGAAGGCTCTCAGCAGCGAGAGCGGCTGGACCAATCTGTACCGATTTCCCTCGTCGGTCTCGTCCGGATCTGGCACTGCTTCGAGCGCCGTAGCGGACCCTCAAATCACCTCGACGGTCTTTACGGGAGGCTTGACACAGTCTGCATCGTCAGCGCCGCCTGTTTCGATCACCTCTACCGACTCCGCAGCCTCTGCCACCCCGAGCTGCGATCTGGAACTCGACAATCTCTGCCCAGACTGCAACGGCACAGTGGTCAGCAACAACGACGGGGGCGACAGCTATACGATTGTGTGCGACGTCGAGCTCGATTCCAGCAACGGAACCTACTCGGTGCAAGATGAGCTGTCACCCGCAGGCTGCATCCACCAATGCGATACGCTCCCATTCTGCAAGGGTGCTTCCTACTATGACTACCGCGCCTGTGAAATCGCCAAGGGCGATTTGACATCGAGTTCAAAGTCGGGTTACACTGCCTTCGTTCCCGTCACTTCAACTAGCGCCCCTCCTACCTCGTCCAAGGTTTCCATCTCTGCCACGACCACCGACCCAACATTCTCGATACTCCCGACCAGCTCCGGATGCGACCCGAACGCCATAACATGCCCAGAGTGCAATGGCATTGCTGTTCCTGATAAGCTGAACGCGTCGTACACGGTCCTGTGTGGCATTCAGCCAGTCTGTGACAGTGAGCCAATCCGCAACGCGATCTCTCAGGATGTCTGCATGCAATATTGCGATCAAGGTATGTTTCCTCGACACCCACAGGTCCTAGAAATTGCTGACCTGACTCAGACGTAACCTGTCTCGCGGTTAAGTGGTACGAGCAAGAGAAGTCGTGCCATCTCTGCCAGCAGGGACTCGACGAGGGCGCCTATTCGGACGATCTTCCATACATCGTCCTTGTCGCCGATCTCGATGGCGACAGTGACCCAGGGCTGACGAGCACCACCTCAAAGTCTGCTCCAGCGACCTCGATCACCGACTTCCCAGCGCCGTTCCCAACTTCGACCTCAGTTCCGGCGTCCATCACAGGCAACATTGCTGTTACTTCGTCCGTCGCGTCGGCAGGATTGGAGCGTCCTGGCGTGTCCTTCAACCCAGGCGGGCCTATCATCAACATCACAACTCCGGTCTCCGCCCTCCCCGCCAGCGCTGTGAACGTTGGCTCGGTCTCATGCCCCGGCTACAACAAGGATATCTACATCGAGCCAGAGAGCGGCAACTATTACCAGGTGCTTTGTGATAACATTTACAGTGGTGCAGCGCACTCACGCTATGTGGATGCCCCAGACTTTGCGGCCTGCGTGGCTTCGTGCACCGGTGAATGCGATGGTGTCCAGGTAAGCACAGTGTGATAATCTTTCCTAGATCCTGCTAACGAATTTCCGCAGTTCGGATACAGCAAGCGCTGCGGTCTCTATACCGACATCTCCGTTGTTGCTACCTCCGCCAGTGGGTGGACACTTGGTGTTAGCATCACCATCCCAACTCCAAACGCGAGCACGACCTCTTCCCTCCAATTGACGTCCGTGTCTGCCACCGCGACTGCGGCGCCTGCGCCTCCTAAGTATGGCAACGGCACTGCCTCGTGAATCACTTGGACCGGGAGAGGCGCATGAACCAAGACACACGGGCTGGAACCCGCACACGAATTCAGGACTCGCATCGCAAGCGAGTATTATGGAAGAGCATCGGCAGAGCATCACGCAATACAGTAGTGGTGGCTTAACAGTACTGCAGCATTTTATGTAGTTCGCTCGCGCAAAGACGAAATACTATTACGCATTGAACCATCTCCACGCTTGGCTCAATCTTTTTTCGCATTCGTACTTCGTATTGCTCGTAAGGTCCTCTGCTCATGCAGTACTCATGCAAAGGATACAAGGTATCATTGAACACAAAACGCCGCAACACCATCGCTAAAATCACGAAACGGCCCAAAACCCAAGCTCCAGTAGAAACAATCATCCTAATCGTTGACGCTTGTAGCCATGGCCCCGCTGCTCTGCCAAGCGTTTCCTTTCCATTTCTTCCTTCATGATGCGCTCGGCGTTGCTCATTTTCTTCTCCGGCTCCACCACGGCAGCAGGTTTGGGCTTTGCAAAGGGGTTCTTTTTCGCTAGGGGATTGGTGGGTTTCTTTTTCAGCCCTCCGAGGGAGATCTTGCCTGGTCCTGCAGCCGCATCTGGTCTCGATGACGATTCGGGTTGCTGCTCATCTTCATCGTCTTTGGGCGGTGATTCTTTCCGAGGCTCTGATGGCTTGTCGGCAGAGGAGAAGGTGTCAATCGCGACTGGCGCGCTTTCCTCTTCTTTCTTTTCCTCCGAGGGCTTTGCGGGTGCTTTTGCCTTTAAACTGAAGCCCGACAGCTTGACTGGCTCCACGGGCTTCTTTTCCTCGCTCTCCTCATCCTTTCTCTCTCCCGCTCCCTCCTCAGTAGACGACTGCAGCGCCTGCATCCTCTCCTTCTCCTCCCTCGCCCTCTTCACCTGCTGCGCCAACAACCGACTCTCTACATCCTCATCCCCCTTCGCCAACCGATCCTTCTTCTTAATATCCTCCCTCCTCCTAATCGCCTCCGCACTATCATCAATCCACTCAATCTCCAACCCCCGATCCCCCTCTTCCACTCGACAAATCCCCTCCCGACCCAAGAACTTCGCAAACTCCGTCAAGCTCGGCCACTTGGTCGCGTTCATATGCACATGCTCCTTATCCCGAATATACTCCTGGTAGAAATTGTTCATGTGCACCTTTTTCTCGCCATGCGAGGTTTTGAGGAGTTGTAGGAAGTCCCGCTGGAATTGGCGCGAGTATTCGTTGATGTACTTTTTGGGGTCTTCGCCGACGAGTTGCATTTGGCGCACGTGGCCTTCGGACATGGTGTGTTGTTTGAAGCCGTTTTCGTCGCGGCATTGTTTGGAGCATACTTGGCAGTACCAGCGCAGGCGTTGTAGGCCTTTGGCTTTCATTTTGTTCGCGAGGTGCTTCGTGCTGCCTACTTCGGCTTTCGGCATGGTGGCGGTGTTGTGCTGGGGAGGCGCGCAGTCGCGAGGATCGTGGAAGCGTGATTTCGAGGTTCAAGGGGTGTTTGTGTAGACGTGAGAGTGGCAAGGTGGGTTTCGTGAAGTTGAAGCAAGAAAGTTGAGTGTTGGAGAGTCGATGCGGTTGCGTTCCGCTCATAGCTGACTCATCAAATTATGCACGCGCGCAGCTGTTCAACTATCGCGCTTTCCCGTTCGGGATTAGTGCGCAAGCTGGCACGTTTTCACATGCTGAGACTCCTAAGCACGGTATACTTTTGGATTTTAGACTTGGTCACTCGGAGCTGGTCATGCTGGCAAAGACTTCTTTAGGGAAGTACGATGGGCTTTCAGGCAAGAACAAAAGTACACCCACACATCACGTAGTAGTTCAAAAAGCCACGCATAGAGAAACTCGATTTGAAGTTACTTTGGACATCGCTGACTCGTGAATATTATCTATCCACCGCCGACATGTCGTTTTAATTTCCAGGGTAGATCTGGTAGCCAATCGGCAAGTAGGGGTTCTCAAACGTGACGGTGGTCTCGTAGTACGGATCCGACGAGATGGGGCTGCTCGCGTTGAGCGGTCGTTCCGGCCAGACGTTCAATTCCATCTCCCAATGCTCAGCCCACTCGACTGTGGCATCGCCTTCGACGACGATGCTGGCGCCCAGGGCGTCGGCGCGAGATGGATAGATTCTCGACGTCAACGCAAAGCGCTCGTTGATGTAAATTTCCAGCAGTGACCCATCGACGAAGATGTTGAAGGTGAGATTCTCGGTGGTGCCGTTGGTGTAAGTGAAAGGCTCGTAGTTTCCCACGATGGTGTCGCGAGTGACAAGAGGAAGAAGTGTGGAGTTCTTGCGGTCGAGCACGACGGAGGAGTTGGCTGGGTAGTAGCGGACTTCGGTAAATTCTTCTGCGTTGGGAGAGGAGCGCAGACGAATACCGGCGTAGTTGTCTGAATCGCTGGCGTCTGGGAGGGAGGAGAAAGTGGTCTGCAGGTGGAAGCGGGAGCTGTTCACGCCAAGATCGAAGTCGGAGTCAACTTCTTGGGACGACTGGATTGGGTTGGAGCTTTGCTTGGAGCGGATAGCAGCGACCTATCTCCGCACAGACCCTCTAGCGCGGCAGCTGCCGCACCCTCGCTTGCGAGGGTCTGAGACCAAGTTGGGCTAAATCCTTATTTTTGACACACCCAAAACACCACTTTGCCCCAACACACAAAACACACAAAAGTAATTGGTGCAAAATACGCGCAATGCAATTCTAAGAACAGTGAACCAAAAATCAAGTGTATGCGACTGGTACTCGAAAAGATATCGATTTCTAAAGTTGGCCACTCGGCTTACGACGTACTCTCAGCCCGACCACCAGTAAACATTGTAACAAACAAATCGAGATACAGATAAGCGGACACTTAGAGGTGCCTTATTAGATACGCGCGAGCAACTTTTGTGTAAGGCGATAGCTAGTACTATATTATGTTGTTAATCTATAGGACCTATTCGACTAGTAGCTAGATAGCTACTAGCGACGATAATACTCGACCCGAGATATAGACAAGACACCACTTAGCGGAGGCTCGGACGACCATTAGCTTTAACTCTTTACGTAGGTATTACGCTATATCTCTATCTATACTAGAGTTGTAGGTGTCTAAGAGTACTACTTAACTTAGCTAAAATCACGTCTCGATCTAGTACGTTTAAGACCCTTCGTAACACGCGAACGTTCGACAAACTTCGCTAGGCGATTGCTTAGAGCAATTTACTCGTCTATAGGTGCTTCTTCTTATCGAATATTAGTCTACGCGCTATCTCTAATCTATCTCATTCGAGCTACTACTAACTCTAGCTACGACGACAAGATAGCATCTAATCTATACGATCCTCTTAGTAAGGAGATAGACGAGATAACTCTCAACCCTTCGCGTTAGACTCGTAGTTAATAAGTATAACGAAGAGCCGAAGTAGAAGCCTAAGTTACCTAAGCCTAGGTACGTACTACTAATCCACTACTATCTAGTACGTTTAGCGACATAGATAAGGACTACATACGCGACTACGAGCAAGCCGCGGCGAAAGTAGGCACTAGATTAGAACTTATCGATGTCGACGAGGTTAAGAAGCGCAAGTAAGGTCTAGATATAGAACTCGAGGAAGAGTAGCCTATCGAAGCCAAAGAGGATGCTAATATAGATTACGAGGATGAGAAGGAAGAGGAAGATAAAGAGATAGAGATTGTAGGACGTCCATAGCACGTATCGAAGTTTAAAGAGATTCTAGATACTATATCTACGAAGAGAGTTAGTAGATTTCCGGCGTTGTTGAAATATTAGCTTGGAACTAGCTAGGGCCCTATAAGAAGGACAGATAAGTATACTCGTCGTCTTAATCGAGTCCGGAGCGTTCTAGATAAGGCGGGTAAGGAGCTGTTCGACATACGTATAATACGTCGAGAGCTAAAGGCGCTAATTCGGTAGAGTTATCTATTTCGTAACTATGATCTAGAAGAGGCTCTCGATCGTAACGACCTATATGAAACAGACAATATCGTCGTAGAAGTAGCTCTAACATAGTTTCGATTCCTCTAAGACCTCCTTATAAATTAGAGAGCGAAGTAAGACGACTATTAGTAGCGTATTAAGGACAAATAAGAGTTACCTCGTAAGCGACGACTTACTACTACATTTATCGCGGCCTATTCGATTGCTCCGATCAACTCGTAGTAGTTCTAGAAGTTGATAGTAGTATTCCTAATTACAAGTAGTATAAAGCGAAGAATGGTTAAGGTTCTTAACAATCTATAACTTACTTATAGTTTTAAGACTAGATAAGAGCTACTTAACAAGAACGCGATAATCTACATATAGGTAGCGCGAACTATAGCGCGTAGCAAGGGGTGGTATTTAGTATATAATAACTTCTATCGAACTAAGGGCGTTCGCGAGCAGGTTATTAGTAACACTAAGAAGTTTATTAATAGTACTATAGTATATATTACGTAGAACCTATACATTCCGAAGGAGAGTCTAAAGTAGTCGATGTTAGATTATTAGAAAGACTTGACTATAAAGGACATCCTTAATAGTATCGACGACGACTAGCATTCGAAGCGGGTGACTATGTAGTTTATTTGCAATGCTATGCGATATCTCTTTAGTAAGGAAGTTAAGAAGATCTTCGAGAGTAGCGATACTACTACGAAGTTGGTGTTTAGTTAGCTAGTAATAGATAAGCTAGACTACAAAGTCAAATAGTAGGTGTATACTCTTCTGCTATCTAATAGTAAGGAGACTTCTATCGAGAGTACGATTAAGGTACACAACGACTTCCTTCGAGAAGTAGATAGCCTTAGGCTAGAGGAGGTAGATTTCGAGCCTAGTAGGCAATTCGGTAATAAGTTCCTTATTATTATAGGTGACTAACTAACCTATAAACGAATCGGTGGTATTAAAGCACGTCGAGTTAAGAGTAAGAAGGCGTATAATCGGCGCGACTTTATGCTTAAGGTACCTGCCTTCTTTTATAATAAGATAAACCTTTGCTAGACGCCTTTACGAACCCATTAGTATAAGAACGTAGACAAAGAGGTGTTAGGCTATAATATACTCGATAAAGCTTGCTTCTATACTACTAAAGGCGCTGTACTATCTAATACGAACCTATAGTTCTTCCTTACTAAGAATCTGTTTAAGAAAGTATATCGCGCCTATATTAATACTATGTTCCTATAAGAGATAGTAGACCGTAGATACCTAGATTATAGTGCTACCGAGGGTAAGAATAGCTATAAGATAATAGCCTCTAAGGCTATCGAGACGTTAAGGCTAGACTAGTTCCTAGAGATTGTTAAATCTATCTATAACAAGGTCGGCACGTTCGAGGCATAGGAAGGCAAGGGGGTAAGTCCGAAGTTTACTACTATGGTTCGATTCCTCTAAGAGTTAGAACTATTTATAATAGTAGGCAAGGCGATCCGTAACATAGATATTAGCTACCTAAGACGATCGATCGACTATTCCATTCTAGCCTTCTAGGGTGCTAGACAAATTAACTATAGCTGGACTATACTTTACCTACGCTAGTTGCTAAGCGATACTACGTATAAAGACCTCTAGAAAGTAGTACTAGCTATAGGTGTGATTAATCTATCTAACAAGAAGGGCAAGGCCGTAGCATCTAACGAGCTCTAAGAGATCTATAACTAGCGTTATTTAGAGGATATTAAGCACTATACTAACTCGACTTACGACATATAGGCGACCTTTAAGCGTATAGCTCTAAATATAGAGCACGCTAAGATCGTGTAGCGTATAATAGAGACAGGCATTAGTCGAATCGGTAGTAGTAGTCACTCTACTAAGGATATAAGTAGTAATATGTTTAATTAAGCGGATTTTAGCTAGAACGATAGGTAGGGAGTCTAAGGCTCGCCGTTATAAGGTAGTATGTTATTAGAGGACATCTTTTAGAAGGGTATTAATAACCTTAAGGACCTTATAGCTAACTTTAACGAGAAGAGAAAGCTCTAAGTAAGTAGTAGATCGCTCGTTCTAGTAGTGGATAATAAGATCTTTAATAGCGATAGTAGTAACGCCTTTACTTGCTACGGATATAATCCTCTTAAGAGCGTTACTAGCGCTATCGCGTCTAAGAGAGATTATAAGTAGCTTGATGTTAAAGAGTAGTATACGCGATATATTAATATAAACGGCAAGGGTGGAACTAGCGAAGGGAAGTGAACGGAATGTTAATAAGACACCTACTATTAGGCGCGGCCTCTTACACGACTCTAGAAGTCCGACATCTAGCCTTACTAACTTAGTTGTAGTTCTTCGCGATCTTAAGGGCTATTAAAAGCGACTTAGTTCTCGTCCGCGACATCGCTAATCTCGTAGATAAATCTAGGAGGAGATAGCAATAGGTCTAATAATATTCGTTGCTTTATACCTTGCTAACCATTGGTAGCGACTATAGATTGCATAGTTAGTAGCTAATTAGAGATTTCTAGAATAGCGTAGGCGGCTATGTCGTCTTCGGAATAAGATAGTACTAGGTAGGAACCGCCTAGAATCGACACGACGCGAAAGAATCGATGGTATTAGCCTCTCTTAGTAATAGGTTTGTTTATACTCTTTCGTAAGAAGTTCGACTTAGCAGCTTTAATTATCTCGCGCGATATCGTTAGGTAGCAGTTGTCTCGTAATAGCCGAGTAGCTGTAGCAAAGTAGCTTTTAAATAGACCCGCCTAAGTCTTTAATGTCTTAAGCTCTCTTATAATAGCGTAGTAAATAACATACGATGTTACTTACTATGTTCGATCTAGGCGGAGGCATTGAATTAGCCCTTTGTAGTAGGAGTTTGCCTAGTAGTCGATAAACTATAGCTATAGATACTAGAGATCTTTTACTAAGAAGCTGTTACCTTATAGATACGCTGCTATCTGTTCCCTAGACGATCGAATAGTTCTTACTCTTCGTAGAGTCTCGTTATATCGCGGAATCGATAAGATAACCAATCGATACTCTAGTAGTAGGCGTTCGCGAAGGCCGTTATCGATAGTAAGATAGAGCGCGGCTTAATTAAGCGACCTTTGAGATTCCACCTTATTTAGACGACGAAAGTATAAGACAACTACCTCTCTAACCTCGTTAATATTAGCGTTAGTAACGAGTCGCTAAACTTAGTTAAGAGACGTGTCTTCGAGTCGCTAGAGAAGGGCTATATCGTAATAGTAAGAGTAGATAAGAGGATAGTAAGCTAACCCTATGATATATACCTTGTTAGAGCGGAGAAGCTCCTCTAGTAGGATATCTATATAACGTGGAGTAGCTGTTAATAACTTACAGGTTTTACCTTATTACTAGTAGACGTCTCCGAAAGCAAGGTAGACAGCTATCGTCTATAGTAGATGTAACTAGCTCTATTAGTCTTGTATATACTTGTATCGAGAGAGCAAGTCTCGTAGTAGTAGATAGATTATAATAGCGACATCGATTGTAACGAGTAGTACCGGAATATTAGTATGCGTTCGTAACGAAGAGTCGTATAATAGCAAATAAATAGACTTATCGATAATAGGTAGTAAATAAGTCTCGAAACCTAATAATAGCTATCTCGTGCCTATTGTTAGTAGCATGGATATAGTGCAACGTTTTTCTCGAGTGCTTCCTCTTCCTTTTCCTTACGCCTAGTAGTAGTAGTAGCTATACCTCTCTCCTTAACTGCGGACGTCGATATTAATGCCCTTGTCGACTAAGTAGCCGACAATCTCTCGTAAGATAGACCAAATAGGTGGACGCTTAACCTCGACTAACGCGTGATTTAGTAACTCGAACGCCGCGCCTACTAGTTAGGCGCTGCCGTAATCTTTCGATAGTCTATTCGATAAGCTAGAGTAAGAGCTAGAGCTAGAGTAGTAGTAATAGTAGTAATAACCACTATAGTAGGTATCTAGTAAGAGAATGGTAAGCAGTTTTGCTAACCGAAGGATAGCTAATCTCGTCTCTATTCTATCGCTCGCGTAGCTAACCGTATCGCTCTAGTCGTTATAGGCGACATTTATGCTCTACCTAAGTCGATAGTAGATAGCAACTTAAGCTATCGAGACGACGAAGAAGAGCCTACGCTGCTGCCTCTACTACTACTACTACTACTATTATTAATAGCTCCGCCGCCCCGTCCTCGCCGCTCTACTGCCGCCTTCTCCTCTAATCGCTATGGTACTCCTTCTAGCTTACGTGGTACGCCGTTCGTACTCTCTATTGCTAGTTCCTTCTACCTAGCTATTACGTAGTAGGAGTTTAATACTCTCTCCACTCGTAATAAGGGCCGATATTCTTATATTAGCCGTATTAAGGAGATGCCTAGCGTCTCGGAAGTACCTACTCGCCCTTATTACGAATACCGAGGTGTTAGTTAGTCGGTCTGTTATAGGTATACTAGGCTAGCTATATAGTTATATAATAGACGAGATAGTAGTAATAAGTATAGCTACTACTACTAGCGCAAGTAGCCCTACTATTGGGATTGAGATGTTAATAGCTATTAAGAATCCGATTTCGGTACGTAATAAGTTAAATTTCGGTACGCGATAAGCTAAATTTTAGTACGCGATAAGCTAAATTTTAGTACGCGATCATTTCTACGTAAAGGTACTAAGACGTTTACATATAAGTCTACTAATACTACTAAAGAACATCTTGTTGTTGTTGTCTGTTACCCTAGTATTAAGATACCCCGGCTCCAACTCTTCTTAATCTTAAAGAACGCCTCGTTAGTATTTAGTACTACCCGTTACCTAGTTGTTATTATCTATAACCTTAATATTAAGATGCTCCGGTGCGCCCTAGCCCTTCTCGTCTAGCCCTTCTTAGGCTTCTTCTCTACTAGAGTTCCGTTACTGTCTAGTATCTTACTTAATCTTAAAGAATACCTTATTGTTATTATCTATAACCTTAATATTTAGGTGCTCCGATGCGCCCTAGCTCTCCTCGGGCTTCTCGCCTACTAGAGCTCCGTTGCTATCTAATATCTTACTTAATTCGTCTATATTAGTGTTTAGTTTAGGGTTAATAAGTATAGTACTACCGATATAGATGGGCTTCTTCTACTCCTAATAGACCTCGAGAGTATCGCTATACTACTCTTAAAGAACACCTCGTTATTATTGTCTATGACCTTAGTAATAAGATGGTGTAGTACGCCCTAGCCCTTCTTAGGCTTCTTACCTACTAGAGTTCTATCCGATACCTTGCTTAATTCTTCTCTATTAGTGTTCGGGCTAGCGTCCAATTTCGGTACGCGATTATATCGCCGTGGAGGTGCTAAGACTTTTAGCTAAAAGTCGAGCTAGCCACGTAACAATTTTTAGCAATATATTACAATTATTATATACCTTACTAGCTTACGTAAATGTAGATTGTGCCTTTAAAGCTCTACTTTAGTAGCGTAATGGTAAGGTAGTAGAGAGTCGTAATCTTACTACTAAATCGGTCTAATTAACCCCCTTTCGCAATAGGCTGCAAAAGAACCTATCCGCCTAGATAGCAAAAACCGTAGTAAAAACCTTAACCGAACCCTTATTATGTAATCGCAGCTTACTCGTTTACATACCCCTAAGGATAGTATAAAACCACTCGAGAATAGGCTAATATAAATAAACTACTTATTCGCTTAAATGTATAAGCTATTAGTACGCCTTTAGTACACGGCTCTAGCTACGTAAGTCCTAGCCTACGAGAGAGGTAGATTGCTTAGGGGGATCCTTTTTTTTTTTTGCTTTTACCTTATTACTACATTGTAGAGAGCCGAAATTTCGCTATGTTACCTATACAAATCGCTAACTTTGTCGATAGCTTATAAGAGTGACTTTAAACTATCTATCTACTCTCGGCAATCTATGCTTATATACTAAGTTCCGTAGCTTAGTTAGTAGGACGAAGATTCCTATGTAGCAAGTAGTAGTAGCTTTAGTAGTTGCTTTGGCAATGGCTTTCGTTAGCTTCGGTTGGTTACCTAGACGGCCTATATCGAATCGCTTGTCTATTTAGGTCCGATATAGTAGGCATCGTAATAGGTAGTCGCTCGTTCGCTAAGACCTTTATATACCTACGTGTATAAGGCGGTCGCTTATTTGCTAAGACCTTTATATACTCGCGTAAGGCTGTCGCTCGATTGTAGTGTTACGTTACCTTACTAGCGCTAAGTGAAGTAGTAATATTCTAAAGTAAGGCCTAAGTTAGTAAGGATCTACGCTATTTAGCGTTGTCCGTATACTATTGTTACTTTACTATTATCTACCTTACCTTACCTTACCTTACTGATTGCGTCATAGTATCTACTCTTTTAGAGGAACATAAATATTTTACTTCTACTTCTCTTTCTCTTCCTCTTCCTCTTCCTTATTATTAACACTACTACTATAGCTCATAATTAGCTTAGGCACCTATTCTACTACTTCGGCAGCGTAGAAACCATTCGTTTTAGCGAGCAGTTCGTTCTATAATAACCCTTAGATAGCTGTCTCTACCGTTTTGCCCTAGTAGAGATAGTTGTTAGCGATAGTAGATGCCAAGCTACGGTTCTAGTCGTTATTAATCCGAGAGCTTCTAGAGGTTTGTAAGAGGCTACGCTTTATTACTACGCCGATCGTCTAAGGGCTTCCGTCGGCCTACTCGTCTAAGGCATACGACTTAACTTAATACACCTAGGCTAATCCGAGGGCACCTTCGATTCGACATCGTAGCTCTAACGTGCGACTTTAGTAGATATCCTCTTTAATAAGTAGCTAAAAGTGACCTTAATTACGGCGATGTAGTATAGATATTCTCTTTAATAAGTAGTACCGTAGAGCATCGGCGAAGGGCTTCTTAGTAACATAGCTATTAGTTAGTAGTTGTTTAAGTAGTATGTTCGACATTAGTAGGGCTGGCTTCGGTATATACTAGATTCGAAAAGACTCTAGTATGTTATCGACATCTATCCACTTTAGTATAAAGACGCTTCGGCGTAGGTTTAGATTGTTTTGTAGCCTATTAGGCGAAAACACTATCCCTACTATCTAGAAGGTTGGTAGCATTCTAATAGAGAATAGAGTTTGTACTACGCCCGAGGAGATCGGCTCTTAGGTTTAATCCCTAATCCCTTCTTACCTAGGCCGTCTCTCTTATACCTTGGTATTTACTCGCTCTTTTAGGCTTACTCTCCTTAGTATTAGTATGAAGTCTAGTAGCGTTTAATCGTACTAGTCCTTCTAAGAGCTTAGTAATAAGAGTATTTTAATTAAGTCGATACGTTCGTCTTACTCTCTAAGAGAAGGTTACTATTAGTTTCGGTTGTTGCGGCCTATCTTTAAATGTTCGTCTTAAGAGTTCTTTTTTACTATTTAGGTGGCTTCCTATACTCTAGCAAAAGAAGCTCCTTCGCGATTGCTTCGGCGACGTAAGGTTAGTTCTATTATAGTCTAATAGTTATTCTTTCGAGTAGCTAATGTGTAATGTATGATTCTATCTTACTTAGTAACCTTTTTAGTCTTAAAATGCCTCGTGCTACTAGTAGCAAGCTAATAATTAGATTACTAACACTAGGCTTTCACTTTAGTAATAGCTAGGAGAGCATTAGCTTTAGATTGTTGCCCTGTCTATGTAGGACACTATACATGTTTCTTAAGGCACGCCTTAGTCGATAAGTATGGTAAGCGTTCGAGTTCGGTAGAGGGCGTTTAGTATAAGGCGGTAGTAAAGGGCGATAGCGCGAGGCGGTAGTATAGTAGAACGAGACGCTCGTAGAGTAGATTTGACACTACTATAGTTAGTTTCTTAATAGAAGAACGCCTAAATCGATAACATCTAATAACTCTTAATAAAGTTAAAGTTACTATATACAATATTAGAAGGTAGTAACGCCTAGCTAAACATTTACCTATAGTTCCTTCTACTTTATCTCGTCTACGTGTAGCTATCTTTATTACCAAAACCATTGCCTATTATCTAATTCCATCCGAACCTATCGAGAAAAGCAATACTCTATCGATACCGAGACTACGCGAAGCGCTAATAACCCGCGAAAGAGCAGCGATCGAAGACGAAAGCTACTAGATATACACCGCCGTCCTCGCTACCTTTACTGCCTTGACCGTCCTCGCCGTCTACGACTCTTATTACGACTCTCCTATGCTACGCGAGATAGCGTTCTAGCCTAACCGCTCTCGATAACGTTCTAGTTATCTAAACCTATATGCTAATCGTGTCGCTCTTATGCCTCCGCCGGATTAACAGTTACGTAATCCTAGCTATGTCTCGTACGACTAGAGGGTAACGTAGTAGGCTACTTATTCTCCTTCTCTTTATTAATACCATAGAACATCTATTAAGCTTTTAGTATTAGAGATCGCTACTAGCTACTAGTAGTCTTACTATAAAGCATAGATAGTAGCTTGGCTGCTTTATCGGCCTCGTTATTGTCGTCCGTAGTCCTATGGTGTCTCTTTAGGCTTGGGCTTTAGCTAGAAGGTAAAAGATTCGGGGATAGCTATTTATATATACGAGAAGAGCTAATTAATAGTATGGTAGAGAATCCGGTGCTAGTAAGAACACTCTAGCGAGCAGCTTGTTAAACAACAACCGATCTATAAAGCTACTAGCTTTGCGAGCTCTTATTTACGTTTCTAGTCTTTAGCTTACTATCCTTCTCTATAGACATAGAGATACTATTCCGTATAGCCTCTAATCGGGGCCCTTAAGATTCTTAAAGGTTACCTAGAGACTAAGACTCTCGTTGGCCTTACGGAGTTACTACTTACTACTTGCCTTTCTTAGAGGATTTCGGAGCTACTATCTTATTAGGCTGCTCGTGCTTCCAATCCGCGAAGACAACTAGACTAAGAGTATTAATCTTCTCTATTAATTTATCTAGTAGTACTATTATCTCGTGCTCGTAACTACTAAACAGCCAATCGCCAAACGCTTTAGCCTGTTCTACTACTTAGTCCTTACTTAGCTTACGAACGATTAAATCGCGTATGTTTACGTTCTTGCTACTAGCCTCTACCGTAGTTATAACGTTCTACTAACCATCCTCTTCGTATAATACGAAGATGTTATAGATCTTAAAGATAATATACTTAGGTAGTAACTAAGACGGAGGAACTTTGAATCTACGATTACGCTATCCCTTTTTAGGGAATGCCTTATCCGTCTTAGCCTAGAGCTACTCTTCGATATATAGCTATGCTATCGTAGGCTTGCTACTCTTCGGCTTAGTTAGCCTCTTCTATTTACTCTCTAGTAACGTAAGGAGGTCTTTGTCGTACGCCACCTTATCTAATAGGTCTGGATAGTACTATAAACAACAATACTCTCCTTCTCGTAACGGCGGTAGTAGGTAGATACTATGCTAGTGCTTTAGGTATTATAGAATTACCTTTCGCTAGTACGGTCCTCTAATAAGGTACTAATTCCACGTATTACGAAAGATCTAAGGAACTCTAGCGTAGCTCTTTAGTTCCGCCTACGTCTACTACTGCTTACCGTCGTCTACGGTGCTAGTTTCTACCTCTAGATCTAGAAAATTAGGATTATTATTATCTATAACATCGATCTCGTCTGCAAACGTGTTTCTACGGAGCTTGCTACGTAATAGTATTGTTAGACGTAGTAGTAGAATCGTCGTTAGGTTGTCCTTCTATAAGTCGTATAGGATGTACTTTAGGCTATTATCTACGTAATGTAGTAGAAAGATCGTGGCTTTGGTCTAAAAAGGAAAGTCGTCGCTTGCATCTAGTAGTATCAAACTAACCTTCTTCGCCTACGCTCGGACAGCTTCTACATCTCGACCGGTTCGGCTAGTACGCTATAATATATCTAGTATGTTCTTATCGATGTTGAAATCTAGCTAAACAACCTCGAGGATATCCTTCGCATTAGTGCCGATACTTACTATAGTAGTAGTAAAGAGAAAACGAAGCTTAGAGCTAGCCGACGAATACTCGCTCTAGATCCGGTCTTTGTCGTTATCTACGACTTGGCTGTAATAGAACGTAGCGACTTTACGGACGTCAATCGTTCTATTACGTCCATACTAGGTGTACTTCTTATCTAGCTTATTAATCTCATCCACATCCTAGGTTAACGAAACGAGCCAGCCGCGTACTATGTCGCACAAATCCTGTACAGCCTTTATACTATCTTTAAGGATCAATCTCTTCGGAATCATATCTAGCTACGCTTTGCGATTAGCGTTAACTGTCTCCTTCACAACGTAGAAGAGGTAGCGATTCTTATCCTTAGGTAGGAATGTCTTTAGGATATACTTTATATCTGGCCGATTAACACTGGTATGAACAATCTTAGTGTGGAATGGTTTTAGACCTTGTGGACGGAGGCCTAGATTCTGTAAGATGAAGTCTTCGGTACTTTCATCTACAGTTGCAGTTGTTACGAAGTAGACGGTATTAGCTCGTAGTGTAGAGCGCGTCTGTTAGATGGACGAATACTCTTCGCGTAAATCTCTCTAGTCCTTAGCTTTGTACGCCTTATTAGTGGCTACGAGGGCGATACGGTCGCGTACCTCGGGCTTTCGTAGAAGCGTCTAGAACTCTCGGTGTGCCAGCTGCTCTGGGCCTAACACGATATACTTGTACTCGCCGCTCTCGATCTTCTTGTATAGGTTCGGATCCTTCTTCTTCGACTCGGCTGTAACGCAGACCGCCTTCACGACATCTTGTTGTATACGATCGAACTCCTCCGCCTACTCGATACTCAGTCGGTTAAGCGGTGACACCTAGATAACAGTGTAGCCTGTGAGTAGACTGAAACCTTGAAAGATCAAGCTCTTCCCCTCCCCTATCCTACCAATGAAGAGGAGATCACACTGGCTAAAGATCAAGATATTTAAACAGTCGATCTAAGTCTCTCGTAGTTGCCTTAGAGGGTCCGCATCTGGATGGATCAAACGCAGCACACGGAAGAGGCCTTTCTCAATCACCGCACGCTAAATGTCGTTGCCTACCTACTAACATCTACCAATCCTATGGACTACTGTATGGAGATACTCGAGCGGCATCTCGGGTATCGCATCCTTCAGAGCTGTGAAGTAGGTCTTCAATTGCTATGTGGTAGCAGTCGATGTCGGTGGGCAGTCCAGCAGATCGCGGAAGTACTTCTCATACTCTGGACCGCCTGGCGTAGGCGCTAGTGTGAGGAGGAGTTCTTCGAAAGCCTACGCCGCCGGCACTATTAAGCCTGGAGCGTCTGCTACTATGGCCGGTGTAGGTATGGCGGATGGAGGCGGTTCTCGAGTGGTTGCCGAGTCGCTAGGTAGTACTGCTACTAGTATGTTCGCTGCTGGTGTGTTCGAGGAGCTACCGCTAGCTCTCGTGTCGCCAGCCGTACTAAGGGGGTTCCGCTTACTGCCCTTCTGGAATTGCGATGGCCTCTTAGGTCTTGGTGGCATTTTGTGTCGTCTGGTATCGCTTTGGAGGCTGGCGCAGGTTCGAGGTTTTGGCGAGAGGGTTCGAGTTAGGGCGAGCACACACAGAGCTCGAGGCCTGCGGTACTCGCAAATCGGCTTATAAAACCGCGAAAGTAGTTGGAGGTTGTAGAGCGAGACGAACAGATGGAGCGCGTGTAGTTTGAAGGAGAGAGGTGTGGTGTGTTGTTTGCTGTAGAGATGCAGGGCCGGGTGCTAGCCTTGACTGTGCAAAAATGAGGAACGTGTTTGCCCACCGTTTTGAATAGAACTCGCTCGAATCGCAAGCAATTCCTACAATTTTGATTTTGTCGTGTTCACTGAATCAAGCGCTACAAATTGACCCTGGGGATTTTCGATATTCGACGTGGTTGTGGAAGCGCATAAATTTTGGTGTTGTGGTCACCTTGCAGAAATGAGGATTTGGCCCAAGTTCGCCTCAGGCGCTTCACAGAAGCCCGCGCTTGCGCGAAATAGGCTTAGCGTCGAAGCGCCTGAGCGGAGGTAGAGCAGCGACCACCTCGGGGAGCGGACGCTGGCCGACAGTAGTGATCGTGTAAGAGTTTGTGCCAGTCGACTCCCAGATCTGCGGGCGGCCACGGTTGACGTCGCCATCCGAAGGCGCAGTAATGTTGTGGTCCTTGAGCACATATAGTTCGCGCGGCAGTCCAAAAGAGCCGGCGAAACCTTGCTGTGGAAGACCGCCGTCGTAGCTCATGTCTTCATCGCTCCAGCCCCAGAGCACACGCCTTGAATTCTTCTCGTCAAGGAATCCATTCACCGCGTACAAGTTGCCCCAGTCCAATGGTCCGGATGCCTGCACATTCAGCTCCGCAGAGCCGTTGGCTCGTCTTGTCATGTCTCCAAGAACAAAGAGCGTCCATCGCTGAGCGGGGTGCCATTCATCAGGGTATCCTTCAGCACCAAAAGACACGATCCACTTGCTCTCTACGCCATCTCCGCCATGCTCGACCTTGGCGACCTCGTCGTAGAGTCCTGCAAGCTCCCAGTTGGCGCCCCAGTTGCCGGTCTTTGTACGGTCACCTCCCCAGGTATAATTGATGGGAGCTTCCCAGAGTGCACCTTGAAACGTCCAGTTCGTAAGATCATTGGAGTTAGCGGTGAGCAAAGGTATTCGTGGCCCAACACCACGGATACCAGAACCCAGAACCATGTACCACTTGTCGCCTTCACCGTGCCCTAGAATGGAGTCGAGTCGCGTGTTCGGGAAGAAGACGGGGTCTCTGAAGCCAGTGGTGTTCCACCCTCCGACTTGTGTGCCCAACCATGGGTTGCCGTCGTACTTTTGCCAGGTGCGACCACCATCGCTGGAAGTAGCAATGTTCTGCATTTCGGTGGCATAATCGCCGTCTCCAGCCTTGGCACCAAGCTGATACGGGACTTTCCAGTTGTCCGGAAGAACAACGCAGCCTGTGTACATGAGAGTGAGGTTGCCATCCCGCTCACCCTTCAGGTTGACAGGTTGTGCACCGCCAGAGAAAGCGCCAAGCCAGTCATAGGATGGAACAGAGTACTCTGAAGGCTTGATCGCAACGTTCTCCTCGTTCTGCCAGCCAGAAATGTCGGTCCAAGTAACGAGATCCTGCGAATTCTTAATTGTCTGTTACCTCGCTGCTGTGAACCTCGACATACATTTGAGATTGCGTGTGCCCACGTAACATTGCCACCGTTGATCCTAGTCGGCGCAGACTGGTAGAAGACGTGATATTCATCTCTAGTCGGATCGTACATTGGTCCGCATGGATCATTCATTCTTCCACTGGGAATGAGGACATGGCTGCATATCTTGTAAGCGACTGTGTTTGTTCCAACATCTTGAGACTTACTATCTCGGTCTCCATCTTGTGTACAAGGAATTGCTTGGGAGGGACTTCAACTCCAATCCAACAGGAATGTTCTCGTAGTCAGCTGGTACAGCGCTTTGGGCATTAACCGTCAAGACGGCAGCAAGAAAACTCAGGACAGTCTCCCTCCACATCTTGTCTTGCGCCTCTCGAAAGGAAATCAAACGAATGTGTTGCGCTGGCCAACCGGCTTGGTCTCCAATCGTAATGGAAGACAGCACAGTCCAATCTGTACTTATACCTACCTGCCATACCTACCAACTTTCTTCGGGCCCACACGCATTCGCCGCTCACAATGAGACATGGAAATTAATGTCTGCTTCTAAGCGAGTAGTGCATTGCCCTTCGTAGCTAGTATTGTTGGTGCCAAGCTGAAGAAGTAGGGCAGGGAGCGCATGCTAATGGTCCAACCGAGCATTTCGCGCCATCTCCGCATGCACTCCACGTTCTCTTTTGTGCAGGGACATTGCGATCCCTCATCTCAGTTCCTGGTTGGCGCTGAAAGCCAGCACAAGAAGAGAGAAGTCGGCGTATGGCGGCATTTCGGTCCGTGCATCACTCGGTCGCACTGCGGTGGCCATTCCGGTTATCGAATCGTGCCACGAGGCCCAATGCCACGGCTTGTAGTTCTTTCTCGTAGAATAGCGAGGCTTCGCGTTGATACATGAATATCAGGTGTCCCAAATTGGCCCAGTTGTCCACAAAGACCACGCTATGCAAAAGTCGAGCAATGTCTTCAAAAGGCCCTCCGATCCAACGCGCCGGTCGCTATGCTTGCTTCATCCAAATCGTCTCGTGATCTACATTGTATCGTCCGGAGGAAAAGGCTCGTCCCAGATCCGAAGCGTCGCCTGCGCCCTGTTGCGGTTGTAGACGGCCCTTCACAATAAAGCGGACCTGTAACCCGTGGGCAATGCACGTCCCTTCTAAGCTTCGTGCTGCTGATATCTCGGCCGCCTCATGCTTGCACCGTCGAGATCCATTTCTTCAGAGAGATCGACTTCCTGCTGGACACGTCCTTTCCGTCTGCTACTGTGGGGACCTCGTGATTTTCGCACTTGCTGTGTGTTATGGAGTTCGTTCTGCAAACGCCGATCGAGTTCTGCTTCGTCTGCTTGGCCAAGCGGACAAACATTCTCCAACTGGGCCAGCGATTTGCTGAGGAGCTCGCTCGCGATTGGGTCCTGCGGGCTGATTGCAAGAGCCTCATGTAGCGCAACAGTTGCATCGAACGGCTGTTCAAGATCGAGCAAGACCATTCCCTTAGCAGAGAATACGCTGGCGTCGCGCAGACCAAGTCGAATGACTTCGTCAAATTGCTCAAGAGCCTCTTGGTACTTGTGGTCTTTTCGAAGCGCGTGGGCGTAATTGAGTCTAGTACTGACGTACTGATTTGGTGGCGCTTCGTTCTCAGCTGCCATCCCAAGCGCGTATTCAAAATGCTCACACGCGCTCTCATAGCGCTCTTCCATGTAGCAAACGACGCCTAGCTCGCTTATGAGCAGCGGGTCCGTCTTGCACAGATCATGCGCTGCGGTCAGGTACTCTCTCGCAAGCGTGAGGTTGCCAAGTGCTGTCTCCTGCATGCCGAGGAATAGTTGGGGTCTGTGAGAGCCCTGGAAGAGCCGGGCGGCTGTGCTGTACGCGGCAATGGCCTGATCACTCTCACCCTCTGCCGCGAATGTATGCGCAAATCCGATCCAGGCTGCGCCAAAGTGGGGATCCATCAGGCTGGCTTTAGAGAAGTATGACCGGGCTTCAGGGACGCGGTTCGTTGCTAGATAGTATGTGCCGACAGCAAGCCAAGTGCAAGGCTCTTCTGGATGGGTATCAGCGAGATCGTGCGAAAGCGAAAACAGCGCGTTCGTGTGGTTGAGTTCCGACAGCAGCGCGAGATGCAAAGGCAAGCATGCAAAATTGTAAGGGTCTGCATCCAGAATCTGATTTGTCAGGCCCAAAGCACTCTGATACCGCGATCGTGTAAATTCTCTCTCAGCGTTGGCGAGCAGGATGTCAGGATTCTGTGACAGCTTGTAGTGGGTTGACAGCGTCTCGACCGCAGCCTGGTGGTCGTCCGCTCGATCGTATTTCGAGAGCCGAGTGATGTAGATGTTCCGCGTGAAGTCCGCGGCCTCAGGGAGCGCCTGTGCCTGTGCCTGTGCTGGCTGGATACTGTCAAAGTTCAAGGTGTCGAGAAAGCTCCATTCCTCGGCCGGGCTCATCAGCGCGTTCTTGACAAGTTGGTCGAACGCTTCGAAGCATTGCACATCTATCCGCACGGCGTCCTTGTAGCACTCTTTTGCGCGATCGAAGGCGTTCTGCTTCGCGTAGCACAGCCCTCGCAAATAGCACATGCCTGCCTCGTACTTGATGTTGACCGCATCTTCTCGATCTCGCTCTTCACTCCTGTCAGCTCTGTCCGTTCTGCTGGGCGCCTTTGACTTCCCATGCTGTCTGCTGGACAAGCCATCGCTCAAGTGTTGTAGCTTTCTCCGCGCCGCGTCTGTCGTTGTGACCAAATGCACGGGGTTCTTCTCGCCCAAGATTGCAAGCGCTTCTTCATGCCGATTTTGTTTGATGTGGCAATGCGCTGCCAGGTACCGCGCTGCTGACTTTCGGTGTATTAGGTCGGATCTCGAAACGAAGGCAAGGGCGCGTGTATAGTTTCCGGCCGCAAAGTGGGTTTGTGCGAGAGCGAATGCATCTTCATCGGTGTCTGCAAATTGTATCAGCATTCGAGCCGCGTCGTATTCATGTCACTAGACGTACTGGTGATTGCTAGGAGCTTGTCGCCAACGAATATGGCCGAGTCGTACTGATGTCGGTTCAGCGCGTCCTGTCGCCAGTTGCGCAAGAACGTCTCCATCGCGAGCTAGCTCGTGTCGTAGGTGTGCACATGGAAACCTGATCGAAATCCGGTACTGTGAGTATGCTGTCGCGTAGCTGTACCTGCTAGTTGTAAGCCTGTTGTTCGGTTGAAAGCCATTCTTGCTGCAGAAAAGTCGTACCTTGGAGAGTCCTCACGACTGCTGCTGCCAGAAGCGCATTTGTTTACCTTCATGAGATCACATGTTCCACCGCTTAATAAATTAGCCGGCGCACTAGCCGATCGGACTTGGGAGCCTGCTCTCACTTTTGCGACTTCTCGACTTTCCCATCCACATCCTCCAAATCCCAAGTAGGACCCAGCAACACCGCCAAGATGTCTGAGCGAAAGGTTCTCACCAAGTACTACCCACCGGACTTCGATCCATCGAAGATCGAGCGGCGGCGAGGTCCCAAAGGCCCCAAAGACAAGTCGCAAACCGTCCGTCTTATGGCACCTTTCAGTATGCGCTGTACCTCGTGCGGCGAGTACATTTACAAAGGCCGAAAATTCAACGCACGTAAAGAGACGACAGAAGAGAAATACTATGCGATCTCTATATTCAGATTCTATATCCGATGCACGAGGTGTTCTGCAGAGATTACGTTCAAAACCGATCCGAAGAATATGGACTATACTTGTGAGAAGGGTGCGAAGCGGAATTTCGAGCCATGGAGAGAAGCAAAGCTTGCGGAGGAGACCGAGGAGGAGCGACTGGACCGCATCGCGAGAGAGGAGGAAGAACGCGACGCGATGAAGGACCTGGAGAAAAAGACGATGGATGCGAAGACAGAGATGGCCATCGCCGATGCACTGGACGATGTCAGGCACCGCAATGCTGCAAGAGAAAGGGCGATGAAGGATGGTGTTGGAATGGCAGAAGTGCAAGAGGTGAAAGATGAAGAAGCCGTGCGCATTGAAAGAGAAATCGAGGAGCAAGCTCGCCTAGCATTTCAGAGTGGTACTGGAGAGAAGGTCAGACGGTTGGATGCGGAGATCGAGCTTGGTGACGACTCTTCTTCGGATGGCAGCATAGCACATGCGGCAGAAACAAAGGGCGAGGTGCCGCTGTTCCAGCGGATGGTAAAGAAGAAAAAAGATGCAACCTCCATACTTGGCATCAAGAAATCCTCGAAGCCTGTGGAGGCACCGCCGGTCATCGAGAAGCCTGCCGTACCTGCAGCTGCGGTTCCTGTTGCTGCAGCTCCTGCCGCCGGACTGGGACTCGGCGCGTACGATTCTGACGAAGATTGAGAGCAGTGGCGAGCTTGCCATGATAATAACTACGAACCCGTACCCTATCCATCATCACCCAGGGGCAGGAAATGGCATCGGGCACATCCTTTTGACCACGTCGACGGGGCTCTTGCGATTATTGCCGGCGGTATGGCGAGACTCGATGATGTCTCACGCCGGCACCTCGACCCTCTTCCAATTTCTTGGACTGCTAATCAGGCCAAGAACGAGGCTCTACTATCTCCATCGAACTCCGAAACATAAGAGAAACGAGCATGTCAAGTTGCGCAGTCACCTGTGGAGGCCTTGGAAGGTTTGGAATAGAAGTGCTCGGAGCGATCAGATCTACTTGGTCTGTTCCCAGAAGAAGACAGAGATTGAGAAAAACAGACCGCCGAGGAAGAAGAATTATGAAAAGAGCAAAACCTGGAGCATGGCTCAGAAGGAACCAGTCAAAGTCGAAAGGGCTGCTGACAGCGGGTGAGGACGTAAGATGATGCACTCGAGTCAATTCGTGTTTATCATTGAGATCGTTCCCTCGTCGCCTGGCATAGTCTGCGTCTTTGTCTCCAATCCTTCACCTATCAATCTTTATCCTGCTTTCACTCCTTCTGCTTCGCAATCATAATCACATTCCCTTCTCCAACCCTTTAACAAGCACCCACACACCACCAACGATCGCCGCCACACCAGTTTCCATTCCCAGAACCAAGGTGAACACCTCATACGCAATCGGCGCCAAACTCGCCAGCGCTTGCCTCGTCCTTAGCACCAGCACCAACACTGTCAACACGAACGACAGCGTGACCGTCCTCGCAGCCGCCAAAGCCGTAGCCTTCGTCTCCGCCACCGAAAACTTCTCCTCCTTGTCCTTCTTGCCCGAATAGATCCTCTGCACATGGCTCCAGGTGAGAAGAAGGCCATAGCTCACCGCCGCCGTGCCCAGAAAGACCGCGATACCAGTGAGGAGAAACGTGAGTGTGCTGGTAAAAGCCGGTGCTGCGACGTAGATGATTCCCGAGCTGAAGCCATCGCCTGCTGTAGGTCCCGATCCAGGCATGTTGTACTGCTGTCCGCTACTACCGCCGTTGTTCTTGTTTGATTTGAAGTTGAAAGGTGTCTGGCTCGGAGGGTCGATGGCGAGACCTTTAGTGATGGTCTCCGTCACAGTCCGCGGCATCTCGAAGGGATATACAAGATAAGATATGTCTGGCGTGCTCCTCGAAGGATTTCGGGATATTGCAGCCTCTGTGCTGCTGTACGAGGGGAGCTGCAGTGGCGATCGGCTCTCCTAGCCCTTGCGCGGCCGTTGACCGGGGTGTGGTGCATGGGCTTACCTGGCGCTTCAAATTTCGCTTTGTGCGCGCGGTCAGGAGAGGAAATCGCTGGTGGGTTCTTCTCGAAGTTGATTTTGCTCGAATAGGCAAGAGATGTGCGAACATTCACTTACGCGGGGACGTGCATGTGACACAAACGGATTTGAGTTTCGTCGTTTGCGATTCCTGCCAATTTCTGTTTTGGCGGCGAGAGCCGAAGCTCTACCGAAGTGTGTAAAATCGTAAGGGAAACGAGCTTGGACGGGGAAGCGGTGATATCAATTCCATCCCAATTTGCAGTTGTACTCCAAATAGTGTACAGCCTTGGAGGTCACACCAAAGGGCTCCCCGTCTTCAATGCGCCCACGCAGACAATGCAGGCTCAGATGCTCTCCAGGACCTCATGCTCATTTACCAACTCAAAGTCTGCATCCGTTCGCTCGAAAGCCTGTCTAACTTCCGACAAAACCTCACAATTTTCTAAATACCAAGTTGCAGCCCATCGTCCAAAAGCCCCCCAAGCAAGTCGGAGAACTCCTGAGACACCTCCTCGCAGAATCTGGGGGTGTTGACCAATCTCCAGAAACGACTCGAGTCACCACAATTATGGTACCTGACTCCTTTCACAGTGAGGATATGAGTCTTCCCAGCGCGTGTCATCGAGGGCGGTGTAGCTACAACCCATCTTCGACGACGAGTCGAGAGGCTCACTGGAACCATCATGGCTTCCGAGTTTGGCATTTCCATGTTTCGAAGCAGTCGCTTGACATGCGGTGTCGATCCGTACTCCAGGTCCTTGTGTTCTATTCTTTCAAAGCGAGCGAGAGCGTGTCGGGTGATCTCGAAGCTGATGTCCACGTAATCACTCCATCGTAGCTGGAAGCGCCTCAACAATCGAGCATTCTCTTCGCCAATCGTGTGCAGGTAGCGAATCAGTCCGACAGGGAGTTGTCTGCTGCGAAGCTTGGTGTAGATCTTGATATGGCCGTAGTACACAGGAACGCTTTCGTCTCGCAGTTGTGTGCAGGTCTTGGAGAGCGCAGTCGGGTAGTCCTTTGAGACTTGTCTTTCTTTCGTGACTCCAGAACGGGTCACGATCGTTTCGATAGTGACGACCTCGTTGAAGAGAAAGGAATATATATGCAGTCGAATCTCAGCCGGTAAGCTAAGTAGAGTTGGCCGTGAGCCAAACATGATTGATTGTGCTGCGTTCCGCTTGTAGTGGTGAAAGAGCTGCTTTACAGCGCTGGCTTGCTTCAAACACAATGAGGAGTGAATGATGTCTTCAATGTGTGATGCTTGAGCAGAGAGCGTTGCAAAAAGAATGATCTGTCGGTTGGCAGCAATACTCTGGATGAGCTGTTGGTGGTGTGTTGTGCAGTCAAAAGATTGGAGCCTCGAATTCACACCTTCAAGGTAGACGAGGTACTTCGAAAACGCAGGAGCGTTGTGTGTACCTCCATGACACGATGATGGCAGGTACTGCTGAAGTGGGTGCTTGCGGACATGCAATCATCTGCGAGTCGGAAGGTGCCAGCGACGGTGCTTTCCGAAAGCTATCTCTTGTAGAACTCTCAACCAATTCTGTCTTGCCCTCAATGCTCTCATGATCTGCCGACCTCTCTCCTCAGCCTTCCAGCAGCAGAGTCCGGCTTTGCTTCTGGCCATGCATCCACAGCTTCTTCGACCTCTTCAAGGAATGAATTACTGTTTTGGACGCCTGTGCCGCCCAATACAACTCGGACGCCTGGACTGCTGGCGTTGACTTGCGCCACCATCTTGGCCTCTTCGTAAGTAGTGCCACCCACAATGAACACTATGATATCTTGCGGCTTATCCCGCGTCTGCCCACCACCTTCCACGAACGGATAGCTGTTCATGTTCAGGCGTCCTTTGATGAGGTCCTGCAGCGTGTTTTCGAGCCGCGGTGAGTGCTGTGTGTAGACGTTCTCGACCCCGCGAAGGCCGCGATTGAAACGCGATCTTGCCTCAGAAAAGATGTTGCTGCCCTGGAACAAATCGGGGATAGCACCTGACTGAGGTATGGATTGCAGCGAGTGTGCGTAAGTCAAAAGCTTAGGAATGAGATTGATTCGGTGTCGACTGATGCCGCCAGCGACCGCTAAGAGGTCCATCAGTGCTGGTGTGTTGTTGTTGGTGTGGCTTGAGTAGCGCAGAGCGTAGATCGCAACAAGTCTGAGCTTGTTGGAAGGCGGTATTTTGGGATCCTGGATGAGCTTCTGCAATGTCTTGACGTCTGTCGAGTGATTGTCATTGCAAGCCAGGCTCTGCTCCAGCTCACTGACATCGAGAAGGCTGTCTGTACTCACGCGCCTGCTGAGCTCGGTGACCAGCGTGACATGCTTCGTGACGTTTCCGGAAAGCTTCCTGAACTCGGGATACTCTTCGACGAACTTCTTCATATCCTCGATACTGTCCAGCTTCTGTCCAGATGCTTGTTTGGATGCGAACTGCTCAACATATTCCTTCGCATTCTGTCCAAGATCGCCGAAATTCAGGTACATGTTCTTTGCGAAAAAAGGGTCCTGGTCCTGTGCAAGGACGATTTCCTGAAGCGTGTGAGTAAACGTGTGATTTGCGAGAAGCGAGAAGGGGTGGCTTACCTTGAACTCGGGTCTCACTTCAGGTACGTCGCTGAGATTCACTCTGCCATTTTCGATACCGAGAAGTTCATGGACCATGGCCTGATAGGTCCACTGCGTCAGTAGCGGGGTTACTGGATCTTCTCTCCTGTCAAGAAGCAGAAGAATTGGCGGCGTATCCGGTTTCCGGAAGTCGAATAACTGCTCTTCCTGAGTCATGGCATATCTAACTTCAGTGGCCAGCTTCCGGCAGAGCAAACTGTTCTTCTCGTAACGTATTAGGGGTTTCTTCTTGAGAGCCAAGAGCATTGCCGTCACTCCCTCGACAGTCCTAGTGAGACTGTCTTGATTCCAGAGGTCTGCAGACGACGAGAATATCCGGGTCGACAAAGGCACGGAGCAGAGATCCGGATTGATAACAAGAAAATCGGCGAAATACTCCATGATAGACTTGACCACTTCATGGTCATCTGCTTCTGCCAGTCGCTCTAAGGAAGACTTCTTGATGATGTTGCTGAAATCTGTGTCAGTCAGAAGTCGTCCTTTTAATGTAGTGTGATTGCTTGCAACGTACAGATGTAGTACTCGCCGTACTTGGGCTCTCGGAACTCGTCGATCAAGAATTGAATGCTGTCCGGTGACGGCCGCAAGAAGCACAAGCATCTCAAGTGGCGCATCTTCTCTCTGTTCTGGTCATCGAGGCGATTGGTGAGGTATACTGAATGATTCAGCAAGGCGGACTGAGTTGTCGCAGAGGACACGATGGGCACCTAGATCGCGTGAGCTGTTGTCTGACCGCCAGTCGACCATGCTGTTGGACCTACAGTATCTCTATCCAGCAACAGTATCTTCATCTTGGCTGCGCCTGCGTTGGCTGCACCCTCTCCCTGGGAAACGATCTTGGTGATGTAGCCCTGGACGCTCTGGAAGATATCCATGGCTGCTGATTTGCTGGGCCTGTTGGCCTCATTGCCTTGTTGCTCCCAGCTCTTGCACGCGTTGGATTGGAGTCACGAAGCCGCTTTCGATTCACGGGTGCGCTAGTTCTGTTCGGAGTCGTCGGTGTCGTTGGCTGGTCGGTGTGTATAGTCACAATCACATGCACGCGCGGCGAGTGAACTCCATGTGAGATCGGCAAGGGTTCGGGCGCGGACGGCGAGACGATCTGTGCTTTGCATCCGAGTCCCGCATGACACAACATCATCACAACTGGAACCACGTCCTGAGGACTCGCCTCTGTCACAAGTATTTCCTTCCTGTCCAACACCTTGATTTCTCTCGTCGCGAGCATCTCAATACCTTCACTCTCATAATACACGCTCTGTCCGGCTCTAGAACAGGCTCGCGTCACAACGCGCAGTGAATGACCATCAACCCGGATCCGGAAGCCTAACCTTCACTCGCCGACATTGAACCCTGGTAATCCTCACCTGCGCCTCAAACCGAACCGCTTCTTCTTCTTCCTTCTCTTCAACCTCTTCTTCTCGCCCAACTACTCGCTCCGCAAATCCCTCACGCGCATCGCCAAGTTAGCCACTCAGACCAACCTCGCAGCCTACGAGTCGCCCGCTCTCCCTCGCCTTATCTCATCTGCCGCTCCGACCTCGCCCACTGTGCAACGTTACCTGGATCCTTCAACTCGACAAGATGGCTGAGAAGATCCTCATGAACGAGTTCAAAGAACTCGCCAAAGAGACCTGGACCAACATCTCGCTCATCAACGAAAACGTCCGTCACTGGAGCGTCGCGCTCATTGTCCTCAACCCCGACTCTCTATACTACGGAGGGTACTTCAAGGCGCAGATGAAGTTCCCCGAGAACTACCCATACTCTCCACCCACCTTCCAGTTCGAGCGACCACTTTGGCACCCGAACGTGTACCCAGACGGCAAGCTCTGCATCTCCATCCTCCACACACCAGGCGAGGATGCTATGAGCGGGGAGATGGCTGGCGAGCGTTGGTCGCCTGTGCAGCGTGTCGAAAGTGTTCTCATCTCTGTCCTCTCGCTGCTCGACGACGCCGAGTGCAGTTCGCCAGCTAATGTCGACGCTGGAGTCCAGCTCCGCAAGGACCCAGAGGGCTACAAGAAGCGCGTTCAGGAAGACCGGGAGAAGAGCAAGCAAGACATCCCGGCCGGTTTCGTCATGCCAACGCACGAAAGCGCGTTCAAGAAGGAGGAGAAGATTGTCGACGACTTCAGCTGGAGTGACAGCGAGGCTGAGGACGACTTCGACAATAGCGATGACGATGAGGAGATGTTTGATGATGACGAGGGAACCGATCAGGAGGAGGACGATGAATAAAGCCAGCGGCTGTGAAGAGACACGAAGAAAGGGACGAAGGTGCATTACGATACGTTACGATACCATATTTGGCCGGGAGGCTTAGCTCTGTTCTTCAAGCGAGGAGTTCGGGGCATCGCGGCTTACAATGTATGCTTTTCGAAGGGAATTGGCATGATAGAGGGCAGTTACAGCATCTTTCTTCTGGGCACAAGGAGGGCATAGCATCGCTCACAGGTATGCATAGAAGTCGACAGTTTGTCAATGTTACTTGAATTATTGGTGTCTCTGGGACGCGTGCAACGAGGTGATAATCACAAGCGGAGCTCTCCCCGCGAGTTGTGATGAGAGTCGTATTGCGGTTGGCCTCGTGGCTGCCTTATCGGAGAATGACTGCATGTGCTGCTGCGTTTGTCGCCGCGTTTGCACCTCACCACGTCGCTTCACGTTCCTGCCAGCTCCAGAAATGCCCAACACAATACACGCGCCATTTCAGAGCGTTCAGTGTTGGATGAAATAGACTCGCCTGAATGACGACGGTCCTCGCTTGACTCCGCTAGCGCCGATCAGCTTTCACGAGCTCCGCCGGCAAGCAAACACCATGTCTACGAAACGCAAAGACATCTTCAAATATGGCAAACACCCCAACAAGCGGCGCCTTCCGCCAGGCGTCTTTCCTGCCGAATTCATCGATCTGACCGACGACACCAACATGTCATTCGGTCAGAACAACAACCCCTCCGATCCACCGAGAGCTTCCCGGCCGACTTCTCAGAAAGCAGCCACCATGGCTGCCCAGCCGACGGAGGAGAACATTCAAGCCGTTTGCGCCTTTACCGACTGCGATGCGACAACAGCGGCGCGATATCTCAAGGTGAGCTGCTCCAGATCCCCCAGCGGGTCCTTTTGCGACAAGCTGAGTATCTGCTAACAGGTCACGCGGCTGTAGGTCAAGCAAAACGATGTCCAAGCAGCGGCCAATTCTATCCTGGATCGAGAAGATATCAAGAAGCTGGAAGAAGGCACAACATGGGACGAGGATTTGATGCATATGGACAAAGAGGGGACCAGGAACCTTCATCCTCTCGGCCAGAGTGCTGCTCCTACCAGAGGCCCGTCGCCAGCCCCGTCACTTGGACTCAGCAACCCCATGACTAAGGATGATGAGGACAAGCAAATTCAAGCTGCTATTGCGGCTTCTCAGGGCTACTCCCAGCAAGAGACGGGTGTCGTAGGACAGGATGGATATGAGAGGAAGTTTGGGCCTCAGACTCAGCGCGAGTACAAGGAGAGTGAATGGGCTCTGGTACCCACTCAGTCTGCTGCTCAAGAGATCGTTCCCGATATTCCGGCGAAGGCGAGGCAGCACGAAGGGTTCGAGCCAAGAATCCTCAAACACTTGCCGGATGGAGACTACACGCCCAACCTCATTACTATCTGCAACTCCATTCCTATTGCGCGGGAAGCGTTTCTGATGCGGGATAGCGTGAAGCCCGACTATGGATCCGGACCAGACTGGTGGCGAGGACAAGGTATTCCAATGTCACGCGTTGTGACAGCTGATGGCACTTCTGCAAACTCGGACGCGGAAAAGTTTGACGAGTTCTTGACGGAATGCCAGCGTCTCATGGCTTTTCTCGACAGCAGCAAGCGAAGCTATGCTAGTATCGGTGCTTTGACGCAGACAGAAGTGATCAAGAACGTCCCCTCCCGTTCCAATTCAGGAACTTTGCTGGAGTTGTTTCTGCAGACCTGGACGTCGGCAAGCATGAGCAAGCATGAAGATGATCCCGATAAGCACGGGCAGCTGGCGAACTTGTTCACGACTACGGTCGACACCAACGCACCACAGGGCATGGAAAACAACGAGCTGTGCGTTATTGACGTCACGGTCAAGCCCAAAGACGGCGAGGAGAATGCAGAGCTTTATGAACACCTGGATAATCTGCTGTGGGATACAAACCCTGATGATACGGACAGAGCGGACAACTTCATTACAAAACCAGCAGAAGTGGTAGTCATGAAGGCATCCAGCGACGACCGTTCTGCCTCCAAGCTCGGACTGGTAGTGCCGCCATACTTTTACATGGACAAGTACCTTGAGGAGAACATCGGGACGTCGAGGGTCATACGTGAAAACATGACCAAGGAAAAGGCTCGTATGCAAAAGATTTCGGAGATCGAGAAGAAGCTCAAGACCTGGCATCACCCGAAGAAGAACACACAGCTCGACACCCGGCAGCTACTCAATCACACCTTAGGCCACTTCTCTGGCGAGAATCGAAAGAAGGTCGACGAGGCTGACAAGAAGAACGAGTCATCCCTGGCAGACTTGCCCCACCCTTCACACTACGCCGAAATCAGCGCGAAACTTGAAGAGGTCGTCAGAACGATCGACGATAAGCTGGAAAAGCTTGCCCAAGAGAAGGAGAAATCCCGCAAAGCAATTTCGGAAATGTCGAGGGCGCCCTTGCCCGGCGGAGAAGAGAAGAATTGTCAGTATCGCTACACGCTGCGCGGCGTTGCCACAAAGCCCAGTGTCACGTATGTACTGCAACCGCTTGCGCAAGGTGACCGTCCCAGTTCGCCATCCCTTGGCGACGAGACCGCGCCTGAGGGCTATTGCTGGTGGCGCGTCGAATACATGGCGAACGGCGCCAAGATTGAGAAGTCAAAGATCGCAGATTACGAAGTCTTGCGTGCTGTTGAGCTTGAGCACAACTCAGCTTTGTTGGTCTATGCCAGCGACGACGCAACCTCGCTCGAGGATTACTACGAGCTCCCAGCGCCGCTTCAAGCCTTTGTCGCACGAGACAATGCAGAGTTCGAGAAGGAGCTCAAGGAAGCAGACGACCTGCCTTCATACGCTTTCGACCAGGAGATGAGAGACCAACCTCGAGAATCAATCGAGCGCCGTGGATCATCGGACAGCTTGGCTGCGGTCAATGGAGACGACGATCCGCCTGGGTACGACATCAACGACCGCAGTGGCTTAGGCTATCATCAACAGGAAGATGACGAAGTTGCCGAGATACATCTGCCCCCAAAGGCGGAGGACCCAAGTGGGGACACGGAGATGATAGAGAAGGCGCATGAGCCGCTCATTCCGCGCGCTGGGAACTCTAGTGCGTCGGACACGAAGATGGGAGGCACCGAGAGCCAGGACAACGGCATGGGAGGGAATGTTTAGAAAGCGACCATTCCACGGCGTAAGGATTAGACGGTTTGATGATTGCATGCAAGGCGCTCAGAGGGGATACGTCTCTAGATCGTTTTGGTTGGATACCCTGCACTGACGATGCCGAAATGCCTCACTACTTAGAGATGACTGTATTAAAACGAACAGCACTGTACCTTTAGAAATGTGTCTTTGTCTTGTCTGCGGACTATTTCCAAGTTGTGGGGTTGGTGGTGATTACGTTGCGATGTGTATCTGCGTACATGCGAGAAGGCTACGGGCATCTTGTTCTAATGCTACAGATATTACGATGATGGTATTGAAAGAGCAATTGACGCTCGCTGGATGGCAATGATCATGCGAAAAGAGACTTTAAGGCGGTGGTGATACATTCGTGCCTGACCTGGATCGGCTTGCTCTTACAGCATGAGTCCGAGAGCTTTGACATCTGTCGGGATCTTTAGACCCGCCGAGTATGCCACATACTCATCAGCTGTAGAGGTCGTAGATGTTGATGCACTGCTCTCGCTCGTCACGGGGCTTTGCGGCGTAGACGAGACACGGCGTTCCAGTCGTGCGAAATTCGGCAATGAAGGCGTGCTCGTCGTGTTCGTTCTCCTGCGATTAAGTTGGCGCTGGCGAGCGAGAGGCTGTGACATGGAAGAGGATTTCTGTGCTCGTGTTTGGAGGTCCTGAATTTGAGCCCACTGTTGTTTTCGCTGTGCGGTGGCGTTGCGGATGCTGTTTTCCCAGGCGCTGGTGAAGGAGTCGATGGCGAGCCAGGCGCGATTGAGGACGCTTTGTCGAGCGCGAGTGCTGCCGGCGCTGATGATGCATGAGAGGCAGACTGTTGCTGCTTCCCACTCGGTTTCTTCTTGGCCGAGCCAGGTCCAGCGGGAGTGGATTGAGTCAGAGCGCAGAGGACGGGCGGCTTCGAGGATTTTGATGCAGGCGACGATGGCGTGTTCAGTGCCGGCGGTGACTTTGGAGAGGTTTGGGAGAAGGGCTTTGAGTTTGAGGGCTGCGACCAGCATTTTGCTCGTTGTTATTGCCAGCAGGCAGATGTTTGGCGTTTTGCAGGTGCAGCGGCGGTAGTACTTCTCCTGTTTAATGTTGTGAGCTATTGCTTTACAACATTGAATGCGAAGGCTGACTTACTTCGAGAGTCTTCTCCAACGACTCAATGATGGAAAGCTTGCCCTCTGGCGACAGCACCGGGTAGCCATTGTCCTCAGTGAAGATATCTGAATAAAGTACGGTGCGGGCGTAATACGTGATTTCGAAACGTATCATGCAATAAAACATATCAGGCGCGTGTGTCCGATGGTATGCTTCTGTGGACATTGAGGATATCGCGGAGCTGGATGCATCGTCTTGAAACGCTAACGGAAATCTGGTGGTGCACTGTCTCTCATAGATTAGTGGGTCGGTGTGGTGGAGTTCCGCAGTGTAGGTGTCGAGAGTGCAGATGTGCCACCACAGGCGACGACGATACTCGCATTCGAGGAATGGTAGCCCCTGCGCATCGGGATCCTTGTGGAGATTCAACTTCATCGCGAGCCTCACCAGGTTAGCAGTCAGTGACCACACATACTCAGGCTCCAGGTGTCTGCGCCCACAGATTAGGAACAGTGCCAGTGCTTGCAACGAGGTGATCGTGGGAGCTGTCAAAAAGTTGGACTTTGATAACCACGATTGGACGTCGTTGGCGAACATCCCAAGCAGAGTCTCCGCTGAAGGGCAAGTTGAAGCGAAATATGTCTCATTTTGTAAACTCGCGGCAGCAGCATAGCAAATTGCGGACTTCAAAGCTTCTGCATCTGCAGCCAGCTCCGTTGTCGTGGCCGCAAAAAGGCATCGTGCGCTGGGTATGTGGACCAGCTTGAGCAGTGGGTCGACGTTGGAGATGAATTGGTCCCACAGAGAAGCTTCGACCGATTTCTTTCCCTGGGAGATTGCGAAGTGCCGGCTGGAAGATGAAGGCAAGCTCGGTGTGTATTCGGAATCGTCGGCACTGTCCTCGCTCGTATGGTATGTCGACGGGTACGATGAAGGCGCTGAGTCTCTAGGAGAGCCGACGTGAGAGCCAATGGAGACCAGCGGCCATGAAGTAGTACCTGCAGCGAAGCCGGTTGTGTCGGACGGTGGTGGACTCGGAAGGCCCAAACTCTCAGCTCTGGACAGCCGTTCGGCAAGCTTGTTCAGCTGTATCTCCAAAGACTTGAGTTTTGTATTGACTTCAGGCTCATTGCCAGTACTCGCCATTTCCACCCAAGCACCAAGCTCAAGTTCTTTCCTCATGAGATCCCGTCACCCGCCAGCTCCTGCTTCGATGCAAACCATCAGTCCTCCCGAAAGTCGACACGCGTATCCATAGGCTGAGGCGGGGACTAGAGGAATATATTCAATGGACAATTGCCACTCTCACGCATCTGTCAAGGGATGCATGGCCGCCCAAGAAGGTCATGTCCAAGAAATTATCCGGTCCAAAGATGGGTGTCGATGCACGACTGTTCCGCCAGGTGGCGACCAATTGGGAATTCCATTGATCATCAATACGCATTAGGAAACAATTCAATCAGAGCAAGGCGGACACTAAGCAGGAAAGCTCATGTCGCGTTTCAGCTTTGGCAAGGAAGCCATGAACAGAGAATCGCGAAAACCGGTACGAGCCTGACGACGACCGGATTCCTGTTGGATCCGTGAGTACGTACAAGCATATGAGGAGGCTCGATGAAGCAGTATAAACGGTGCGATATGGCCTGGCGGTCCTGTGTAGATTAGCCGCTGATTCGAGCACCGCGGCCGTTTGAAGTCCGCTCTAGAAATCGGCCCTTGAGATCGCCAGCATCGACTTGTTACAGAGGCCGAAAATCTCTGTCTGGTCCTCTATCAGCCCTATGTCGCCCACTTCGATGTTCACGTCTGGTCGGCGGGGGAAGTCGATCTCGCGCATCGCGTATTTCTCTCGCGGTCGCGTTCATTCAATATACTTGACTGACTCAGACAAGTCGCCACGTCTTAGGGCACATAGCGATCAGGTCGTGAATGGCCTTTTCGGCGACGCCGTTTGCGTCGTGGCACCTCAGTGGCCAAATATTGAGGTCCTGCACGAATTTCTGGATGGGCATTGTTGGTGTTCGGTGAAAGAAGAGGAGGTGAAGTGAAGTTGGTTCGCCGTTCGGCGAAATTGGCCGAGGAGGAAAAGTGGCCTCAGGCATCAATATTCGTGGGCAAGCGCGAGTCCTTTAACGCCACTTCATTCGCCTTGACTTCTCCTTACCTTACCTTACCCAAGACAACATCAATCACCGATTGAGAGCACCTAATCTTCAAAATACTGCGTCTACGCCACTTATAGCAGGAAACATGCTTCGTCGAACGCATGTCCTTCACCGGCGAGGTTCCACTCCACGCCCTATGAAGTTTTCACTGCGTGAAAGAGGATCCACTCTCGGCCTAGATACTCCAACTGGCCGAAATGGATTCTCTACAAAAGAGCAAGCCCTACGAGTACAGGATGAAGCGCAGGAAGTTCCTTGCAAGCGCTTGTCACCATCATGGAGCGTTCCGTAATATCACCAGAAGCACTGGAAAGCCAGCGTAACCCCAAATCGACCCCTGCAACCTCCACGACGGAGTTCGACGACGAGAAATCGCCAGGATACGACAGCTCAGCGATACAAAAATGCTTGGTGGTTTTCACAACGAGTTTCGTGACACTGGCGGCTTGCTTCAGCAGTACGTCGCTGTTCTCGGCAGCAGACCAGATTGCTAGGGAGTATGGAACGACTGCAGAAGTCATCAATGCTTCCAGTGCTGGCGTTCTCTTCACCATGGGGCTCTCAAACTTTCTCTGGGGACCCATTTCAAAGGCAAGTCCTTTAGTCACCTAAGAGAGGGACAACCTGCTGATGTCGATCCTTAGCTCTTTGGTCGACTGATAGCTTTTAACGCCTGCATAGTGCTGCTGTTGCTTTTCACAATAGCCGTAGCCTTGGCACCCACTCTGGAGACCTTTGTTGTATTTCGTATCTTGAGCGGTTTTCAGGGAACGTTCTTCCATGTGACAGGGCAGGCGATCTTGGCCGAGTATTTCCCACCGGTATGTCAGCCAGCAGGTCATGCTCGCCACGATTAGCTAACAAACCGCCTTAGACTTCGAGAGGTACGGCAACTGGGTTCTTTCTGTGCGGCACTGTGTTAGGTCCGCCCCTAGGTAAGCATTCAGTGCGCCCAAGTATAGCCACTTGACTCAGATCTCTAATGCACTTTCAAAGGGCCGCTGGTCGCTGGCATAGTGATTACCTACCAAAGCTGGAGAGTGATTCTGTGGACACAAGCCGGCATGGTCATGCTTGGACTCTGCCTGTCAGTCGCAGTTCTCCGCCGGGGCGGGAGTGCTCCAGAAAGACCGAAAGAGGAAGGCATTGGAGCAATGTTCCGCTACGTCTGCCAGGCTTTCAATCCAATGAGCGTTTTCGGCCTTATGAAATACCCTAATGTTTTGTTTACCGTAAGTCGCCATCCGAATTTGTGCGACGTCTAAACTTTTAAAGCTAACAAAACATGTAGGACATTGCTTGTGGTTTGCTGTCATGGTCACAGTATTCGCTGCTTTCTAGCCCACGGCACATCCTGGTCTCGCAGTATGGGTTGACCTCACCTCTGATATCAGGCCTATTCTACCTGTCACCGGCCGGCGGATTCCTACTAGGAACGCTCGTAGGAGGCAGGTTCTCCGATCACACCGTTCGCAAGTGGATCAAGCTCAGAGGCGGCGTTCGGCTTCCTCAAGACAGGCTTCGTGCTGGCTCAATCTCATGGTTCTTCGTCATTCCTGCAGCTTCACTGATCTACGGGTGGTGCATTGAGGAGCACGCAGGAGGGCTTGCACTGCCGATTGTGTTCGCTTTCTGGATTGCAGCTGGTCTTTTGGCTGCTTTCGCGGGGCTAAATACCTACTGCGCAGGTAAGTCTTGATGCGACAGACTGAGGCCATCAGAGGCTGACATGATGCAGAGGTCATGCCTCACCGGCGACCTGACGCTATTGCCAGCAAATACCTTGTGCAATATACCTTCTCTGCAGCGGTGTCTGGAGCTGCTGTTCCCATGCTGGACAGCATTGGCGTTGGCCTACAATGCACAATCAGTAAGTCATGCATCCAATGTTCGATGCGGTTCATTGTTCGCTAACTTTGAGTGAAGGTGTGATTCTTGTCTACCTTGCAGGCGCTCTATGCTTTGTGACTGCTCTATATGGCATTGAAATGCAGAACTGGATCGACAGCAGGTGAAATCGGCAGTAGCGACGACACATGAATGACATCCACCGGGACGAATATACGGAAAAGAATATATACGACTATAGAGATAGACTGATGTAGATACCCCGCAGTACGCACTATGGAGAGCCATGGGATTGCTCAACATGATGGAAACAGTTGTGAGACTCAATGTCCAAACTGAAATCTATTGAAGGAGCTGAGGTAAGCGTTGAGTGATTATGACGAAGACGCCGATGCTATTTCTGTTCTCAGATTGATATGGATGTTCTTCTCCGGCGCCATGGACGAGACCAACAAGGCTAGCAAATTCATCCCCGGTCGACTTCTATGGCGAGCCTTGGACACCGCACTATATTTCGTCAGCAATTGCCCTCACTTCATAGCAGCTCTCGGGACTGGCTCTACTTACCGACATGAAGCCTTCAAACTCGGTCTGCGTTCCGAACCCAGGATTGTATGGGCAAGCACGATTCTCCGTGTCATACGTGCAGTCGTAGTCCTGCTGCTGCTGCGGGAACATGCCTCCCTCGGCTTGCGACACGAAGTTGGCACGAACGTTGTCATAGTTGACGGTTCCATCCGGGTTGTAACCGCATCCGTAGAAGTAAATGTTGACATTGGCATAGCAGCTCCAGTCGATCGCCCCGAATTTGTCGGTGAACGGAATGTGCTTGAACTCCACAGCACGATTGGTCGATGGGTTGCAGATATCCGGCGTGTCCGAGATCTTGTTTGCTTTGCTGCACCAGTTGTATCCCCAGATCCAGGCAATGAGCTCGGTGCGTGGAGGGTCAGACGGGACTCTGCGTACGAAGGTTAGCTCCACGCCTTTTTCTGAACTCGATGATGTGGCTTGCTCACTGAACGTTCGAGATCATAACGTTCGGGCCATGCTCAGTCGACATTGGGCATTGTTGAGACATGGAGTTTGCTTGAGGCACAGCTTTTGCCCACGACGATGCGGCTATGCTAAGCAGGCCAACGACGGCAGCGGTAGACTTGAACATCTTGGCGGAGATGATACGAGATTCGCAACAAGAGTAAGACGTCGAGAACGAGTGACTGGAGCGACGGGAGATTTAAAGCGCGAAGAGGAGTGGCGGCACCAAGTATTCCGTGAAACCAGCACATACAAAGGACTTTATGATCGACGCACTTCTTGCACAGCCCTCGTCACCTACCTATCCTGTCCCATCCGTTACACTCCGAAATTGGATTGGCGCCATGGAAACGGTGAGCCACACAAGAGCAGTCTTCCTTCACAGTGGCATTGACTGCGTTCCCCAAGCTGTGACCAGTCGGCAAAGACTTGGGTCTCCACTTTTCGAAGCAGCAATACTGGCTCGGATTACAATTGGGTTGACAAGACAATGTGCTTAAGGAACGAGTGTGAAGGATGACGGAGTTTCAACCCAGCATCGGGAGGTGAGGTTGACATTGATAGCCTTTAGAGTTGGCCACGTGAAACATGCTTTGGCATGGGACGTGCGGGCAAGTCCCATGCTCTACGGTCCGGAAGAACCGTTCTACTACGAAGATGTCACATGCAAACCATGTCACTGCGTCTGTCTGACTGACGGTGAAAGGTGCAAGAACGGTCTCGACCAGTATCGTGTTGGAAGGTCAGCGTTGATGCAGAAGGGCCGAAACTGGAGTGACAGCGGTCTTGGTGTGAGAGCATGTTTCCAAAAATTCCAGCTGCCTCGCAGAGCCGCATATGAGAGTTGGGATTCGGGACGGTTCCTGTATCACGGCCTGTCGATGGGTGAAGTGAGTGATATTTTTGACGGCTGCAATGTACCGACAGACCGGGGGCTTACGGTCTCCGACGGCTGGGTCGCTGACAGCCCTAAACGAAGGTCTTTCTGGCAGCCCTCACATGATTCTCTGTCAAGAGTGAAAGAATCATCGATTTCTTGTTGCACCGCTTGGAGTAGATTATGGTGCCACCAGCTACTCATTCAGTACCTTATGTCGAGCGTGATACTGGAGTACGGACTCTACTCGGCATCGCTTCGTTCCTCGTGATTATTCAAGTTGGCTCGATCATTCGGGATCGCAAAACACCAAGGAAGTTGTCAGCGAGCTGGGCATGTATGCTGCTCAAGATCGGTCGACCTCAAGAGAGCTCTGCTCCGTCTCCTCGACGATAGATCCGAATGATCTAATCCCTCATGCTTCCGTTCTTTGCAACGCGCTCCAAAACCTCGCAAGTTCCGGCAGTATTCATTTGAGGCTTGGTATAAATTGTCCTGAAGCAAAGATGCTGTTCAAATCAACCCGAGACACAAGCTCCATTGACGCGGTCACTAGGCTATGTAAGGCTTTCTGATCAAGACTTCTTAGGAGGGCGAATGCAATGGAAGACCTTTTACCCATGGACGGCGATGAGGATAAAGCCGAATCGATTGAACGGCCCATTCGCAGAGGTCTCTGCATTTGTGGGTCTTCCTCACACTGTTTCTCCCAATGCCAGCACACAACAGCTGACGCATAACACTGAATGCCACGAAATCTCTCATAACCTAGTTTTCTAGCACCTCAATCTAACAGGCCTAGACCTATCAATCAATTCACCAATCATGACAAGCGTCTACTTCCCTAAGAGCGACACAATCAACACCACCACCTACATCAGCAAGGCGAGACGTTGGTTCTCTATCTTCGATCCTAGCAGCATATTCCTGGACATGCCTTTCATGATCTATGTCTACAGACGAGGATTTGCAACATGCTTGGCCTTCATCGTGCTATCCTTCATTTTCGGATGTGTGCCAGAGGCAGAAGCGATACTCATGATGATTTGTACGCTAACTAGGAGAGGAGTGGATCCTAAGAAAGCAGAGAGGAGTTATGATGGCGGCTGACTTAGGCGACTTGTTTCCGACTGGTGTATATGAGTCGTAGAAATGGAAGTGTGTATCGCCAGAGCCGTCTAAGGCTTCGTGCGTCTCCACCACAAATTGGTGGGCACGATGAAAAAAGAATTTGTCGTCCAAGGGACCCCAGGTGTTCCAAATACAACCGAACTCCCTCGTCTCGTATTTTGCCCACTCAGCATCTCTTGCTTGCCAGACTGCCGCTTGCAATATTTTAGATCGACTTTCACATGCTTCGGAGCAAGCCGAAACCTTAAATCCTCAGCCCCACAAGTGCCGCTTCGGGAAGGATTTAGGTGCCGCCACTACTGTGCCACACACTAGCGTTTGCTGCCTGCTTTTCAATCCCTTTTCTCCACTCGACATTCAACAGACTTAGCACTCAAAGTTCGCAATTCGACCGTACGAAGCAGCCAATATGGCCTGTGGAGGCGGTTGCGGCGGCGGTCTCGGTCTGGTGCCACACACCTTCGGACCTGGCAATGCCCCGACATCAGACCCAAATGAAACCGCAACATGGCTCCTTTCCGCCGGAATTCTCCTCGCCCTGCACTTCGCCGCCGTCGCCTACGCAACGGGCACATGCCGTCATCCATCTCTCTTCTTTCGGGGTTTCCTTATCTCGTTGGTCGCGGCACTCATCTGGGCTAAACTTGTTGGAATTGGAAGCATGGATCTGGGACTGGGTTTTGGTTTAGTCGCAGGAGCGCTCACTGTATTGGGTGTAATGACTGGCATGGGTCTCGTGAGTTATCAACAATATCCTCGAGCGTCGCGTGATGCAGAGACTGACGGGAGCAGTAACCGAGTGATGGTTGACAGATGCTTCGTTAAGTTTCCGAAGCTTTGGAGTCGGAGTTTGGAGCGTCGAAATTGCAAAGTTGAATTCATTATGGGACTTTGTTTTCGTCCTAGCTGTCTTGGCAATACGCACGGAGACACGAATCAAGCAATCCAGAACCATATTCGCTCAATGGTGTTCCGAGGTTTGCGTTCAGGCCAAAAGGGCTCGAGTCGATCGATTTCGGCTTTCCCGCTCCAAAGATCCATATCCTTCAGCTTGACGATGCGGGTCCGCTTGACAATCTTGTACCCTAGGAACAGGGCAATAAAGATAGGAATATCGATGTACGGCGGCAGAAAGGTTTTGGCGCTGAAGTTCCCAGGAAAGAAAGCATCGTAGCCGTTGAAGAGGGCAACGACCGCACAAAAACAGAGGCCGAAGTAAGCCAGAAAAGGCTGAAGTGGAGATTTCCACGGGAGCGAGTCTCGAGAGACGTCGTTTTGCTTCAGTCCGTAGTGAAAACGCAAATAAGTGATGCAGATGCTTGCCCACACCAGCAGGGTGGAGACGGCGCTGATGTTGCTGAACCAGAAGAAGACATCAGCACTGCCATTGGACACGTTCAGATACGCCAGCAAACTAAGCAGCGATGTCGCTCCTACACAGGCGTAAGGAACCCCGAATCGCTCGAAAGTGAAGAAGCTTGGAGCTTTACCGTCCAATGCCGCGGCGTAGAGAATACGCGTCGACGAATAGAAGAACGCGTTGCCTGCCGACCAGGCGCTGGAGAGGATGACCGCGTTGATGATCGATGGAAGAACAGGTATTCCTCCATTGACGATTGCAATGACAAAGGGACTTGCTGCTGCTCCAGGTGCACTATCTGAGATAGCATTGAGGAGGCGCGGATCTTCCGAGGAGACACACATGCCCACCAGGAATATTGCTAGGACGTAAAAGATCAAAATCCTCCAGAAGACCCGACGAACGGCCTTCGGGATGTTCCTGCGTGGATTCTCAGTCTCACCGGCAGCAACTACACACATCTCACTTCCGCCATATGCAAAGGTTGCCTGAACGAAGACCTTGAAGAAGGCTAGAAAGCGACCGAGAGAGCCACTCTCCAGGTAAGTGTTCATCGGACCTGGATTGTCCCAGTAGCGGAAGCCGATTCTGTTGCCACTTGGAGTACCACCAAGATCGATGATGAGCATCAGCAGGATCAATCCGACTATTGTCGTCAGTTTGATGGCCCCGAACACAAATTCTGTTTCTCCGTAGAAATTGACAGGGAGGCAGTTGATGATGACCATGGGTACTGTTAGGACAGTGATCCAGACAGCAGTCGATACGCTGTTTGGCCAAAAGTCGATCACGATGGCAGACGCTGTAGTCTCGATGGGTACTCCGATAGCCAACTGATACCAGTAATTCCATCCCAAGACGAAGCCTAGTGCTGGATCAACGAAACGCGCTGCGAAGATGGGTACAGCTCCAGGAATGGGGAGATAGGTGGCCATTTCACCGAGCGAGTTGATCACGCAATAGAGATTGAATCCAGTCAAGAGATATGCGAGGCATGTTGAGAGCGGCCCGGCAAGAGACAGGACCTGACCACTGCCGACGAATAAGCCAGTGCCTATCGCTCCCGACAGTGCTAGGAACTGGATATGCCGCGATTTGAGTCTTCTTTCGAGTGTTCCAATATTCTTGTTCTCCTCAGCAGTCTTTCGGCTCTCCAGATCCCTTTCTACATTGTCCGCGAATGTTGGCTCTTCCTTCACGGCGTCTGCGTCCATCGTTTTGGAGTCCATAGCGGCTGAGCAGTTCTCGACCAAAAGCGCTTATTGACTCGTGAGCGAAAAGTACTACTTCAAGCTCTTAAAGAGCTGTATCAAGTGGGAAAGCCATGTGTAGCGTAGCACTCGAGCCAAGTGATGGTATGCAACCCGCATCCTTTCAATGCAACGCTAAGGCGTGATCGTCGCAATCCTCGGTCTGATGTTCCGTTCCAACCATTCTGCACGTATATGCTCATATTCAGCCATGCAGAGAAATTCGCTCGAAACGCAATCACCGCCGTTGAAATCACCTCGCAAAACCTATCACTCTTTCCCATCCTCCGTCTCGTCCGAATTCCTTTTCACAAAATTTCTACCCGTTGTCTTCTTATTCAAATCTCCATAATGTTCGCGATCATCCACAGTCTTATTGGCACTGCGATTACTATGGCTGCCAACCGAGAGCGACCTTAGACTAATAAGTCCAGCCGCATGGCGGAGAGACTCCGCGATCTGGCGATGCGTGGCTTTGCTCAGATAAGTGCTCAGAGCGGGCAACTGGGAAGCTATATAGCCCAGCCCAGCTTCGATCATGCCCCAGTAGAGTGACATGGCCACGGCTAGGTTGACATCTTCAGTCGGGTTGGCCGCTGTGTTGAGGACTTCGATCCAGATGACTAGACGGGCAATGCCGGCGGCGATGGCTGAGAGAAAGCGTTAGCAGTGTGAACAAAGCTATGGTCGCCTTTTGAATTTTACGCACTCATGAGACCGACCAGGAAGACGGCCGTGATGCTCAATTTGCGACTGAGTGGGAGCTGCAATCGCCAAATCTGGAGAATCTACTCATTAGCCTCAGCTCTCCGTACCAAAAAGTATCATCCAGTGTCAAAACTCACGATAGGAAACGGCAACACAACACAGAAAACATCCAGAACGAGATCAGTAATCCCGCACGCTTTCTCAAATTGTGCAATTCCGCCATTGATGGCAAGACAATGCTTCACTCGAATCGCAAGCGGTTGCCAGAAAGCAGCTGCGTACCCGCCACACTCCAGGGCAAAAGCAAGCATGAACGCCACTGTCCAGACCGCGACAAGGACAATCAAGCCTTGCGTCAGGTAATCCCAGAAGTTCTGCCTGTGCGCGAGGAAAATGCGTCGGAAGAAGAACAGGATGCTCAGCTTCGTGGTGCCCAATGCAACGACCATCAGGATGCAGAACACATATTCGCTCTGCAGGATGAGCTTCTGATAGTCGGTGATGTGTGTTGCCGTTAGCGGTTTCTCGTTCGTTGGCGTAGGCCAGCCGAGACCGCCTTGTTCCGCGCTCCAGATGAATACCGCTCCCATGCCAACTATTACGAGCCATGAGAAGACAGCGAAGACGTCACTCCAGCCCCAAGGGAATTTGCGGACGAGGTTGGAAAGGCCGCGCAGGAGGACCAAGATTGTCGCAACGACGATGAAAGCGATGCCCGAGGCTTTGATATCGCTTGCATATGCCACTGGGAATGTAATCCCGTGACCTAGGTAAGATACCATGCTTGCAGAGGTTTGGAGCTTCGTTCGTGAGATCCTCGTTGACGATAGCCAGCAATGAATGATCCCGGGGCGCCAAGAGAGCAAAGGGGGTCGTTAGGGACAGGGGGAAAGAGCAGCGTGAGACAAGACTACTTGCCGCCCGCGCCTTCCATGAAACGAAACGCGAAAAGTGATTCGGTAGCAGACGCTGAGAGGTTTATCAACTGGTGGTAGGAAGCTTTAATGCACGCCATGTGAGGGGACCCAGGCAAGTTGAGTTGTAGGTTTGAATCCTTCAATGATTCAAATATGTAATTTGACGACAGAATGCTGGCCTTCCGAAATCAAAGAGCGGCGCAGGGCAGCTTGGGGTGCGTGGTTACGGTGGTTTTGCTGTTCGTCGATAATAGGGTTCTGATGATCGCTGCTGTGCCGCACATGGCTTCTCCAAGCGGCGCGTCCAGCGAAGGCTCTATTTGTCGCAGATCCGAAGCCTGTTCTGAGCCGTGTGTACGATATGCAGTGCATCACATTCAAAGGATTGGTGCGCAAGCTGTTAGCTGCCGTGAAGCCGATTATAGCACGTAGTATGGCCAATCGGTTCCAAGTGCAGAAAAACTGAAAGTTGCCGTCGACACGATCGACGTAAAGCTGGGGGCCGATAGTGTCGACAAATGCTTTCGAACTTTCGTTGGTCTCGAGCGATAGACATATCCTGCATCCTTCGCGTCGGTGGCCCAATTGTATCTTTCCTTCGTAGCGCTTCGTGAGCTCCTAGCGGTCTTCTGATACAACAGTTGAATCAAATGCTGCTTCTTGTCACCGACAAGACCGAAATTTAGATTCAGCAGTCCGACTCGAAGCCACCTTGATTTGCTTTCCCGTTCACCGCACAGCGCATCCAAACCCCGATAAAACTCGTCCCAAGCGATCACCAAGCAGCCTCCGGAAGTCCTCCATCATGAAGTCGATATGGGCCACCTCGCTCATAGTTGCCGCGATGATTTGTAACAGCACCGGAGCTCCCATTCAGACAGGTTCGTAAGGCCGTGAAAGGTTGTCTGAAAACTGCGTACGCTGATGCAGATGGTTGGCACAGACACAGAACTCGTTGCCCGTGGTATCGAGGATATCAAGCATCCCAGTCAGGTTAACACCTTTCTGGCCGCTGATGCTTCGTATGTCACCGATGACTCAGGAGAGGAAGAGCCGTCAGAATGAATGCCTAAGACGTGCTTCAGGAAGGGCTGCGAGTGTACGACATCTTGACGCAGCGGGGGCTTCTTTCATTTCTAAGTATCGTAGAGCGCCAGTCAGATAGTAGGAGTGACCGCCGAGTCTTGCTTGCAAGTCGCATTCCGCTGTTTCAACATAGCCTAGTGACGATGCAGATTCTGCTCGTCGAAGAGCATATGCAACGCGCGAGACGTCGAATTGTCGATCTTAAGCAGCCGCCTCTCCGTATAAATCGATCAGTCGCTGCCGCTCATCGGGGCCGTATAATCGTTCGATCATCTCATTGTAAGGACTGCCCTCGGGACAGAACTTGTGCCGGTCAAGCGTGTCGTACACACTATTATCCAAGAATCGATAGCAGGCCGTGCGTTCATTCGCCCAGCGCTCGAGCTTACTGAAATCGCGACACTTTCGCTCTTGATGAAAGCCGCTGGATTGATTGCCTTGGCCCTCTCCAGTGTATCGAGGCGTATCATCCGCTTGACATATGGTGTCTTGACGAAGCTGATCCAAACAATGAAAGCCATGGAAGTCAACCATCTCGAATTTGCCGCCATCGCGCCATTTTGCAAAGGATGACCATAACCAGCTCAGACAGTGAAGGTTGTGGTATGCATTGATCAAATATATGCCCTTTGACTCGTCCCAAGGGAAACGCTGCGACGTTGGTAGGTTGAGCTGCTTGACTTCGTCGTCGCTGATTGCTACAATTCCAGTGCTGAAGTCGATTTCAGCCCACTTTCGATCCGATTTTGTCCTGTGGTGTCGGGAATAGTATTCAGATTCATCATTCCAGCTTTGTCTGGTATCCCATTCCAGGTCGGCGTAGTTGAAGGCGCCCGAGCGCAATGAGCTCGTTGAACGGGGTAGATACATCGAGTATAAGAGGAGCAACGCATTGACCAAAAGTGAGAAGGCGAGGGCAATGATGATTGTCTTTGGAGCCCTCGCCAGTCTACGCTCTGAGGTAGAAGAGCTCTCATGCTGCTTGCCGTCTCCACTTTCGTTGTGCATAATAAGGCTATCATGTTCGGTTTCCATATCTCCTTTTCCGCGGATTTTGAGCTTTTCGCTGAAAGCTTTGAACGACATTTGGACCTTGGAACTCGGACAGGAGGATGGAAGCAGATCGAGGAGTTGAGTTGCTCACTTGGCTTTCCGGTCTCGCAGTGGTGCAAGCGCTGAAGGTGGCCATCTGCAAAGGCCGCGGAGTCGCGTCAGCATGAACTGCAGCTGTGCCTCAACCCCACCTCCAACAGTGAACAGCGCAATACTGTGCCAATTCTTCAAACCCCAAGATCTGCAGATCTGCAAACCTTGTTGCTCCTTCAGCATCCTCAGTTCTGTGCGGGCGCTTACGTTGCCGCACATGCGACAGTGGAAAGCATTTCGAGCTTCTCTCCTCCACCTTTTCTCAGCCGCATGCTATACATAATGCCTTCCGAAGACAAGCGCCTTTGGCTTGGGCTCATTGTCGCGTTGTCTGTCGTTGGCATATGCTATGCCGTCTTTCTTTATGTTCTCAATCACAGCAACCTGTCGCAACGCATCAAACGGCATGGATTTTATGGATGTGCTCGATATAGACACAAGGACATACTCTTTGGGTCCGATTTCCAGAAACAGCTATTTGCAGCTGTTGCCCGTGGTCAACGTCAGGCTTGGATCCGCGATAGATTTTCGGAACTCGGAGAAACGTTTGAGTACAACCAATGGGGAAAGCGAATGTTTTACACCTGTGATCCGATCAACATTCGCTCGATGCTCTCGACGCAGTTCGATAATTTCGGACTTGGTCCAAGCCGCATACCAGCAAGGCCTTGGCTGGGGAAGGGGATCTTCACAGCGGACGGGGACATCTGGCGAAGTTCTCGCGGCCTCCTGAAGCCAATCTTCACGAAAGCCGAGATATCGGACATGGCCCGTTTGCACAAGCATCTGACCAGGCTGATGACACAACTGGACGCCAAGGGCTACGAAGTAGACCTTCAAGCCTTGTTCTTGAAAATGGCGAGTCATTCGTATTGAAGACAGCAGTGGAACGGCGCTGACCTTCGTGTCCAGTTTCTCGACCATTCCATCGATCTGCTGTTTGGCGACGATGTCAACACAGTTAGTGGTGACTCATCCAAGCTCGATGCGGATGCCTTCATCAGAGCATGCGACGCGTCGCTTCTCCAGGTAGCTCGCTCACAGACACCATGGCTTCTTCGATGGTACAGAGGTTGGACAAAGAATTGGAACCAGCCGTTCTATGCTTCTCAAGAGTTCGTCGATCGGCACGTCGAGGCTGCTCTGGATAGAAAGGCAAAAGGCACTCATTCGACTGCTTTGGTCGATGAGCTTGTCCGACAGACTGGCAATACCGACCGACTGTACTTACGCAATCAAATGCTGAACATATTCTTTCCCGCTCGCGATGCTAGTGGGATCGCGATCAGCCTGATCATGTTCCAGCTTGCTCGACATCCCGGGGTCTATGCTCAGGTCCGCGCAGAAGTGTCCGAAAAGGGAATGAAAGACGGCATGACCTACGAGGCCCTCAAAAACCTCAGATACGTAAACGCGGTCATAAATGAGACCCTGCGCCTCCATGGACCGACCGGCCACGCTTTACGAGATGTTTTGACAGATACCGTGCTTCCTCGCGGCGGTGGCGCAGACGGCGACCAGCCTATGTTTGTACCCAAGGGATCGGCAGTCGTCGTGCACATGCATGCCGTTCAGCGCAATCATGCTGCGTGGGGAGACGATGCTGACAGCTTCCGTCCGGAGCGATGGCTTGAAGATTCCAAGGCTTCGCAGCGTCGTGGGTGGGAGTATCTTCCATTTTTGGGAGGCCCGCGCATCTGTCCGGGTCAGCCCATGGTGCTTGCCCAGCTCGCGTACATCATTGTAGCCTTTGCGCTCCAGTTCCGAGAGATCCAGAGTTGCGATCCCGAGGAGAAGCTGATTGAGGAGCATCGAATCCTGATGAAGATTCGCAATGGAGTGTTGGTGAAGTTGGTGCCTTGAAGCGAAATGTGTATGCCTGAACGCCTGCCGTGCAATGTATGTATGTCAAAGAAGGCTGCTCGAGTGCATGGCAAGATGAAAAGCTGGCGATAGGAAAGATGATGGATCCGGAAGTCCTGGAGTGCATGGAGGCATAGAAATAGAATTGGGAAGGTGGTCAGAGCGCCCTTTTGACACGACTTTTGGGCTCCAGTGCAGATGCCAGATATCGTGGTGTAACTGAAGTAGGCTTCACTCACCACTTTCACATGCTCTGCAACCTCAGAGTGTAGCCAGCGGCATGGTGGCCGAACGACCAATGAGTTATCGAATCAAAAGTTTACCAGATTGTACCACTTCCTTACGTCCTCTTTCTAAGGCATAGCACAATGCCACAATCTTCGATCTGAATCTCCCATCTGATCTTGGCGTATCTGTCCAGTGACATGGAATGTTGTCCGTTAAATGCCTTAAAGTTGATGACTTCAACTGCTTTGAAGACCAGAGCACTGCATGCTTTTTGTCTACCAACGTTATGGCTGACCATGACTCTAGGACCAGTGATTCCAGCCATCCCCTAGAAAGCATCAGAGCAGAAGCAGAAACCGTCGGAGACTATTTGCGAGAAATCGGGCGAGTATTGAGGGCATCGCGAAGCATCATTAGGCAGTTACGGCCTACCGAGAACATGACAGGGAGTGTTGTCACTCTTTACGGCGACTATGAGCGGTTGTTGACGATGACGATTTCGGCGCTGGACTTTTGTGAGAGCATGCACTTCGATATGCATGATAGAGTACGCGCTTCGATACCGGGTGCACCGAGATTGGCCTGGAGGCCCTACAAGATCGATTAGGGTAGGGGTGGGCAATCTGATCAAGGGCGTCGGTAAACTCGGCGTGGACGTATTGTTGAGCTGCTGGCTGCGCAGTGTGTCACAACACATATGCTTGTTGGAAAAGGCGCTTCATCGTCATCGCAGTGCACCGACTTCATGCTTTGTTCGGTAAATATTGGTCGAATCTTGACACTGTTTGAAAGGGTATCTCTGTACATTTGAGGCGTGATTTCATATCGCCCACTCATTTCCGTCATCGTCGGCCGTGATGAAAGGCTTTTCGATCTGTTTCACAGCCATCTCGCTGCACAAAACACTGCGAATTGGTTAGCCTAGCTCATGAGCACGTTTGGATAGGAAAAGGGCACGTACCAAGCACCCGCGACGAGTCCATCCAGCTCCTTCACCATGCCTTCCCTCTTGCGGCCCATCGCAACGCCTCTGCCGATCTCCGCCCTTAATTCTCTGATCCTCTTGCCCTTACCCATACCTGCCATCTGCATGACCATTTCACCCAAGCAGTCAGCATGAAAAGCGTGCTGACAGGGAAAGACAAAGAATTGCCTCATCAAAAGTGGCAACCTGCACTTCCAGCACCTCTCGCCAGGCTCCACGATTGCGTATCTCTCGTCAAGCTTCTTAATATCTTGCTTAATGTTCGAAGCGGTTGCAGCAGACTCGTCCATTTCGTGCTTAAGGGAATCGATTTGTCTGCTGTACTCCTCCAAAGCTGCGCAGATTTCCTCCTTGAAGTCATCGATGACCACAAAGTCCGGGAAAAAGGGAATCAAGTCTTCGATCTTAAGCAAATCGCATCGCCTCAAGAACTCGATGGCTGCTTTGATACCCTTGCTTTGGCCAATAACCTTCTTCGCGACTTTAAGCCAAAGCTTCTTTCGAAGCACCTTGTCGATTCCAGGGCTGTCGGCTACGGTGGCGGCGAGCTCCACTTCGTCGTATTTCAGCGCAAGGTCGACGGCTGAGGCGAATTGCTCCATCGTCCGGTAGACGTGGACAGCAGACTGGACCCGCTTGTGAGCGATACATAGCCGCAGAGCAAAGTCTGCGTCGTAACATTGGTCGTGGGCCGCTTCCTGGGTTCGGAGGTACGACAAAAGTGATCCTTCATCCTGTGTTGGGTGCGCTGCATACATAGATATTAGTGTGTTATGCACTGCTGGCTCTGTCGAATGCGAGTGGTTGATGCAGAACAGCAGATAACGGATTGCCTGATTGCTGTTCAAAGGGACAGCTTCACCGACCGTCTTGTTGTAGTTCAGTAGGGCCGGTATAATCTTCTTTGTGTCCAACGCAGATTGTCGCATCAGCACGTCCACCAACTCCGTCGACTGATGCGCCATGAGCACTGTACTGTATCTGTAGAACATCTCAGGATCTGTCTGTTTCTTCAGCACGGTCATGGCTTCGGCCCATCGTTCTCGATTGACCCAGTATGAGAGCACATAATCGTGGTCGTCAATTACATTCGCAAAAAACAACAGCTCCTCTTCTCTCCCATGTGCGCTGATTATTTCGTATGTCGTTTTGTGATCCAAGTCTGATTTCTGCCTGGAGACGAAGTCTTGGAACTCTTTGCGCACTGCAGGGAGTTGTTTCTGTGTCTCGGTTGACGTTCCGTTTCCACTTGTTGACAGCTCGGCTCGGGTCGACAAGGTATCATCCAACTGATTGAGCTTCGCCATGTAAAGCTCCACCAGCCAGCTGGCGAGCATGATGCGCTGCATAGTGCTGCTCTTTTTCAGCGTCGAAAGCTTCACCAATAAATACTTCCGCAGAGCATCGTGCTCCCCCTTGTCTATTAGGCTAAGAGCGACATCTTCGAAAGCCTTGGTGCTTCTTCCCAAGACGACTGCAGCCTCGGCGAATTTGCCTTGAGAAATCAAGTGGTCTCCAGTCTCTGAAGCGACAGCATCCTTCTGGGCCGGAGTCTTCGCATATTGTTGTGCCGTCTCGAATTGGCCTTGCTTCAACAAGATCTTCCAGACGTCCCTCTCCTCATCTGTTACCACGATCTCAAAGATTTCCTGGGGAGTGAATAACCAATAGGTGTTCTTTTGGTGATCGGCAAGCATCCCCAGACTGCTCTGTCCACTCTCGAGTATTTGTTGGTTGTAGACAACGCTCTCGCTGAGTCGATTGACACCAGTTAGGCGTCCATCGATGAGCGCGAGGACATGAAATTGAGTCAGAGTCATGGCAGATGGATGTGGTTGCGTTGCTCGATTCCTGCCGCCTGAAGTCTGGGCTGGCGGAAACTTGGAAAGCGGGAACATCTTCGATTCGCGGAATACCTGTTTGCCTAGAGTGACCAAATCCGGAGCTGAACTGGTGAGCTTGCCGTGGAATACGCCTTCGCTACAGAGCCAGGCATACGCTCGCTCTGCGCTCTGCGCGTCTGTGACAGAGGGCGAAGGGTCCGACGGGTCAGGCGAGACTGCCAGCAACGAGGGCGCATTTCCACTTGTCCTGTCTATCTCGTGCACATTCGGCGCCTCCGCTTCCAAAAGTTTCGCATATATCGAAGACTCATGTCCCCTCCCTCCGACGCGACCTACAAAGTGAAGCAACTTGTGCTGTGTTGCAACAAGTACTCTCCTTGTTTCCGGTCGCGTAGACAGTACGTCCGTGTACAAGCCCACTATTGGGCCATCTTGAGGATTGTAGACATTTCTGAAGTATTTCTCCTGGCTCCTGTAGAACTCCGTGCTCGGCTCAATGTATGTTTCGTAAATGTTTCCATCCGCGGATCCAATCAAGATCTCTCTGGTGCTAGCAGTGGGACTCGACGGATTCCACGCCACGCTCTCAATTTGAACACCCTTTATGCGCCCCAATGCTTTTGGCTGCCGCGACTGTGTGTGAAGATAGTAATTTTCGCCAAGGGTGGTAGATATGATCAAGTGGGAGGCTGACGGATCGAGAAACAGCTTTCGTATTACGCCGATTTCCGCGGGTCTCTTGGGAAGATCGATGTCGTCGATATCTTCGGCATTGTCTAAATCGAATCGTAGTATTCGGCCGGTCGACAGAGCCAGAATAAGGACGTTGTTGGCAACCTGTGCTGCCACGAAGTCTGCGGAGATGTCGAATCGTAGCTGCACTCGCTGCACGTCGAAGATCGGGAGCGCCGCATCGTCCTGATGAGTCCCGCCGGCATACCCGGCCGTCGCGTCGAATGCCATTTGTTATCGTGTCATCGTTTTGGTGCAAAGAAGAAAGAAGAAGAGTTTCAGTCTGTGAGAGCTGGCTGCCTTCGGAGGTTGGAGCTTCGAGGACGCTCGGACCATCGAGCCATGATGCTCGTCGCTTCCCTAAAGTAAGGAGGTATCTCTCCTTTCCTTGGACTCACCACCATCTGGACATGGCGTCTTGCATATTCGATTAAAGCGCCATCAAAGCCATGATACGGCATCGCAGGCTTGCTTGGTTCATGTATTACCCAAGGTCTGCCTATACGACTCTCCGGGTCTCAGTAACCAGCCGTGTCATCAACACAGCCGTGAGACGAAGTGGAAAACGAAGTCTAGACACGATGTATCGACCCATCAACTGCGGCTCAATTGGCCTTTGTTCTGGAGAAGATGAGACCGCTATCAACTTGATACCACAATCATGATACAAAGAGCTCAATAGCCTGGATTTCAGCTGGATCTATGAGAGGCACGCGAATGATGTGCAAGCGAAGTCCTTCCGCTTGGATGGACGACGTTCCCAACGTGATACCCGCTGGTACCATTGCGAATACCAGAACAGGCTTGCACATCGCCATTTTTCAGGAGCTGCCTCTAACCGAAACTCATCGTCTCCGTCAGACGTGGAATGCTCCCTTCCGCTTTCGCTCCTTCGCCGCCGTATCGAGATCACGAAGGCTCAGAAACGGCTTCTTGCGCGGATTCTCAGCAAGCGAGAGTAGGATCTTCTCGTGAGTCGCCCAGACAACCGTCACGCCTGCCATAATCTGGCTGTCTCCGCCTGGCGTGTAGTTTCTCATCTCTGAATATGGCATCTCCTCGTCGAGGATCCTAGTCGGCTGCAGACCGTACTCCTGGATGGTATGGTGATGACGGATGGACGATTCGAGGTCGAGGTGCAGCCAGTGCTGAAAGCTGTTGGACGATCTTGAGATGCCAGTCGCGAGCGGCTCCCACTTTTGGATGTCGACGACAGAGTCAAGCTTGAAGGTGTTGGTATCGTAGAAGATTGCGGGGACTTCCTGACGAAGCTGCTTGCAGGTTTTCGCCAGACTTGGAGTCTTGCATTTTCTGCGGCTGTAGAAGAGGGGCTCGTCAGCATTACAGTCCTTCACCTGATCTGGCTCGCCATTCGTAACATGTCGGGATGCGCTTACCTAACGACGATCTTGCCCTCCACACTTACTGCATAGCCGTAAATGCGATTGCGGATCTCGCCAGGCATGTCGAGGAGGCCGGTCGATTTTTCCGCCGCAGACGTATCTGGAGCCGGGTCCGAGCTCGCCATGTCGGTCGTTTCGTCGAGCCTCGAAGTGCTGTCGTGTGAAAGCTTCATCCGAGATACTTTCTGCGCTAAGGCCTCACCGAGAGAGCCTTCAGAACTTCGTTTGGGTGTGCGGGGCGACATTTCCTTTCTGGAGCCTCACGTCGCGAAGGCCGTTTGCTGCGCCGGCGAGGGGACCCTTGAGTTGAAAAAGTTTGGTGGTCTTGTTGTTGGCTGAGGACAAGTTCAAGCCACAGTGACTTGAGAGTCGGAGCTCAAGTCACGGGAAGTGTTTTTTAAATGTCTCGCCCTCAGTCCTCAGGCCATTCACCATTTGGGCACCAGTGACGTGTCTAGCGGGACTTCATGTGCTTCGTTTGATCCGCGCTAAGCCACGCGCGCTGCTGCTAGTTTGGAACGCAAACGCAGAAGTTCAACAGCGTGCCCCTCCATGTGAAGGGGTTTTGCCCTATGCGCCGCTCCAAGAGAAATCAAAGTTGAACACAACGACTTTGCTGTGGATACTGATCCATCTCTGGTGTCCACGCCGAGGCTGCCATCTCTCTATCTTTCTCCTGTCGACGATACGCGTTGCTGGAGCGCAGCTTCTCTGCTCGATCGAGAGGCCGAAGACTAAATCAAACAAGAAAGGCTCACCAAACGCGAGCACCGCTGCATATCCTCACAAACGTCGACCTGGCATCCTGCGCGACCAGCATTCAGCATGGCTGCCGAAGACTCATCGCTGCTGCTGGAGCTACCTGCTGAGCTGCGAATCAGTATCTATGCCTATGCCGTGGCGTCGCCACGCGATCCCTCTGGATGGTATGTTACAACAGTTGCATCAAGCAGCCCGATATGCTGAGCAGCACTCACCCTGGCTCTCCTCTTCATAGCTTCAAGTTGGCGATACCGTCTTTCGCTCAAGTCAATTGGCAAATTCGCTCCGAGGTCATACCCACACTGTATGAAACAACTACCATCGCCTTGAAGTGTCAGAAGCCACCGAAGCTCTCGATGCCATTCCGTTCCCGCGGACTAATCTCTCTGCTGAACCGAGTCCATCTGACGTCTGAGTATTCCGCGGACTGGTTCTTGTCCCTTCGATCCAGATGTTAAATGAGCGCGATCGGAATTCAGGAGGAAAAGTTCGAAGATGCTCTGGGAGAGTTCACAAGCTCTGCGGTGGTCTGGAAGCCTACCTACCGTCTTACGGCAGAGGATCAAGTCATTGGACGAGAGGTGGTGCATCGCAGTGCTAAGAAGGACATCACCCAGGCACAGATTCGGCGACAACAGCTTATCAAACTGCGCCGGATGAAATGCGTCGCAATGTGGAGGCGGCCAGCCGGGGTGATGCTGAGGAGTTGGGAGCGCAAGAAGGCAATTGGCGAGCTAGAAAGGGGGCGCTTTATCGTTCTTGTGGTGAGAATGTCGAACGAGTAGCGTCTTGGCGAGCACATGACTGCTCGTGAAAGCCGAGTGTAAAACAGGGAAGGTCTACGCTCATCCTCACCTTGGAACTGCACGTGGATCGAACAGATCACGAGCCTGAGCAGGGCCGTGCAGCAAATCGTTGTATAATAAGACGCAGGCTCTGTGCTTGTTTCAAACATCGACCATCCACCAACACACACATTCCAGCCTTTGGCCCTTTCTACAGTCGACTACCACCAACAACAACACCAACTACATCGACGTTCATTAAACACCACAAAAACATGTCGAACAACGATGCATCCCTCCTTGGAGCACCGGCGGAGCTACGCAATCGTATCTACAAACACCTGATACCACAGCAACAGTTCATCACCGTCAGGTAAGCTACATTCATGTTGATGGCTCGTGGAGCGTTCGCCGCTTCACGATGCTGACCCGAGCTCACCACCCCAACAGCAGAGAGAAATCTGGAATCCCTGCGCTGGCCGAGGTAAATCAGCAACTGAGACGAGAGGTGATCCCCATGTTCTATGGAACAAATACCCTTAAGATTAAGAAGAACCATGGCCCTTCCTTGATTGCGCCATTTCACTCACACGAACTACTCGGTCAGATCGACCAAATCCGCCTGAGACTATGGGATTCCCATCATTGGTACATCTATTTGACCATGGACTGCGGACTGAGAGCAATAAGTATCAATCAGGAGCACCTTGTCGATCACGAGCATGTCATAGCGAACTGTGACTGCCCACGCGAGAACTGGCTGGACGTAACGTGGGTGCATGCCTCTCGCGTGGGTCCTGCGGTGGAAGTTCTCTCGTGCGCCCAGCTCTTAGAAGCATCGAACGACCAAAGCGAGAAGGGTAAGCAATTGATGGAAGAGAGGAAAGCAGGCGCTGCATTGAGGGCCAAGATGGTCGCGGAGGCTAGGCGGCATTCCTGACACGACTTCTTCGATGATTTACCTCTTGAGGCGGGCTCCTCGAGACAGCGACATGAGGCAGGTTCCTCACAACGACAGCGAAATTCCCCGCTCATACAGTAAGTGTATTGTTATTAACAAATCCAAACTCCCCTTGTCAAGCCCTCAAAATGTCCAAAATGTCATTCCACCGGTGCAGTTCACGCTAGTCATGAAACCCTATCCTGTGATTGCCCGGAAGGGATTCGATTCGCCAATTCGAAGGAGCCACTAGCGGCTGTCTGCATGCCGAAGCTCCACAGCTGCGAAAGGGCAAAGAGGGCATACTACACACTCCTAGCACCTGTGCCGCTCGCCACAAGCAGTCTTGCATCGGCGACTCCGAAAGAGTCCAAACGAGTGTCGCACATACCATCTAGCCCTAACCCGGAGCGCTGCGATCTTCGCAGCAGCGAGGCTGAAACGTGATGTGAAGGTGAAAAGGGTTGGATTAATTTCATTGCTATCACAAGCAATGCATGAACAACTTTCCTACGAAGTGCCAGATTCAGGTTTACTTGTGCTCGCATCTTCGTTCGCGGTGCTGGAAGTTGGAGTGGAAGCAGCAACTTTGCGGCGCTTGGCTGAAAAGTTGCCTCTCGCTTCCACGCCGCCTTCCAATGGGATCGCGCGCCTTGCGGTCAAGACGTAGCCTTCCGCACCTCCTCTCGAGGTCATGAGCGGATGCGTCCTCCCTGGCAACACCTGCCACTCTCTCACTCTGCTGGTCTGCACCGAAGGTGCTAGCAGCAGTCGCGGGTCCACAGGGAAGTCTTCAAGATCTGGAGTCTCGCCTCTACTTAGGTGCGCAATGTATGCTGCGCGCCTTTCTTTGCTGTATAAGTCAATAACCTTGACTAGCGGCTCGAGGGTAGGAGAGTAGATGACAACATGACCTCCTCCTCGGACCAGCGGAACTGTATGCTCAAGGATTGAGGTTGCATCCATGTGTGAGGCAATGACCAGCCCCTCAAAGCCACCCTCGCGAGTTTCGTCGACGATAGCCTTGCACTTTGCCCACCTGCGGCGCTTTTTGTAGTAGTTGCCACGTTTTCCGGATTTCCAAGAAGCCAAAACGTCTTCCGCGACGTTCTCAGGCTCGATGTATGTAGGGTCCTCTTCCGGATGGAGCAGTTGTAGCCAGGACAGAGGCTTGAGATGGGTGTGGAGAGGATGTTCCTCCTCGATCTTGGCTGGAAGCGTTGGGTTGCTGGTGTCATAGCCGAAGTATTTCAGCAGCGAAAGATTCGGTTGTACTGCTGGATGTAGCAGAGTGATGGTGTTGGTCGATGCAGGAATGGCAAAATCACGATGTGCCGGCTTTGGCTGCTTGTCCACTCCATTAGACTGCGCCTGATCATCCACCATTCCGACGTCTCCATCTGCGTCTCCTGAGCCAGCCGCGTTCTCCGGTGGCTGTTTTGCGTCTTGCCCATCGATCAACGGTGGGTACAGAATGTTCATTCTATCCGCCAGTCCTGCAACAAGCAGCCCTCCTGTCTCATCCACAGCAAGCCATCTTCCGGCCGCGTTGCTCTCAGCTTCCTCGATATCCAATCCACTGAAGTGAGCATGACTCCAAGCTCCCACTAGACCCAGTGTCTCTTCTCTCATCTCCATGATCCGGGACGGCTCTTTCTCCAAGACGTAATCTATGAGATTGCCCAAGTCCATTGGCAGCACCGTGAATCTTTTGAGATATTTCTTGTTCTTGCGCGCCATATATTTCGCTTTTGCAAAAGCAGTCTTCTCATCCAAGCCTTTGTGATTTGCCAGAATCCTTTCGATAACCTCCTTTCCACCTGCCGATTTCTTCAGCTCTTCAATGGCAGCTTGCGTCAGCTGCTGTCGGCTCGCATCATCCACTGTCAATCGATTGTTCTTCGCGTCTTCTTCCGAAAGCAGGTCGTGGCTCGTGGGTAACGCATCTCCTGGAACAGGTGTCGTAGTGTCTTCTCTCGACTCGTTTGCGGTCGGCGCATCGTCCAGTCCAGCTTCGGCATGTAACTCTGCAGGAGGTACAATCCTCAATCTCGAATACTGCTCCCCCTCTCTCTTCTCAAGAATTTCAAATGTCTGATGGTAAGGTCGTCCAACTAGAAGATTAGAAGGAAAAGAACCAAGCTTGCCAACGTCGACGATCCTGCGCCATTTTCAGTATCTTTGTATGGCTTGCAGGAGTCATCGCATGCGCATCGTGTGCTCGGGCTCGTCGATGGAAATTGGAACCTACGTATTCAGTTTGATCTCGACTAGCTTGAGCGTCTCGGTTGGGAGGCGCAAGAAGAGATATGTGTTAGGTCTGACGTGGCTGTGGATGGCACTCATCTTGAACACGCTGCTCTCCAGTGGAGGTGTTGTTGTTTTGTGCAGTGCAGTGCTTGAGCAGAAAGACCAATCGAGGTCAAGAATTTAAGGCGAACTTTGATTGGCCTGTGCCGAACCCGAAGACTCGATTTCATCCCCGAACACACCGACCTTCACTTCACTCAACCGATACAATCGACACACCCTTAATGCTGCCGTGCGTGAGCCGATGCGGACACGGTAGCAGGCTACTACGCCGGTCGCCATGCGCTCAAATACGGCATCAGAGCACTCGCGCTGAGGTGAACCGACAAGTCATCTTCTCTGGGATCCAGCCAACCGGCGTGCCACATCTGGGAAACTACCTGGGAGCTCTTCGACAATGGGTCAAACTTCAAGATGAAGCAGACAAGTCGACTAGACTGATTTACTCCCTTGTCGATCTCCATGCGATTACCATTCGTCAAGACCCAGCACATTTACGGCAATGGAAGAAAGAGTCGCTCGCCATGCTCTTGGCTGTCGGTTTGGATCCAGTACGGAGCACGATTTTCCATCAGAGCGACGTCCCATCACATGCCGAATTGATGTGGGTCTTGTCTTGCCAGGCCTCCACTGGGTACCTTGGCCGAATGACCCAATGGAAGGACAAGACCAAGAATGAGAAAGAGGGCAGCGAGCGTCTGAAGCTAGGTCTATTCTCCTATCCGGTTCTCCAAGCAGCCGACGTGCTCGTGCACCAAACCACGCATGTACCCGTTGGAGAAGACCAGGCGCAGCATCTGGAGTTCGCGAGAGAAATCGCGAATGGCTTCAACCACATCTACGGAAAGGACATTCTCACCCCACCTGAAACAATCCTCAGTCCCGCGAAGCGCGTCATGTCACTGACTGAGCCTCGTACGAAGATGTCGAAGAGCGCAGAGAACCCAAAGTCGCGAATACTCATGACCGATGACGAAGAGACCATCAAGACCAAGCTCAAAGCTGCTGTAACGGACTCACTTCCTGGAATTGAGTATCGCCCTGACGAGCGGCCTGGAGTGAGCAATCTGCTCAGTATCATCTACCACGCAGGCCAGGCACAGGCTGGAGCAGCGAAAGACGATGCATCCGATGAAGCCGGTCAAATCGCGTTCGCGAAAGAAAATGGGGATATGAGCTTGCGCGCCCTGAAAGAGCACGCTGCGCAAGTTGTCGAAGATGTCGTCAAACCCATTCGCGAGAAGTACACTGCAATACTGGCCGACGAAGCGTTTCTGGAAGAGGCGCAACAAGCAGGGGCATTCAAGGCCTCAATCACGGCCGCGGAAACGATGCAGAAGGTGAAGCAAGCCGTAGGATTGGCCTGACGTTGCCTCCAGGGCATTGTGGATCGATGTACGATAAGAGGCGTCATTTCATGCTGTGGCACAGTCAAGATACCCTTGAGGTAGCGCGGTGGTGAAACTAGGGAGGATCGCTTTGATCCATGGCGTCGGCGAGGATGGCGCTGAACTACAGTGAACTACTGCATACATCCACTGGCTCGCCAGGCTGTCGCCGCCAGAGGAGTTGGCTCGCTTGAGGCTACGGAATTAGCTTCGGGAAGCCGAGGCGCGCTTCCGCGCTGTCGGTAACGACTCGGGATCTCTCTTCCACTTCACTGTGTACCTCATCTTCAGCCTTGTACAGATATACCATACACCATACACCATACACCATAAGCACGATTGCTGTACAAGAATCTGTACATTTAATAAGTCCGATCTCGTTTGTACATATCATCGCCAGTCTCAGGTATCGCTCGGCTCGGAGACAGAAGAACAACCGTCAACCCGAAGTCACGATTGGAGCTCACTTCACAGCATACCTGCCTCACACCACCGCCAACAATGACCCGCTCGAAAGATGCCGAATTCATATCCACCCCTATAGCGCCACCTCCGCCTCCCTCGCCTCCCACTCCCCTCTCCACCGCCGCGATCCTCTACAATGGGACTCTGCCCGCTCCAGCAGACAACACGGCCCCTTTCCTACAGATCCCCTGGATCGCCCAACAACTCCAGTCCCCTCAAACAACATGCATCGTGCCCGGATGTCGGCTAGAAAAGTCCACCGGCGAAGATAGCCTCATGGCCGAGATCCTCAAAACTCCCCGCACCATTCGACACTGCATCTGCTTCCACCCCACCACTCCCTCCCCTACCGAAGACGTAACCGAAGTCAGCAGCGCCATGATAGTAGGCGACGGTATGAATGGCCATCCGGCAATCATGCACGGCGGCATCGTAGCGACGCTGTGCGACGAAGCGATGGGAATCTACATGAGCGTGAACGTGGAGCGACATCGGAGGAGGTTGGATATCAAGAAGCGGCATGAGGAGGAGCAGATCATGACGGCGTTTACCGCGGAGTTGAAAATCACGTACAAGGCGCCGGTGGCTGCGCCTGCTGCGGTGGTGGTGGTTGCGAAGAGGGTGAGGAAGGAGGGGCGAAAGGAGTGGTTGAGAGCGGAGGTGTTGCAGGAGGTGGAGGGGAAGGTTGTGCTTTGTGCTGTTGGAGAAGCGTTGTTCGTCGAGCCGAAGAAGGGGAGGACGAAGCCGACGGCGAAGATATGAGAGGGTCAAGCGTGACTAGTCGCCGGGTCTAAATAGGAGGAGGCTCAGCAAGGTCAGGAGCAGACTTCCTTGCTGGCCGAAACGCTGTTCCCGAGATCACAGGATTCCGTCTCGCTGCATCACGAGCTTTGGGCCCAACGTGATGCGGGTAATTGTCCTCACTAGGCCTCACGAGGCCACTACAAGGTTGAGTGTCAGCATCACAGCATTTCCACATGAGTGCCCTTGTTCTCCTGAGAAGAAACATTGCACCTTGAATTAACTGAGATGCCCTTCAAGACTTGGAGCGTACTTGCAAAAGGCAAAGTAGGGGCGTGTTTCAAAACGCATGGAATTCCGTCAAGACCGAAACATGAATCGCGATATCATGACGTCTCAGGACCGTTTGGCATGGAATGAAAAGGGCTGAGGGCTTTGTTCAGACACAGTATTGTGATACGTGCCCTAGTTTATCATAGACTGTACAGCAGATGAGGCGCATGAAGATGGCCAGGCGCTGTATCACAGGCCTTCAAATTCCAAGTACTTATTCCTCTGCACTGTCGAGCACTTCGGCAGGGAGAAGACATCGTCAAATTCGGATATAGTAAATTGAGGCTGCCGAGCACTTCGGCTAGCGATTCATGCGCCCAAAACGCCTTCCAATGCCAACAATCTCGTTGTGCAATGCGGTGATGATGCGAGAGCAACCAGTCGATGTTGGCTGCAAGTAGAGAGAAACTTCGCTGAACTGTCAGAGGCATTAGCCTTGCGTCGATATTGCCAAGTCGCGAAAGCATACCTTTTTGCTTCTAAGTCTCTATAGTTTATCTGTCTTCTATGCGCTCATGCACTAATATTCCCATGTCATGGCTCGTCAAAAGTTTCAACTTTTATCGATTCGCTGCTGCAATTCGACACGTCGTCTTATTTGCAGAAAGCGCCTTTCACGCATCGATAGGCCCATCGTCGTCAGACAGCATCCTTGGCATGTAAAACTTCATGTTCTCGTATACTAAGAACGTGACGCATGTCGAAGGTAGGACCCTAACCACGTTCGGCGCCAGTCCTCTGTAAAAGCCAGCGAATCCTTCCTTACGGAAGACCTGCATGACCACATCCCAGGCTCCCTTGTACCTCTGCGGAGCGTCGTATGTTTGTAGGCGCGCCCTGATCACTTGGTATGGGTAGGTAATGCTGCCGGCGAACATTTTGGAGACGGCCGAGAGGGTGAGGTAATCCACGTTGGTCAATCCTTCCAATCCGCCTTTCCGGCCCAGAGCCCAGTGGTTCTTCAACTGTTCATACGCCATGAACTGAATGGCTCCATGACTGACTCCGAAGAGACTGGGTATTAGACCCCTGTAGAAGCCCTTTATTCCTTCGCTCCGGTACAAGGCAGTTGTGCCCTGTGCAATGGAGGTATACGCACCGGGAGCATTTCGTGCCGTAGACAGCATCCTCGTCTTGATCACCCAGATGGGATTGGTAAAGACGGCTGTAAGAATTCCACTGATCCCAGATGCCGCGAAATAGTCCGAACTCCGTAATGTCTGATCGCCGGTGCTGCTCGCTCTCGCTGCTCTGACCAAGTCTTTTATATTTCCATACCACATGAAGTATAACGCCCACGAAACCGAGTTCCCGATCATGTTGGGCATCAAGCCACGATAGAAAGCCCTCATCACTCCTGCTGCCTCTTTGGTCATACCTTTGGGAGCCATTGGCTTATCCGGAGAGGGACCGTGGACTGCTTCGGCGGCAATGGTGCGAATGACACGAAATGTGCCTCCGGGCCGGGATTTCTCATTCTGCTCGATTTGCAGGCGAGTCTTGACGACGTCGAAAGGGTGGACGACGAGTGTGGAGACGCAGCCGGCGGTGAAGCCTGCGACGGATTCGACTAGGGAGGGAGAGATGGCGACGCTGGGCTGTCGGCCCTCGAGCGGAGGGTAGACGCGAGGCATCGCGGGTGGTGGAGGAGGATATCGAATGCGGTGGGCGGATCGGTCATGCTGGCATTGCAGGCGGCGGTCGGGAGGCCGAGTCGTCGCACAGACGAGGAGGCGCTACGAGTGAGTGAGTGAATGTCAGAAATGGGCGGAGAGAAAAGAGTGCCGTGAGCTGCGAGAGCTCGACGGGGTTGCGGTCTAAAGTTACCCGACGCGGCAAGCCGAAGCCGCCCACCACGGATGACGGATGTGGGGTACAAGCTCGAGCGGTGGGATATAATAAAATGCTTGTGCACGAGGAATAGTGGATGAGGTGCATGAAGTCTCCATTGCAATGAATACTCTCTTGCTCGTAGTTTTGTAGGATATTGCGTTTGCACGTGCTGTCTCTGTATTTGCTAGAGCACGCAATGCACTTCTTCGAGGTTCCGCACGCTGTTCAAACCGCTTCTAGAAAGGAAATCGGGTTCCAACCTGTGCAAGCTGCCGAAGCTTTCTAGAACAATTCCAATAGCCCATCGACGTGGAATTCGATCACCGAAGAATATTCACTGATGAGTTGGTCTTAGAGCAACAAGATCGAACAATCTTTGATGCGTATTGTGACGTTCTCCGGTCCAAACCATGGCGGCACAAGATAGTTTCGAATCGATTAGACCGATTGATTTAATGGCTTCGAACAATCGCCACGAAGTTTTCTGCGACCAAACTCGCCTGCAGGGGGTAATGCTGTGGGAGAGATCGCTTCTTGCAGACAGCACCGGCAGCTGCCCTACGCCGCGGTATCCATTTTAGTGACCCTTGGGGTGCATTGCTGTTGCGTTCTTCCAAGAGGTTCAGGATGACCACAGCATCTTCCAGAAATATCATCGAGAGCCAATCCGATTCTCTTGAGGGGGAATCTCATGGACATCACGCGCGGTTGTGAGGAAGCAAAGATAGAGTGCCAGATTTCTTGCTACCAGAGGCTTTTCATCTGCTGAGTTCACCAAGATGAATTTATTTCGGCAAAACCAGATCTTTATCCTGTGGCTTTGAGGAGTCGAGTCAATCGCTAGTCCGTGAAAAGTGGTGCTTCATCAGTGCCTGTGTCTGTTCCTGTCAGTGTTTCTCTCAGCAAGCCCGCCCTACCCACGCTGTTCCGAAGCTGCGGTATGCCACGTAGGTTATGCAATCCATAATTTCTAGCTGTTCTGCGGCATATATACAGTTTCCGATTTCAAGAGCCGCATGGCACTGCCTGGAAAGGCCATTGTCTTTGAGGCTGGCGCTTATGGCTCCTGTCAACCACTGCTTCTTGCGTATCTTTCTGACCGCGTATTCGCAGAGTACGGGCATCTCCTCTTCCTCTCACGTGCCGCATTCCAGACGAATTGGTGTCCCCTTGCCATAATTTCATGACTCCCTTAACGCCCTGCCTATGCGCTGCTATACAGGCCACGCTCCTCCTGTCTCCTCCGTTCCCAAGCTCATTCTAGTGGTGGCCTTCCTCGCCATGGCCGTGTCCGTGGTCCGACTTCATAAACATCTGCTCGTATACGAGGTAGCCGGCAAAAGCGACGGTCGCGACTCCGAAACCAGGGAAGGCGCCCTTGAAGCGGTTCCAACGTGTAAAAGGGCCTGTGTATCGCCACGCCTCACTTTTGAGATGTCAGTATGTGCTATAGCGCGCAGAGAAATTTGTGGGCGATATTACTGTCTTGCCCAAGGATCGTTCTTCGGTTGTCCGGAGGCTGCGGCGAACTTCTGAGGGTCGAACCCAGTGACATTGGGTTGTTTTGAGGGCGCCATTGTGTATTCTTACGATTGCGTTAGATTTCTCCGAGGGACGACGAAGGCGATGAGACGTACCGCGCGTGGGCAATGGCTGACAATGGGTAGAGGATGAAGTGAGGTCGCACTTGCGCGAAGCGAAGCGTGCAGCTCCGTGCAGCTTTCGGAAAACCTTCCGCGTGTGGCTTCCCCAGCCAGCCATGGAGCACTTCGACTCCAATCCAACTTCAACTTCACTACGACCACAACCACCATTCTACCGTACACTCCGCAACACTATGAGACTTGCGCCAGTGTGACCTTCTTCAGCCTTCAAGTCGAGAACTACAAGCAGTACCCGTCCTCCGATTAGCTGCGACCCGCCCTGCTAAATCTTGACCTCAGTGCAGCCGTACCCATACCCACACCCGTATCTATTTCCACATCCCTACCGTCCGGCGCCGCTCGAAGCAACCGGATCACCTCACCCGTCGAGGCGACTTCAAGGTCGCGAATTTCGGCCACCGGCTGCAAGTCGCCAGAGCATCGCGAAGATGCCTCCCGCCGTCGGCCGTATGCACCATTCGCACATGTCAAATCCATTCGCGCACTTGAACCCGCAGCATTCGATACCACAGAGCTCGCACTACCAGTCGCAGACGAGCCACATACCGAACTCTTTCAACTCGCAAGCCTTCGGCAACAGCGCGCTCAATGGCGGCATCTCACCTTTCAACCCGACCTCGCCATACGGAGGAGGTGCTTTCAGCACCGCGGCAGGCTCAAATACATTCAACGGAGGCATGTTGGGAGGACAGGGGCAAGGGCTTGGATCTGCGGCAGCGCAAGCTGGCTTCGCTCGAGGAGCGGCGATGCAGGAGCACAGCAATGCGATAGACGTGGGGGTAAAGTCAGGACAAGCAGCTCGGATACGTGAGGTTTGGAAGCATAACCTGGATCACGAGTTTCACATGCTGCGGCAACTGGTACAGAGATATCCATTTGTCTCGATGGATGCAGAGTTCCCTGGGATCGTTGCGAGGCCGATCGGTCACTTCGCAGGAAGTAAAGCAGAATATCACTACCAGACTCTACGCTGCAACGTCGACATTCTTAAGCCAATCCAGGTCGGCATTACGCTCTGGACGCCTGAGGGAGAATTGCCACCGGTGCAGGACCCGACAATATCAACCCAGCCGAACGGAAAGCTGCCATACTCCAACAACCACCTTCTTAGCCAGACGATCCCTTGCACCTGGGTCTTCAATTTCCAATTCAGCCTCGACGAGGACATGTATGCTGAGAACAGCATTGATCTCTTGAAGGCAAGCGGCGTCGACTTCCAGCGACACAGTGAGATGGGTATCTCGACTGAGGCCTTCGGCTCGCTGCTCACGACGTCTGGACTGGCCTTCAACCCCGATGTGAACTGGCTGAGTTTCCACTCTGGCTATGACTTCGGATATCTCATCAAGCTTCTCTCTAATGATGCACTTCCTATGGAACAGACGAACTTCTCCGATCTGGTCAAGACCTTCTTCCCCATGCTCTGGGATATCAAATTCCTTCTCCGACACGCGCAACGGATACGCAACAATGGACGACTATCCGCAGACGGCATGCGTATCGTCGACGCTCTTGGATCTAAGTCCGGTCTCGCGGATCTTGCGGAAGAGCTTGCCTGTCAACGAATCGGCAATCCCCACACAGCAGGCTCGGATTCTTGGCTCACTGGCTCCGTATTCTGGGCCATGAAGAACAAGATCTTCAACGGCGAGCTGGAAGAAGAGCTGTCGAACCAGATCTACGGCCTGCACGGCGTCCCTGCGCCGGCTAGCCAGCAATATCGTGATGACTTTCTCGCAGCGCAGGGCACTCCTGCTGGCCAAGGCGCCAACGGATCGGCGTCGGCTGCTGCAGCAGGTCTGGCAGGCATAGGCTCCCTGACTTTCACGCCGAGCAACCAGCCTGCCACGCCGACAAATCAGCATGCGGGCTTGAACAATCAGACTCCGGGTCCGCAGGGCCACTACGGCGGGTTCGGCAGCTTCGCCTACGGCAAGTAGGATTCGAGGAGAGGCATGAGACGAACTTGAATGAGAGATCTGACAGACGGCGTATTTGGGAGTTGCGGAAGGCAGTACTCGTGGGACGATACCCTTGTACATGTAGCTTTCGTCTGGGTTCGAGAGGCGAAAGAAGGGAGCGAGTGGATCGGAGGTTATGACTTTGGCGTTTCAATGATTACTACATGGAGCCTTTTCTGGGCTCTTTGATGTGATACGACGCGGCAGTCGTCTCACGATTGTGTAGTGTTTATTTTACAGGACGATTCTACCACACTTTTTTATCCCTGCAATTCTGATCCAAAAGTACCCGAGGAGTATCCACAAAGTGATCCATCGTCCTACATAGAGGATATCTAGGTTCGATAGTCGCCGTTGATGGTCACGTACTCATGGCTCATATCACAAGTCCAAAAGACGGACTCAAAGATCTTCGGCGGTTTGTCCTCGTCATTCAACCGCACCAAGATCTCTAGATCTTCCATCTCTAGAATCTGCTTGGCGCGCTCCTCGTCCACCTGCTCCGGCTCGCCCCTCGTGAGCAACTTCAACTCCTCGCCGCCATCCGACGGTACGAAGGAAACGCTGGTCTTGTGAGGCTGCACGGGGTTGCCAGTGGATGCGTTGCGGTTATCGGCTGGGTTCGAGTCCATGATTCCCGGAGTGTAGCCGATTGCGCACAGGATGCGGCCCCAATTCGCGTCTTTGCCGTACAGGGCAGTTTTGACGAGCGCAGAGCGGGCGATGCTGACTGCGACGCGCTTGGCGGCGAAGTGCTTGGCGGATTGGACGCGGATGGTGACAAATTTGGTGGCGCCTTCGCCGTCGCGCACGACGAGTTTGGAGAGGTCTTGGAGGAAGTCGCGGAGGACTGTGCGGAAGGCTAGGGCGTCTTCGCTGGGTCTCTCGGTCCATTGTCCTCGGATTGGCTTTCTGCCTCCTGGAGGGGGATTTTTTGTCTCTGGGAGAGTTAGTGGGCTAGCGGTGATTGGAGCTGCGGCACCGTTGGCGAAGAAGGCGACGGTGTCGTTGGTGCTTGTGTCGCCGTCGATGGAGATGCTGTTAAACGACTGGTTTACGGCGTCGCGGAGGAAGCCGTACATCGAGCCGTTGGCAATCTTCACGTCGGTGCAGATGATTCCGAGAAGCGTGGCCATGTTGGGGTGGATCATTCCGGCGCCTTTGGTCATGCCAGCGATGCTGTAGGTGGTTCTCGGGTCAGAGGGCAGAGTAAAGGTGCGGGAGATGAGTTTGGGGAATGTATCCGTGGTGCAAATTGCCTGAGCAGCGTTCATCCAGTGATCATGGGTCGATCCCAAGGCCTTGTGTACGGCGGGGATGGCGCCTTTGATGCGGTCGATGGGAAGCCTTTGGCCGATAACACCAGTGCTCATGACCATGGTCTGAGGGAGCTGCGTTCTGTCACGTCCGTCTTCGTTGAACAGCTTGTCGGTTTCGAGAGCCATGGTCAAGGCATGCTCGCGGCCGAGCTGACCAGTGACGGCATTGGCGCATCCGGAGTTCACAATGACACCTCTGATGCCCTTGTTTTGCTTCTTTGCGTCCTCAGTGATTTGCTTGCTGACAACGACTGGAGCGGCCTTGAAGATGTTCTTGGTGACAACGCAGGCTGCAGGACACGGCTTCTCGGAGACAACCAGCGCCATGTCATCGTATTTGGTGTTGCTGGCTTTGACACCAGCGAAAGCACTTCCCGCTAGGAAGCCCTTTGGGTAGGTGCCTGAGGTAGGGACATACTTTTGCTTGGCAGCGGGAATGGACCTGTCCGCGGGAGCTGAATAAGAGCGCGTCTGGCTCAGCGCGGTAAGAAGACGCCTGGCGGCGGGTTTTGAAGCCATTGGAGCGGACATTGGATTTCCGGACTGGTGTCGCGTGAGGCAACGGGATGCCCTTTACTCCTTTAGCGGAGGACGGAAAGCTGTATATCGGAAACCTGTTTCAATGCGGTCGCATTATCTCGTGCTCAGACGGCCCGATGAGGATCCAATGGCGCGTCCCTCCGCTGATGACGGCCGAGTCGCAGGTTGTTGTCAATGCGTGTGAGCAGGTGAAGTCAGTCATTGGAGTTGCGATATTTTCCCGCAGACGTGAGGTGGAAGTGGTACGAGATGTACGCGATCGGACCGAGATGTGCCGCAAGATCTACCAGCGCTACAACTAGTACGACCAACGTTACCTTGGTGGGCAGCTTCACTGATGAGGTACATGTACAGCTCCATCTAGCCTCGCCGTCGCTACTTCTTCTCCTCTGCATTGCTCTTGCATTGTACTTCTTGTTCTTGCTGTAGTGAGGCGGGTATGTTGAGGACTGTTTCCCTACTCTCGAGCACCCTTCGCTGCCTCAGGACATCGACGACCACGTGCTCACAGTCCCGCCCGTTCGCATCTTCCGCACGCCTGTTTCGCCCCGCCGAGATGGATCGCGTCAACACCACTCACCGGCTCGAGCAGCTGCGTGAGCTGATGCGCAAGAACAAGGTAGACCTCTACAGTATGCTCATCGCTCGCCACAACGCTTGATCGCTGACTGACTGACAGCGCCCTAGTCGTGCCCTCCGAAGACGCCCATTCGTCTGAATACATAGCTCCCACCGACGCGAGGAGAGAATTCATCTGCGGCTTCACAGGCTCCGCAGGAACTGCCGTCATTTCCCATGATAAGGCCGCCCTAGCTACCGACGGCCGCTACTTCAATCAGGCGAGCCACCAGCTGGACGACAACTGGACCTTGCTGAAGCAGGGCTTACAAGATGTGCCTACATGGCAGGAATGGACGGTTGAGCAGTCAGAGGGCGGCAAGACGGTCGGTGTGGACCCTACTACTATAACTGCTCCTGAGGGCAGGAAGCTGGCAGACAAGATCAAGAAGAAGGGAGGCAAAGAGCTCGTAGCCATCGCGGAGAACTTGGTGGACCAGGTCTGGGGTAAAGACAAGCCTACGAGGCCGAACGAGCCCGTTCGTGTCCTCGATCTTGCATACGCCGGGAAGAAGTTCCACGAGAAAATCGACGAGCTCCGCAAGGAACTGGACAAGAAGAAGGCGGCTGGTTTCGTTGTCAGCATGCTGGACGAGATTGCTTGGCTGTTCAACCTGCGAGGAAATGACATCCCATACAACCCGGTCTTCTTCTCTTACGCCGTAGTCACGCCCACCACTGCGACGCTTTACATCGATGAGAAGAAGCTACCAGCCGACGCCAAGGCACACCTGGAAGGCGTGAACATTCGTCCGTACGAGAGCATCTTCTCCGACGTCTCTGCCATGGCCACTGATGAACCTGCTGCGAACGGAGCATCAGAGAGTGGCACGCCACGTAAATACCTAATCTCCACGAAGGCTTCTTGGGCGCTCTCCCGGGCGCTGGGCGGCGACGAGAAGGTCGACGAAATTCGTTCTCCCATTGGCGATGCTAAGGCAGTGAAGAACACTACTGAGCTCGAAGGCATGCGAAAGTGCCACATTCGAGACGGCGCTGCCTTGTCTGAATACTTCGCGTGGCTCGAGAACGAATTGACGGTAAAGGGTACAAAGCTGGACGAGGTACAAGCTTCAGACAAGCTCGAGCAGATCCGCAGCAAGCACGACAAGTACATGGGGCTTAGTTTCGACACCATCTCGTCGACAGGTCCTAATGCCGCCGTCATCCACTACAAAGCTGAGCCCGGCAACTGCTCTGTCATCGATCCCTCGAAGGTCTACCTCTGCGATTCTGGCGCTCAATTCCTCGATGGCACCACCGACACCACGCGCACATTACATTTCGGCGAGCCCACCGCCAAGGAGATCGAAGCATACACGCTTGTACTCAAAGGCAACATTGGTCTAGAGCTTGCAGTCTTCCCTAAGGGCACTTCTGGGTTCGCGCTGGACACTCTTGCCCGTCAGTATCTCTGGCAGAATGGTTTGGAGTATCGCCACGGAACAGGTCACGGTATCGGCAGCTTTCTGAACGTCCACGAGGGCCCCATCGGTATCGGCACCCGCATCCAGTACTCCGAAGTTCCGCTCGCAGTTGGTAACGTTATCAGCGACGAGCCAGGCTACTACGAAGACGGCGATTTTGGCATTCGCATTGAAAACGTCATCATAGTCAAGGAGGTCAAGACGAAATACAACTTTGGCGACAAGCCGTACTTTGGCTTCGAGCATGTGACCATGGTTCCGATGTGCAGGAAATTGATTGACGTGTCGATGTTGACTGAGACGGAGCGCAAATGGTTGAACCACTATCATCAAGAAGTCTACGAGAAGACATCGCCATACTTCAAAGACGATGAGATAAGCCGCAAATGGCTGGAGAGGGAGTGTGCGCCATACTGAGTTTAGTGGAGGTGAGCAACGACCACCCGAAAGCAGATAGATATACCCAGCCAACAGAGCAGACGAGACTCGCAAATACCATGAGCGCGGCCGGACTCACTTCGTCAAATCACGTGGCACTGCCTGAAACGAACTCTTCGAACAATTGCACGTGCTTATTGTCAAAAGGCAGAAACTATTGTCAAAAGGCAACAACTTCTATAAAAGCCTTCCAGCGTTACAGCCAACACACTCCAACAACACACCACTCAGAATCATCGACAAACCCATTCACAACAACATGGACAAGACACATCAGACTACTTCCGCCAACGAGTCCGACATGCCTACTACAGAGACTGCCGAATCGCTCCAGGACAAGGTCTTCGGGCTGCCCGAGCTCTGCGAGAACATCTTACTTCAGCTCAACGATAGTAAAATCACCCTGCGTGGCATACCTCTTGACGATCCGATCAAGCAGCTCTTCGTGCTTCAGCGCGTCAGCCGGACCTTCAAGGGCACCATTGAAGGCTCCAGGAAGTTGCGCAAGCTTATGTGGCTGGGTTCGGTCAATGCCACGCCTCGCGAAATGCAAGACTCATACTTCTTGAGACGGCTGAAGATTTGTCCTCTGGGTAAGTGGAGGTCGACAAACTTGGAGTACGTGCCGTTGACAGAATCAAGGCTGGCTTTTGTACGAGACGAGCTGCTGCGCGGTCATGGACGCAATTGATGAGGACGAGCTTAGCCCGTACGTTGTGCAAAGCTGGAAATGTCTAGAGTTGCCCAATGGCTCCAGACTGCGGTACAAGAGGTCGGGATTCGATTACCCAGGAGCTTCATGGAGGAATATGAAAGCTTTACTCGTTCACTCTGAACGGGACGCTAATTTCCAACTGAGCATTAAGGAGAGTTGGCGGGAAGGGAGATACCCACAGTACGAGCAGTACACCAAGGAGCTTCGCGTGAGAGAAGAACATAAGCTGAACGTTGTGTTCAACTGGATTCAAGAGCTGGATCGAGAGCGGCCAGCGAAGCGGCGCGCTCAAGCACGCTACTTGAAGCCGCGCTCAAGACCTTCGGCGAGCAAGATTATGCGCAAGCGCTAGGGAACGTTCGAAAGCAGGGACATCGTGATGGAGAGACCTCTGGTGCGATTTTGGTAAGGTGTTGAGGTACGACACAAGCGGGAATCTCGGGCTGGTTTATAGGATGATGTGTCTCTGACCATCGGCAACTTTTGCGTCTTCTGTTCTCTCTTTTCAGAGAAAGCACAATCATTTCAATACAAGATAGCGTTCAGGCAGCAGCATCTGAAATGTAGTATGTAACAAAAAGCTTCCAGTGGACGAGTCTAATTCACAGTGCAACAAGATCTTGCCTTCACTCACTTCAAACACAAGCATTTCACTGTCTCAGACAGCTCACACGCACGCTTCACTCTCACATCCTCTATTCACGCGCAGCAGGTCAAGCAAAAGCACAAACAAATTGCCAGCCATGCCCAGACATTTCCTCTGCTCAACATCTGCTTCTCCTCTCTTGACCTCCAACACACATCAAAATCAACATGTCCCCACCCACCTCACCAAATTCCCACACCTCCTCAACAACCTCCCTCGCACCACAGTCGCAACAATTCAGCACCTCCGCAACGACCACTTATGGCCTCAACACCGGCCGCTGTCCCTCCTCACACAGCTTATTCGAAGGGGTCTGGAACACCGCGATTCAAACTTGCCTGGGAACGATGACGTTTGAGGAGTTGAAGATGGCGGTCGCGGCGGCGCAGTTGGCTGGCTTGGACTGGGGGAAAGTGGATCTTGAGCCAGGCAAGGCGGATGAGGTGGTGGTGGACATGGTTCGGGCTGCGAGGGGCGCGGTGGATGGGAGAGAGTGAGCGGATGGAAATGAGAGGTGATTGCTGGATTGCTAGGTCTCGGAGTCGAGGTGCGACGGGGTTACAGCCTCTTTGCAAAGAAGCGTGTTCCGCAAGGCGCTTCTTTCAGCACAAACACCATCACCAACATGTGGACCAAGCATGGGCATGCAGAGTCGCTCGCCTACCTCCTCAGCCACATCGTCTGAGTCCAAAACTGGAGGAGAATGATAAAGCCGAGAATTCTCCGGGTCTAGCATGTGATTCCGCGCTAGGGGTCATGTTCATTGCGCTTTGCATCTCCAATGCTCTCATGTTCGCTTTACACACCACGCTTGCCTCTGCTCTCAAATGGCAACATCAAGCTCAACACAGCAAGGACGCCAAAACAAGCGGCACACACAAAAATCGGCGCCGTCGTCTCTGGATTCGCGTAGCTGCCGACTACCACTCCAACCACTCCTCCAATCCGATTCATAATCGCACAGATCCCATAGCCCGTTCCTCGGTGCGCGGATGGCATGATCTCGGGTGTGTAGGCGTAGATGACGGCATAGTAGATATTATTTCCCGCTCCAATCGCACTCGAGACGCCGACGTTCTGCGCTTGATTCGTGATTTGAGTGTAGCCAAATTGTAGCGCCATGGTCGAAAGTGCACCGATGGCCATGGTGCCTTTTCGCCCGATGTAGGGAACTTCGACGAGGTAGGCTGCCAGGAGGGGGCCGATCACACCGACGGCTTGATTGATGGCGTAGTTGCGCCAGGTCTCGTTGGTGGAAGTCTGTTCGTTGACGTGGGCATGTCCGCGAGACGCCAGATAGTAGGGTAGAAAGACTTGATATAATGGCGTGACGAGGCCGACGATGAACCAGTTGAGGATGAGAAGCGTGGTGGAGTAGGCGAGGAGCTTGGTTTCGAAGAGGCCTGACAAGTGCTTGCGGATGCGGACCGTGGACCACTTGGACTTTTCGGTATGCCTTACGCGTCCTTCGGCTTGCAAGGTATCGAGTGACAAGTTGAATGGTCGATTGTATTTCAAAGCCAAGTTGGACAAGTGGTCGATCACTTCGGCGTCCCGGTTCTGCGAGATGAGCCAGCGGGGAGTTTGGACCATCTTTATGAGGAAGATGCGAATCAGCGACATGCAGAAAACAACCCCTCCGCAAGTGAAGTGTAGATAGCGCCAGCCCAAGTTGTCTGCACGATGGCAATTTGGCGCCTTGACGTCTTGCGCACAGCTAAAGTTAGCCAGGAAAGCCCAGGCTAAGAGGCCGGTGAAGAGATAGCCAATGGGCACCCAGACCGCAAGGAATGTCACCATCCATTGCCGCTTGCGAGGTAGGAACTCGTGGAAGTTGGTAGCATCGATGATGTATCCTCCACCAGCAGCGGCTGAATAGACCGCGACCCTGTGTGATTCATCAGCTTCGTCCTTTGTAGACGAGTGTCGCGGGACGTACATAGAAGCATAAGAAAGATACGATGGCATCCCGCCAGCAATGAGCACGAACGACGCGATCATGAACAAGCTGCTATTGAAAGCGAACTTCCTTCCGACGACGTCCGCTGAAAGGCCCCAAGCAGCTGCGCCGACCAGCATGCCGATTTGCGACGCTAGTGAGATTCCCTTTATGCGTGGGTTCGGATTGCCAAATTCTTGCGTGACGGCCATTTGTGTGATGGACTGGATGACGATGAGGAGCTGCGTCTCCTTGTCAGTGACATATTGCGATGCTGAGATCAGATGGGTGTCATACAGAGTCCACTGCATATCCAAATCCATTCAGGAAGAACAATTTCCAGTGCCATCTAGTCATACCAATCTCGTCGATGGCGGCATTTACCAATGCCATCTTTCTTGCCAGTACCGGATCAATGATCGAGCCATCCCATATTGCTTTAGTCTTCTCGTAGGCATCTGGACTGCTACTGTCTTGTCTTTCACTAATCTCTTGCGTTTGTCCGTCTTTGGTGATGAAGCCCTTGGACTTCTCCGCTGTAGCCGCCATTTCACTCTATGATCTTCCAGATGTTGACATGAGCATGATCTTCGATTGATTTCGAAATTCGAGGTCGCGCAGGTTGTAAGGTAGAGCTTATGTCGCAGCCCCGGGATGGGGAGCTCTTGAAAGGTAATCAGCCAAAAGTCTAATTCCACTTGATCCTCTGCCAGCTGATGATGGTGATGACTCGGCGGTGTTACGACTACACCTCGCATTGCTCGCATTGCTATGATATAGCATGTCCCCCAGCGTCCTACCCTCTTGTGTAGGGCTTCGAACGCTTTCGCGGTTCGTACTGGAATTGCCTCATCTGGCTCCATCTACAAGAACTCGAAGCAGCGCAACAGGGTGGATCCTGGGGAAGACAGCAGCTTACCGATCCATCGGTCGCTCTTTGAGAGGGTCTCCATTCAATCTTCCGTGCGCATCCGGAAGCCGAGTCGGCTAGGACGCTACCCGTATGAGTTGGCGTGAAAGCGCAGATTTCCAGTTCCGGATCCCAATTCAGGAACCAACGACCTTCTTTTCTGCCGGGGTCTTCCTACCTGCTCTGCCGTTGACTAGTCCCAGATAGGCTTGCCAACCAACTGCAACTACGCCTCCAAACACACTTCGACTTCGAGGTTGTATCAACGTGAAGTTGATCGAGCTAACAATCGGCCAGAATTTCCAGCTGTTGGTCCAAGCGGTCGGTATGCATGCCTTCACCCTCTCCACTGGTGAGCTCCCAGACAAGACTGCATGCATTGAGAAGAAATAGAGCTGAAAGATGGTGGTGAAGACCAGCTGATTGATCAAGATCTTGCTGATCAGCGAAGGGACCGGATGCGTAGGTAGCATTGTCGTGTGTGAGAGGAACAGAAACCAGTGATAGGATGGAAGGGAGAAGGTTCCTCCAATCAGAAGGGCGCGTAAAGATCTGTGCAGGCTATACGAGTCGCTCCAGAACGATGGATGTTGACTGGCAAGGTTTTGCTGTTTCCCGTTGCATGAAGTTGGCTCAGTGGATGGTCGCTGCTCGTACTCGATGTACTGGGATAAAAGATCACCCAGGAAATAGACGGTAAGAGAGGAGATGATTTGGGTAACATATGGCCTCGCAGTCTGCGCGCGGTTGTAGGCACGTAAAGGAGCACCCAATTGTCGCAAGCTCGCCTCCGATTGTGACTTGATGGATGCTGAGAACGATTTCGCAGACGTCTTCGCTCCCTGCCGCTTTTGTTCGGACGTGCAAGAGTCGCGTTGAGTTTTCCGGTCTGACCTTCCAGAAAGAGACCTTGAAAGCTTCTGCGTTTCTGGGATTATGCGACATGTGGCAGCCGTCGGACAGTACAACCTGCCACGAGAACGCAGCAAGAATGCCGCTCCTTGGTGAACCTGCATCAACCCGGCCATGTGATGTTCTGCCGCCTTGAAGGTTTCAAGTGCAGGTTGCCAAGGCCAGAGCTGTGTGAGCAGGTTTCATGTTCTTTCAGGGTAAATACAGCATGCCTCTCCGTGCCTTGTGAATTGTTGAAAATGCGAATGTGTGTCTTCATCTCGCGTGCTTGAACAACAGGAGAAGTGGACGCGACATGCAATGTCACGCGCGACGTCATGTACGGAGGTAGGAGAGATCGCCAAACTCAAAGCGTCGACGAGCGCGAAGAGCTCCCTCCGCGGCGTGCGCCGGACGGCCGTGTTTAGCAGTCGAATCGCAATTGCTATCTGTCGTATCAAACGTATGCTGAGCTTATAATTCGTTGGACGTGAAGAATGACTGTCTATCAGATGTCAATCATGATTTGTGTTGTACACATACGTACAGGCCGGCTATGTCCAGGCTCCCGAACGCCATCGCTATGCCTTGAAAGACTTCTCTGTATCTTCAGGTCGGGTATCATGCTTATTTCTTTCCACCCTTCTTGCCTTTGCCTCCCTTCTTATGACTGTTGGCATCCCGTCCTCTTACGTTTTTGCTCGACGCCGTGCCCAATCGCTGCTTCATGTACTGCTTCACGATGTTCTCCACGCTACCAATGTCGTGTTTAGGCTTCCGCATGTACGTGAGCTTCGCCCTTCTCGCTCTTCTGCCCTGTTTCCTCTGAGCAATCTCTATGCCCTCCACGTTTGGAGAGTATATCTTGATCCACATCTCGACTCCCACTCTTGTCAGTTGATTTCGGAGCAATATCGCGGTGTCAATGGGCGAGTTTCGCTGCCGTATATCGATGCAAACTCCGCTAAAGGGATCGCCGTTCTTGAAACGAACGAGAAGGATATCGCCAGGTTTGACTCGATCGACATTCTCATAGGCAAAGAGACGTGTGCGTGCACCGGAAGGATCCAAGACCTTCAGTTGCGATTGAAAGACGGCCCTGATCGGGTCGACGCATTGCTTCATTGCAGATGGGGGATGATTAAAGACCTTGATTTTCCGCAGGTGTCGGTTCAATCCTATTGCGATGTCAGCATGTCGAGAGGAACCATTCCTAAGAGCCCATACTGTTCTGCTTGATGGCTTGACCCGGCCTGAACCCAGGCGAGGGAGAACCATATCTCGACCGCAGCCCAACGTCCTGTTCATAATTCTGTAGGGAGTCTCGTGTGGAGTCTGACGATGGCGCAGGTCGTGACGATGGTGGAGGTTGTGGCATGGGTTGTGTGGGATGCCAGGAGTAGTCGGTATGTGATCGGCATTGTTGTCGCTCGGCACGGCATTTTCGAAGAGCGTGTTTGAGCCCACCGAGAGGGCGGAGCGGTGCAGAGGACGACATGGTCGGTGGAGGTTGTCAATGTGAAGTTGTCCGATTGCAATGATACAGTAGTTACTTCCAGCGAAGTCCGAGATGTCCATGTCTTGGCACCCCCGACGAACTCCGCAACAAGCTCCTCGACATTGGAACTTCACGCTGTGAACTTGTACACCACCAACCCATCCGAACAGACACACACCAACATGGCGACAATATGCCATCGATGCGCCCTTCGCCTCCGCCATGCCGCCAGAGCGGCGCCAGCAAGGTCCTTCTCGTCCACTGCAGCGACGCAAAAGGGCGCCATGCCGGTCTTCAATGAGTCGCCCAACCCCGAACTGAACGAGGTCCTGTCCACGATTCGCAATAAAATATTCATGCCAAACTATCTCGAGAAGGGCGAACGGAAATTGTTGTTCAAAGCAAAGTACCGGCAGCAGCTCATAGACAACCCTCAGAATGTAACGATTGGCGACGAGGAAATCCCCCTCGAACCCATGGATCTTTTGAAAGACCTTCCGAAACGAAGTACGACTGTGAAGGAGGCACTGGACATCATCATGAGCGAGGGCAGTAAGGACTGGCACCAACTGCCGAAACTGTTGCAGGGGTTAAAAGAAGGTGTCAAGAGGCCATTAAGAAAGGAGGCCTACGCAAGAGTAGTGCGGTGTGCTATGAACGCAGACAAAATCGGTGTCGTCCTCCAGTGTTTGGAAACACCTGACAGGACGGGCATGACGCTCCGGCACGAGGAGGTGCGCAAGATACTCTTAGATGGGCTACATCATATGGCGCAAGATCATGAATGGAGCGAAGCAGCAACTGGAAGGGCGTTGAGGGACGCAAATGTTGTGAGCAGACTTCTCGAGAACGAAGAGCACGGCGGCGGAAGGAGGCTTCAAGAGAACGATCCGAGACAACATCCAGAGACAGTCGGCCTGTTTCTTGAACTAGCCTCGGTCTACGTGTATCTCCATGCGGATGCAAACGACACCGAGGGACTGGTGAAGGCATACGCAGGCAGGTTGATGAGTTGTTTAGAGAAAGGACACGTCGAGGTGAGTGAGCCATCGTGCATTGGCTTGGTGATTTACTAATAGTATAACAGCCGCAAGGACTGGATTTGATCAAGAAGCAAAAGAGCGGAAACGGGACTGTGACATATCCTCCACAGTGGCCGATGCTAAGCGCCATCCGTTTATGGCACGGCCTGACGCTTGCTCAGAAGATTTTGGGAGGTTACATGCCGAAGAACGATATTGCAACCCAGGCAATTGCCAATTATGAGGCTCGATTGAAGGAGCTTGCAGCTCAGCTGGAATCCGAAGACTTGTCTCCATATGGTCAACAAGCGCTGGATGCATGGAACGCGTGTATTCGAAGCTAGTGCGAAGTTAGGACGCCTCTGTGAAGTACACCATATCCAACGGCACGCGAATTGCCAATGGGGGCCTTTTCTAGAGGGATGTTGCTTCCTCTTCCGACAGCGCAATTACGACTTCAGGCCAGCAGATACCCAGCTCGTACAGCCGTCCCAGGTCAACGAATGCAGCAGTCCAGCAACGCAGCCGCCGACTCGCAGCAAGATTCTCGCGACAGTGTCTCTTGAGCTGAGCATTCAGCCTCAAGATGTGTACAACAGATAATGTTCACCTTCCATATTAGCATGTATCTTACCAATTCAGACATGGCAAAACTGGTGACAAGCCATACGGGCCTGCAGCAATTATGATAACAGCACGAAAATGTGTGGTCATGGTAGCACAGCATTCCGTTGACAGGCCAGGCTCGGTAATGATCGACAAAGCAACTGCGGACGAGCGCTTGGATCGGCACTCGGCACGTTTGCACGGCGGAGATACTGCTCATAACCGCGAGGTTGTTGTTTCCGTTCAATTGCTGCGGATCTATTGATAATGCGCCTATGCAGGGCAGGGGCACGTGTGCAGGCCGCCTATTTCTCCATGCGCTTTCCGATATGGAATGAATCTCAATTCCTTGACTTTTCCTCTAACAGGCAGAATGCCGCTTGAAACAAGTACTTCGCCTGGCGCAGACCCGCGCATGCCACACGAAGGACAGAATTCTGAGCAGAGCAGTCAAAAGGACAAGAGCCCGATCGAGCCAGCAAATGAAGAAAAAGCCATCGGGGAACTGGTTGGATCATGGAACAGCAACGAGAACACAGGACATCAGCCTGTGCCCCAACCACCTGAAAAGGATCCAAATCTTGTGGAATTCGATGGCCCTGACGACCCAGGAAATCCTAAGAATTTCGCAATCGGAAGGAAGATTGGGATAACCGTGTCGATGGGGTTGATGGTGCGTGATATGAACGATATGGTCAAGCTCTAACGTCGATAACTCTTGCTAACTTCTTCGCCTTGCTCACAGACCTTTGTCGTCACGTTCTCAAGTTCAATCTTTGCCGTCGCGATCAACCCTGTGAGCGAAGAATACGGCATTTCCACCGTCGTGTCAACACTCGGCGTGAGCTTCTTCCTTCTCGGCTTTGTCTTTGGCCCTGTCTTCTTTGGACCCGCGAGCGAAGTCTACGGTCGCAAAGTACCGCTTTTCGTGGGATATATCATCTTCGCCATCTTTCAGATCCCAGTGGCCGTCGCCCAGAATGTCGAGACCATCATGCTCTCCAGGTTTTTAGGAGGCTTCGCGGCATCTGCTCCGCTGGCCGTTATGGGAGGCGCGATGGCTGATCTTTGGGATCCAATTCAGCGCGCATACGCGATATGTGCATTTGCGGCTGGCGCTTTCTGTGGACCCGTCGCAGGGCCTATCATTGGAGGATTTGTCACGCAGTCGTACCTAGGCTGGAGGTGGACGGCTTGGATTACACTCATCATGGCCGCTCTGTTTGGATCTATCGGTCTTATTGTCATCCCAGAAACATCGGCTGCGAGAATCTTGCAAATACGCGCGAAGGAGATGAGATATGCTACCAAAAATTGGGCTTTGCATGCCAAAGCCGACGAGAACCGGATATCGGCCCAGACGATATTCACGGTGTATCTGCTGCGACCATTTGTGATGCTAGCAAGAGAACCAATCCTTGCGCTGTTGACGGCGTACATGAGTTTCCTATACGGGACTTTGTACCTGTTCTTCGAAGCGGTAAGTCTCTGCTGAAGCTCCTTCGAGTCAATGTGCTAATGCAGCTGATCTTGCAGTTCCCCATCTCGTTCCACGAAGAGAGAGGATGGAATCTCGGCGTCTCTGCTCTGCCGTTCTGCTCATTCGTCGTTGGAATCATGATGGGCGCGGGCCTCATGTCCTACTCGACCGCCACGAACTTCAAACGCGCTTATCTGAAGTACGGAAAACCGATTCCCGAAGAGCGACTTCCACCCATGATTGTCGGCGGGATCATACTGCCTATTGCCTTTTTCTGGTGGGCCTGGACTTCGTTCCCGACCATCACTTGGGTTCCGCAGGTCATAGCTACCGCTTTCTTGGGATGCGGCATGTTGGTCACGTTCTGGTAAGTGACTCAGCTCGTTGTCTTAGATCAAACCATCCTAACTAAAATCGTCACAGGCAAGGCATGAACTACATCATCGACACCTATGGCTTCTATAGCAACAGCGCCATCGCCATAAATACATTCGTCCGATCGATAGCGGGCGCGGTCTTTCCTCTCTTCGCACCATACCTTTTCCATGGTATCGGCGTGCCTTGGGGAGCGAGCTTACTGGGCTTTATTTGCTTGGCTTTTGTCCCTGCGCCGATTGCTTTCTACGTTTATGGCGAGAGAATACGGAAAAGAAGTCGATTTGTTCCCACAGGCTGAGGGAGATTGTTGTATAGATCTTGTGATAGCGCTCAGCGAATGCAGATGTATCTACGAGCTCGATGTCTCGTTGAGAGGCGTCGCGCCGGTCGGCGAAGCGGTGGTTCCGTTCTTGATCGTCGAGGCGTCAATGCCCTGCAAACTTGAGTGTCAGCGAACGCATTCCGGGATGTCAATTGTCTAAGTAAGAGAAATACTTACGAGCGTGATATAAGCTAGCACTCCGTTCTTGTAGTCTACTCCGTCAAGAGGCTCCGTGTCGACGTTGGCCATGGCGCCAGCTGCTTCACCGTCAGTCTGAAATCTTCTCTTTCAGAGGCTCTGCTGACTCACATTCTATCACCTCGGCGAAAATCGTGTCACCGTCGTTCGTAAGTCGGTCAATCTCCGTGTGGCTGACGTAGGGCTCTAAAGCCATGATCTCCTGCTCGAGCTCTTCGGCGAAGAAGATCTGGCCGGTTTCGACAACGCGACTTGAGCCCACGGTGCCGTTGCGGGTGATGTTCCAGTTTGTGTGCACTTGCACGTGGATGTGGATGCTTCGGTCGACGTAGAAGCCCGGAAAGATTGAAGAGAAGGAGGTTACGCCGTGCGCATCGGTTGGCCACATTCCTCGGAGAAAGGTTGTGTTACTATTGGAGAGGAACTGCGTTGCGATCAGTATCGGGCCTGAAATGAAGTGCAGATGATCATACAGCCCAATTGTCGTAGCCGCTCGCGTTGTAAATGCCTTGCTGTTTCAGAAGGGTCTCAAAGGGCGTGTTGGGGCTGTATTCGAATGAACTGTATGACCCTGTTGCGTTGCAATGCTACTACATGTCAGCGACTGAGACAGCTACAAGGACCGTCGGCGTAGTTACCCAGATGTCAATCAGGACGTTATCAACTGGCTCGCAAGTGTTCACGTCTATGACGCCGATATCCAATTCCAACGGTACACCGATCTCGTTCTCCGAGATATCCTGACGAAGAAGCTCATGGGGCGGATACCAGTATGGACCTTGCGTAATTTCTGGAGTGAGCACGCAGGTATCGTTTTTAAGGAAATCGTATGTCGGCGCTTCTGCGTGGATGACATAGGTAGTGTCGTCGCGCTTTTCCATTTCTTGTCGCTTTCTTAACTGATGTCGCTTGGCTTTCATGGCGCCAACATTGCCGCCACATCTTTTGGCTTTTTCTGCTCGCTCAATGAGGACATGAGGCTGTGCAGGTGGATGAGGGTGAGCTGATGTGGGCAGTCAGTATTTGTACAGCGCTTCAACCAAGCAACCAGAATACCTTGTACGGCTGCATCGAGTAATAGAAAAGCCACTGTCAAAAGAGATTTAGTGAGCACCATTTTGTCAAGGAAGAGTAACGGTGATCCGCGCTCAAAGAATGCCTTAATGCTGCAAGGCGTTTCCGACGTAGTTATATATACAACTCTAGTTTGGCAGTACTTGTGCCATTCGAGTAGATTGTTGAGGTGCCGTGCTGCTTTCTGACCACCTGAGCCGAGCTTGGTCTGCGCACTTTGTTGACGTGCTCCGCTGCGTCTTGCCTTTCACTTTTCTACGATCACTGGGAGTGAGTCGACGCCGGGGACAGACCACGGACCTGCCGTTCGCTTCTTTCATGGCTGCATTTCCTGGATCTAAGCTTGCAGTGATGAAGGATAGAGAGTGCTCCTGAAAGCACGTTCAAGGCGCTGTCTCGAAACCGGCGCAGCTGGTTGTCGCTTACCTTCGTGGGCTAGCATTGGGAGACAGCCAAAAGTAGGCCCAGGTGCATCCGATACCTTGATGTCAAACTGGGAGGACTTTGCAGTGCAGGATTCAAACCCGACGAGGAGCCTGGATCGCTACGACGAGATTCCGTTTCGACTGCTTGCGATTGACGAAGTTCTTTTGATTGCAGATGATAGGATTGGAGAGTTCGCCTTCTGAGGCCCCACAGGCGAAGGGCACTCTGTCCAACAAGAAGCTGGGCGGATGTCAACTGTGTCGGGTAGAAGTGGTCGCGGTTGGCTTTGAAACGACCGTGAACATCTTTCGGTCGTGATCATCTCTTCTAGGCGTTCGATCACGACTTATGCAGCTTGTCGGCGGTTCCCTGGTTCCGGTGGCCAAGGTAAGAATGGCCGCGGGTGTGCCCAGGAGTTCATGATGCTAGTAAAGTGATGGATGAAGGGCTTGATGGAAATAATTGATGGATCAAGAGGTTTTTGACGCGTCGTGGAAGAAAGCGCGAGAGGAGGTGAAGTGGGTCCCAATATTTTGAATCCCTGCTGTCGATAACCAGAATTAACGATATTTACGATGAAATCTACTCCCTTGATTACGGCTAGCGAAAACTGGTCAAAAACTCAAGTTCTTTCCCCCTGCGAGCATCTCAGTCTCGATTTCTCTGGCAACGATGATTCATGTTCCGTCTTCAAGATCAATACGACAGCAATGGCTGGAAGTTATCGAAAATGCGATCGGAATCCCGAAAAACCTTGTTCGGGCACAACGCTGTGCCACACCGGAAAACCGAGCTCTCAAAAGCCGAATGTGCCTCTCCGCCTCCGCAGATCAATACCCTCGGGTGGCGGGTGCTCCCACGTACCTCACTGACTTTCAATTGATGCATTAAAAGCCCAGCGTTGTCGATAAGGCCCGAAACTCCCAAGAACTTGAGCAGCTCCAAGATTCCCATTCTTTGAGCTGCCTCATCTTATCAACCATGGCCGAAACCTCTCCAACGACAACACCTCGCAAGCTGTGGGAGCCTTCGGATCCCAAAGATACATGTGCCTATGCCTTCATGCAAAAAGTAAACCGTAAGCATGGCATCAACCTTCAGACGTGGAATGATCTCCACGCCTGGTCTGTCTCCCAACGCGCAGCATTCTGGGGCGAACTCTTCGAGCAACATCCGATCATCCATTCTGGCAGCTATACTCGAGTCGTAGATGAGAATGCTCGCATGGACTCCACCCCAAGATGGTTCGAGGGCGTCAAAGTAAGCTTCGCGGAAAATATGCTCTACTGGCCTGGGCGGGACCCTACATATCGCAAGCGAGACAACGCTGTTGCTTGTGTAGAGGCTCGTGAGGGAGCGACAGAGATTCGGGACTGTACCTGGAAAGAACTGAGAGCACGAGTGGGGCTCTTGTCAAATGCCATGCGAGCGCGCGGAGTCAAGAGAGGAGATCGTGTTGCGATTGTGGCTTCCAATTCCATTGACACGCTGGTCGTATTCCTTGCAATCACTTCTCTCGGTGGTATCTTCAGCAGCTCGTCGACCGATATGGGAACCAAGGGTGTCTTGGATCGTCTGAGGCAGATCCGGCCGAAGTACGTCTTTGTCGATGATTGGGCGCTTTACAACGGCAAGACCTACGACTTGAGGCCGAAGATGAACGAGATTGTGGAGGGCATGAATGGAGTCACAGAATTGAAGGGCATCGTCAGCATGCCAAGAAACCAGCAGCAGCCGTTGGACGTCTCCAACGTGAAAATGGCGGAGAAGCTTCACGAATTCCTGGCAGATGCCAAGGGCGACCATGTTGCCAACTTCGAGAGGATTCCGTTCAGCGACCCCTTCCTGATAGTCTACTCTTCAGGAACTACAGGCATGCCTAAGTGCATTGTCCACAACGTCGGTGGAGTGCTCATGAACTCAAGAAAGGAGGGAGATCTCCACAAGAACTCCGCCATGACGCCGCCCGAGCAGCTCTGCAACCTGCAATACACCACAACAGGTTGGATTATGTACCTCTCCAGCTGTCTTGCTCTGGTTGGTGGCTCTCGAACAGTGCTATATGACGGATCTCCCTTCCAGCCTGATCTAACTAGCTTCCTAAAGTTGGTCTCATCGCAGAAAGTCTCAGATCTTGGCATCTCGCCGCGGTGGATGCAGACACTCGCCACAGCAAAGCCAAAGCCGGTGCTGCCTCGCGACGTCGTAGACCTCAGTCATCTCAAGCGCGTGACCAGTACCGGTATGGTCCTCTCGGAAGCCCAATTCGAGTGGTTCTATGACTATGCGTTCCCGCCGCACGTCCAACTCGACAACATCTCAGGCGGCACAGATCTTGCAGCTTGCTTCACTTCCGCGAATCTCATGCAGCCTGTGTACTCCGGAGGCTGTGTGGGTCCTTGTCTTGGCATGAAAGTTGAAGCATTCGACCAGACGATTCCAGAAGGTAAGCCTGGCAAAGCGTTGCCTGCAGGAGAAGCAGGAGAGCTAGTCTGCACAGCAGCGTTCCCCACGCAGCCAATCATGTTCTGGGACGATCCAGAAGGCAAGAAGTATTTCAACTCCTACTTCGCTCGGTTCGACAACGTCTGGACTCACGGCGACTTCATCTCGGTCCATCCGATTACCGGTCAGGTCTTCCTCTTGGGACGTGCAGACGGCGTCCTGAATCCTTCTGGTGTTCGCTTTGGCAGTGCCGAAATTTACAATGTCATTGATCTCCATTTTGGAGAGGAAGTTCAGGACAGTATCTGCGTGGGACAGCGGAGACCGCAAGACATGGATGAGAGCGTCATGCTGTTCTTGATGATGAAGCCTGGCAAGAACTTCACGCAGGAGCTGGTGAAGAAAGTCAACGATGCGATTGGCAGGGATTGTGGGAGAAGATGCGTGCCCAAGTACGTCTTTGAGACGCCTGAGATTCCGGTAAGTCACACATATCACATTGAACACATGTGTGACATCAATGCTAATGAAGGATCTGCAGACTACTATCAACTTGAAGAAAGTCGAGCTGCCCGTCAAGCAGATTGTCTCAGGAAAGACGATCAAGCCATCCGACACGCTTGCCAACAAGGACTGTCTGAACTTCTACTACCAGTTCGCCAAGGTGGAAGAGCTGCTGCAACCGAAGAGCAAGCTCTGAGCGCTAAAACAACGAGCCAATGACTTCACAATGAGAGCGTTGCATGCGATGATTGCCTACGTGATGACCCACTTTAGACGATAGAAGAATGAGAACACAAAATCTAGACCACGCAAGTCCATGAAAGAGTGTGATATTTCCAACTAATCATCCTGCTTCTATCCTAGAAAACAAGAGTGTCATGAATCTCGTGATTCGTTTCCATTTCAAACTCCATCGTCAAAACTCATATCTCGTCGACCAAAGAAGCGAAGCTATGTGTTTTTTGTACCATGGATCCATCTCGAATCGCAAAGCTGCTTTTTTTGCCTCTCAGATTGTTTACCAACCGCCAGATCCGTAGCCAGGAGCACTTCCGCCGCTGCACACCTTGGTGACCTGAGGGACTTTGGTGACGTACTGGGAGGTCTTGACGACGGTGGTGCTGCCGCCCTGTGGGACCTTGGTCACGTAGGTGCTGTAGCCAGTGCTGAGCTTGGTGGAGACGACGTTGGAAGTCTTGGTGACGGGGGTGGCGCCGGTCTTGACGATGACGGTCGTGGTCACGTAGGTAGTTGGCATGGCCTATTGAACAGAAGGTCGAATGGTTAGCTTGCGTCTCATGCGCGGGAGTGGCTTGTAGAACGCACTTTGGTCACGGTCGTCTTGCTCTCTGAATAGGCAGTGGAGACGACGGGATGGGAGGTAGTGATCACTTCGGTCTTCCAGGAGGTGACTACGCTTGGCACTTTGGCCGTCGACTCGAACGTCTTCGTTGTCTCACCAGTCTTGGTGATAGTGTCCGTTTCGGTGTGCTCAGCGTTCTTGGTGATCACGATCACAGTCGGAATGGTGACGACCTCGGACTTGGTGTACGGAGAGGATTCGGTCTTCGTGACGACTCCAGTGTTCGACTTGACGTCAGTGATGGTGCTGTACGCGGTCGACTGCTTATAGGTCGTAGAGTCGCTGCAAGAAGTCGTCACGCCGCCTTTGGTCGTTGAGGACTCGCCCCATCCTGATCCCTTGGTGGTGGATGAGCTTCCGCCGTAGCCAGCGGGAGACGGAGCAGAGCTGGACGATTTCTCGCCACCCGGCAGGGCAGATCCAAGGCCGCTAAGAGCGAGGGCAATGGCAGCGAGGTGGAGTGGAGAATGCATCTTAAATACTGAACGAAGGTAGGTGGTCTCAGAGGAGATTAATGAGCAGCGAAGGCCAACGATGGGAGCTCTTGAGATTGGGGAAGCTTTGGATGGTGACGAGAGGAAACGATGCAGAGATCTGTGGATTTATACCTACCGGACACGTCTTGGAGACTGCTGTCTGCGCTCCGCTATGCTCTGACTTCCTCAATGATGCCCGAGCGAGTGCGTTTGATCGGGCGATGCTCTCCGCAGGAGTACGAGGGGGAGCCACAGCTGCCGCTACAGCATGTGCTTCTCGGCAACGACAGACTTCTGGGGCGAACATGCGGTGCTCCATTGACAACGAGAACTCCAGCCTGGTGTTGTCGATCTCGTGGGAAATCCATTCGTGCCGTCGGAGTGAAAGCGCCATGTCGGATGGAGTCCCTTGGGAGCACTGTCCAAGAGCACGGTAGACACGCACTAGCGTCTGCTCCATCGGAAGCAGACAAGCCAAAGGCTATTGTTCCCACATCGCTGCGTTGCGCCGTTCCTGGCGGATGATCCTCCAGTCAGGAGTGTATAGCTCGTGTTCGCCACTCGCCCGCAGGTATGCGTATGCACACTGCGAAAGGGCCTTCCAAAGATAGAGACACGTGTTCGCGAGGAAACGGAGTACATGCATATGCTGGACATGGTCAACGTTCCTGCAGCTACCTTGGAAGTACTGCAACAAGTAATGCTGCAGCTGCTCGAAGTTGAAGAATACATTGTTGTGGTGCCTGGTTGGTCAAGGGATTCCCGATCGTCGGCTGGCATGCGGAGTGCATAAGCTGATGCTGCGGAAGCTCGTTTCACGACACGAGTAATCCCGCTTTTTGTTCTAGGATACACGATCCGCGGGCCTCTGGATTCTCATGCATCTGAATTGTAAGTATGTCTGGCAGCTCGTGTGGTGTGTTCAGGTGATGCTCAGCCATTTGCACGACCCCGCCAGGCGTGGGCCTCCACATTGCGTCAGGCGTGTCCAAGACACTGCTATGGAACCGGGAAGAGCGGAAGAGAGTGCATATTTTGCAGTGTCGTATTTCTGCAAGTAGAATGCAGGCTCCAGGTATTCCAGGAACTCCAAAGCTGAATCGATACTTTACTTGTAGTCAGTAAAGTGGAGAAGATCCGTTTCCGTGGGCTCTCGGGGCCTTGTACAATGAGTCGCCCTTGAAAAAGCCTTCGGTATGCTCAACCATCGTCACGTCCATGGCACGAATCCATAGGCTTGTCAGCGTCCTGACGCCTTCACGTATCGGTATCAGGAATGGATTCGCAAAAGGTCCATAGCGCTCGAAAGGTTGGGTTTCGGTGAAGAGAAGCGATGCCGGGGTGATGGCCGGATTGATTGCACGAATTCTCGAGGTGCAGCTCCGATCGCCACTCCAGCAGTTGGACTGAAGCTGCATAGGGTGTCCCGTTCCTGCTTCAACCTTTACTTCGTGAGACTGCGTCATAAGCACGAAGTTGCCCGAATTTGAGCACGTGTAGTGTTCCTGCAGATTATGTTTTGTCGGACTTGACGCAGCCAGACAAAGACATTTGATCCCAGTCATGGAGCGCAAAGACAAGATACCTATGTGTATGGGGCGAGTTTTGAGCCGTTTAGCAAAGTTGCGCTCGCTGAACCGAGCAAGAAAGTAGCCTCATCTGCAATGTCGCTCTTTGCAAGGGTTGCAACTGGATGAACAGAGGCGGCTGGCGTGTGCGGAAACCAAGCTGGCGAGTCCTGGCCACTTATTTGCAGGTTGTATGAACACAACTTCGTCAGTGTTGCAGTGCATTGGCTGAGCACGCTGGCATCGCTCGACCGCCAATCGCTTCCATACTCAGCAAGAACCATTTTAGCAGACTGCGCCATGCAGTGGGCGCAGATGGGGTCTCGTTGCGCTCTTAGTCGCATGTTGACGTGGGAGAATGTGCCGCTTCAATTCTCCATGGTGAGCCTCGTCGCTGCACCTTCGAAGAGGATTCGGGCACCGGGCAATTATTTCCCTCCAGGAACGAGCCAGTCGTACGTTTCACAGCCAAGGATTTGGTGGCGTAATCATGAGACCGCTGATTCCGCATCATCACAGTGAAGGCGATTCACCCGACTGAAGTTCCGGGACAAATTTTGAAAGACGACGCGAGATGAGGAAGAAGACAAGAAGAAGACAAGAAGAGCATGAGAGGTGAAGTGAGACGCGTTCTGATAAGGTTGGTGCCAATTGAGCACAGACCAGCTCAGGCTCGTTATCAAGAACTTCACTCCCTCGCATTATCTCGCTTCCGATTTGCAGCAACAACCAGATTCTACTCGAATCATCGGCGGATTGATCGTGAAACCGCTGCGCTTCTGGCCTCAGTGTTGTTTATTAGAGGAAGAAACACGAACCTTTTGCTGCCTCCAGCTCTCTCGCTTCGGCTCTAGCGGCACAAAGGGTTCCTCAAATGCATTGCAAATAGGGCTGGTTCACGACACATCACATCCGATGAGTGTCCGACCGACATTGCACCAGCCTCACAGGTGTTTGGGCATGATTTGCGCGTCCAGAGCCCGCGGTCTGAGTGCCGCCTTCTGCGAAACATCCACCACGGAGGGCATCCTTGGGAACGAAAGGCCCCCGGATCTCTAAACGCGAGCGCTATCATGTGTTGAAGCTGAGCTGGAAACTTCATGTTTCGGTAGAAAACTCGAAAACAATGGCTCGCCTCAAAGCGCTATCCATGAATTCAAGGATATGTATATACATATTGATTGGCTCCACATCAGTTCAAGCCCGGACGCTACCGGATGTGGACTACCCCGGCCTGCTTAGACCACAACGCATGTAATCAGGTTTCTATCAGCCTCGTTGGTCTATGACAGAAATGAATGACTCGCCAAAGCCGCGCTATGGAGGCTGTGAGACCCTGGCGACGGCTTCTGAGCCTTCAACGCCAGGGCCGCGTGGAAAGATATATGGGGACGAACTATAATGCGAAGCTTGATTCACAACAGCCGCAATTTCAAGAGCATTGAGGCATACGCTACACTTATCGGCAGTCAAGGCCCACAACAAGGACGTCGCGTCACCGCTTTAAGGTTTAGGCCTCCCCTGAATTGGACAAAACTCGGTCCTATGAAGTTCGGCCGAACACCCTTTCTGGAGAATATGCACGAAGCGAATCATTACGACGACTAATACGTGCCTGAGGTGTGGCAGAGTACGTACGACGGCTCCGCTGGGACAACAACACTTTAAGTATAAAATATGCGGTGGCTTGCTTGAGATTCAGCAAGCCACCACAGCTCGAGGTCAAGTACTCATCCATTCGTTGTTCAGTTGTCATTCATTCTGTTCAAAGATTTATATTGCAAGCAAGATGCTCGTCAAGACAGCTGCCTTGGCTGCTGTCCTGCTTCCTCTGGTCACTGCCAGTTCCTGCAACTCGACCGCGCTCAACACCACAGTTGGCTCCTACGAGATCACTATCGCGGGAACCACGGTTTTCGATGTCGCAAAGCAAACAAACAGAGGAGTCTGCGATATCGGTATCTTCCTGTTGTTGGCATTCCCTTCTTTTACAGTTAGTTGACGACAACAGGTCGCCAAAATCTCATGGCCGACGTGACCATCGTCCCCAACGTCGGCGAGACATTTATCATCCCGGCTGAAGTTTGCGAGCCGGACAACGACACCTGCATTCTCAAGCCCAACAACACCACCAACACCTGCATCAACGGCGGGCCTCGGTTGTACTACACCGTCAATGGCGACACCTACGAGAAGATTGCTCTTCGACTCAACATCACCACCGAGGCCGTGATGGGCGATTACGCACAGGGAAGGAATGCTACCGAGGACTTGCCTGCTGGACAATTCATGAAGATTCCCTTGTGCGAGCCGAGTCAGTGTATCATACAGCCGTACAGCTTCTCTTGGGGTGTGTACAAGGATCTTGCAGAGAAGTATGGTAGTACGGTGGGCCAGATCATGATGCTTAGCCCAACTTACAACTACAGCAGTCTTGCGTAAGTACAACGACGAAAGCTTGCAGACGATGCACTTGGCTAATCTTTTGGTACAGATTTTCTGTTGGAGGCACATTCCCTCCGATCAACCTTCCGATCAACTGCACGACTCTTCCAGGCAACCAGACGATCCTTGATTAATCGCATCCGGCAACAGATTCTACATTCAAGTCAGCAAGACCAGTGGCAATAGAGAAAAGCCTGATCTGATGGGAGCTTACCAGGGTTCCGTAATGCAATCGATTCTTTCACAGTCTCCTGGTCTGGTCTCATCAAACGAACATCTCAGTACAACACCTGCAAGCATACATGCGGCTCGCCATGCAAGACAATATCCCAAATGAGCTTAAGAGCTTCAAGCGCCACCACCAAGCACGAATCGCGGATCAATGCCTTCGCCCTCCTTCACCAAACTTCCTATCTTCATTGACCGATCCACGAAGAAGTAGTCCTTCTCATCGCCTGACTTGATGCCCTGATTGATGCCCTCTGCACAGTCTTTCAGCACATCGCCATCGACTTGCTGTGCTTGAGTCACTTGGTAGTGCTGCACATGCTTCCGACGATTCTGATAGTCGACCACACCATCGAGGTACTTACGCTCCATGCCCTGGATAGCTTCAAATGCCAAAGCGCAATCTGCCGGAATACGCTCGATGATCTCCTTCAGCAATTGATTCTTATACTTCTGATGATCTTCGCGCTGACTCTGACCCAGGCGCTCGACGTTGCAAATGCGCAGATTCTTGAGCCCGGTAAGGGACTGAAGTGCCATCCAGTTCATCTTGCCGTAGTCTGGTGGTAGGTCTCGGAAGACACCGCCATCCACAATGCTGTCAACGACCAAGACGACGCTAGTCAGCCGTGGGAGCATGCTGAGGGGGAATCTTGCCTTCTGGAGCGTCGGTCTCGTCCCGGGATGCGCATTCACAGTAGACACGATGGTGTTCATTTGATACAGGATGTCCTTGGCCTCGCGATGAACCAGCTTGCACGCTGCGAGGATTGCCGGGTGACAGCCAGAGTAATGGGTCTCAAGCTTGACGCCCTTGAAGTGGTCGACATCTCCTAGGCGCTTCATGGAGAGATAGCCCGTTTTGGAGACCAAGAGTTCCTCGTAGACCCAGTTTCTCAGCTCTGGTGGCAAGTCTAGGAAGCGAAATGGCTGAGCTCGAACGCGAGAAGTCGCGTAAGCTTTCAATTTCGAAAGCAGGTTCGAAAATGAGCCATCGGTCTTGCCAAGTGCTGTATCCATAGTCGATGGCAAGGTGCTGTGGAGAGACCTGAACTGTTCCATCTCGAAGCTGGCCCATGAAGTGACTGACCGAATAGATAAGTCACCCTTTTCTCGCCCAAGGATTGTCGCCACGATATTCCATACGTCTGCTTTACCGTTTTCTTTTGGGCGCAGGCGTCCGTGTATGAATGCTGCGAGAGCTTGAGCTTGATCTTGGCTTACCACGATTTCGTCCTCGGCCAGTCGCTCTGCAATTCTGTTTACTAGAGCTTGACAAGCCCAGTGGTCACGATCTGGGAGATGCTCGGTGGAGGATTCGCTCTTCTCCTTCGGCGGCTGTGAAGTGCTGAAGATGGTGTTGTGGACGCCAGTGAGCTTCGGTCGCTTTTCGGGAGTGCGGTACTGGAGGACTTGCTCGAAAAGCGACTGGGTGAAGATACCGAGCTCCGGTGATTGCTGCAAAGCGCACAACAGCTTGCCACCGTCGAGTCCCTGCTTCAAAAGTATCTCGGCTACGACTTCGTCCGTCATGACGCCAGAGCCCCCAACAGTGGCTCGGTCGCGACGAGTTACGCGCTGAAGTGCGTTGAGAAGGGATTCACCGGTTGCCTTGTTTCCAGTAGGCTCGCATGGCCTAGCTGGTGTTGCTTGCGAGCTTGTGAACATCCTTGAGGGGCGCGGCTCTGTCGTAGACCATACGCTCTGATTCCCAAAGTTTGAAGAGCTTCCGAATGTAGGAACATGCGTCGACGCTTTGGTGACTTGGTCCGCGAATGAAAAAGAGAGGCCAGTGGAGCTGCCTTGTACTTCTGGTGCTGCTGGATCTGGCATGCTGCTTGGAGATGCCTCGTTGAGTGTAGCGGATCCGCTTATCTGACCAATTTTGTGCCCGTTGCCGTTCGAATGGCCAGCTTGAGTAGTACCCGGAGTAGCACCCGCTGCGAAGGACTGAAGAGTGCTCGAAGGGGTCAGCCAAGCTGGCGGGCTGCCGTTGAACTCGAAGCCCATGCTGAGTGGCTCAACTTTTTGAGTGCGCAAGTTTGATATGTGTTGATGTCAAGATAGAAAGAGCGTAAAGTGGAACGAGAAGGTCTTTTGAGGGGGGCGCGCGTGCAAACGCTCGGGCGGGTGAATGAAAAGGAAACGTGAATATGAACTTGCTGCGCTCTGCCCTAAAAAGTCTGCTGCGCGCTGCCAACAGACCAGAACATGACCTACCTCTCTCGTGCCGATAATGGTCGATGGCGAAGGTGTTGATGCTTGATATGTTGATGTTTGGAAGGCGGGAGAGAAGTTGAGAAAGCACAGATGAACGAGGTGAGGTGAGGCTCGCCGCTAGCGTGGTTTTGGTGACGCGCTAGTCTCCAAAAAGTCATGGGACAGTTTCCGACGCGTTCTCATCTTCTCCCTTTCTCAACCTTTCCAGGACACGAACACCAAAACATTCCAATAAACTGTCTGGGCTGTCATACTCTTGAAGAATCGCTACTGGTGGTGATCCGCAGGTGATTGATCCTATAGCCGGCTTCCCGGCTCGAAATGGTAGCGATATCGCCCTCTGGATCCATCGCTGCCCTCGAATTCGCCGGTATCGAGGCGCTCCATCAATCACGAATTACTTCTCCGTAGCGAACGTGATGTCTCGGCCGTGACTTCAAAGGATTCGGAGTAGGTATATGGGTACAATCGAGATCAACCGGCTGGTGGACTGCTTCCTTGGCAGTGTGATCATGGCTCCTATTAGCAGTCATCTGTACGATTGAACGTAATCGGTCTCCAGCACGGAAGCAATGCTAGGGACAATTGTAGTGTTAGGAATCCTCCCGGACATTATTGCACAGCAAAAGGGCCGTCAAAGGGTGAACGGAGTTAGCCAGCATTGAAACACCGGTATTCGACGTCACACATGGCGGGAGCTTCTCGGCCGGGAAACTCAGATGTCTTCCAGGACTACATATATTCGAGCAGCTAATTGCAATTCACAGCCAACATCAGAAGAATCACGCCCAAGCAGCTCAGCAACACCTCCAGAATGTCTACATATCTCATTACCGGCGCAAACCGCGGAATCGGCCTTGAGCTCACCAAACAACTCCTGGAGTCACCAGCGTCTGAGGTCAAAACCATCTTTGCGCTTTCTAGGACGGACTCCAATCCTGCACTCAACGACCTGATCAAGAACAATCCAGATCGTCTGATCAATATCGTCGCCGCCGTCACAGACCAACAGAGTGTTGAAAACGCTGCGAAAGAAGTCGGATCTCGTCTCAATGGCGCCGGTCTCGATGTTCTTGTCAACAACGCCGGCGTGGCTCCTCAGGGGGCTAAGGTGATGGAAGAGGTCCAAGCAGACCAGATGCGTGAGGCATTTGACGTGAATGTCGTCGGAGTGCAGTTCGTTACTCAAGCATTCTTGCCGTTATTGAGAAAAGGGAAAGACAAGAAAGTGATCAATGTGTAAGTCAGCCCATCAGCCCTTAACAGCCATTTCGTCTGACATCAAAATCTAGTTCATCTTCTCTGGGAAGCATTGAATGGATGCCCCATTGGCACATGCCTATGAGCTTCGCGTATCGAATTTCAAAGGCAGGATTGAACATGATGAACCGCTTATATGCTGAAGACTTCAAGAAGGAGGGCTTTACTTTCCTAGTGCTCAGCCCAGGAGTGAGTCTTCCAAGTCAATTGCAATGTTTACTTGTGATGCTAATGAACGATTACAGTGGCTCAAGACAGACCTAGGAAGCCAATACGCAGATCTGGAACCTGAAGTCGGCGTGAAGGACGTCAAGCGGATCATCCTGGAGGCCAACTCTTCCCAAAACGGCAAATTCTTCAACATTCGGGTGCCTGGATGGGAGAACAACGAGCAGAATAAGAGGTACGCTGGAGAGGAGATCCCATTTTAATTGCCATGTATGGTAAGCTTCGCATAGCTGGGCACCTCAGAAAATTATACTCGTCGACCATACGCTCCTAGGGGTATACTTCCATCGCAAATCGGCTCACTGTTGAATTTCTCTTGACTCGCATTGCATATTTGCCCAGGCTGATGAATATCGACTCCAACCCGTCTAGGTTGAAGAGGCAGCTGGAGCCTCCAGCTTCCCGATTCTTAGAGCTTCAAATGCCGACGACCCACCCAATCCCACTTCACTACATCTCGCAACATCTTGTGGAGGAGCTCGACATCCTTGAGACTGCTCGTGACGAGGTCGTCGTGCAGAAACTTATAGGCTGACGAGGAAATGCAAGACTCAATTTTGATTCTTGCGTTTGCTTCGCAGTGATCACTCCCATTTCAACGACAACATGGCCCCTCAAGAGACTGTGAGGCTGGCTTCAGGCCACTCAATGCCGCTGGTTGGCTTCGGGCTGTGGAAAGTCCCAGCTGAAAGTGCTGCTGATACAGTCTACAACGTGCGGGCTATCATTCAATCTCGCTTGGGGCGATGTATCGCTGACATTTGACCTTGCAGGCAATCAAAGCCGGCTACCGCCAGTTCGATGGAGCCTACGACTACGCCAAGTACACCTCTCTTGCCACAACCAAGTCTCAATAAATTGCACACTAACCACCTCTTCAGCGAGAGAGAAGCTGGCGAAGGCATCCGTCGCGCCATCTCTGACGGCCTCGTCAAACGCTCCGAAATCTTCATCACTACCAAGCTATGGAACAATTACCACGCCCGGGACCACGCAATCTCTATGGCACACGCCCAGAACGCCGCTTGGGGCTGCGACTACATCGATCTCTACCTGATCCACTTCCCCATCTCGCTCGAATACGTCGACCCAAAACAAATCACCTACCCCGGCTGGTGGACCGACGCAGCGAAGACCACCATCTCCCGCGCCAACGTCCCAGTACACGAGACCTGGTCCGCGCTTGAAGCCCTTGTCGACGACGGTACCGCTCGTTCAATAGGAATTTCCAACGCTCAAGCGCAGACTCTCTACGATATCTCCACCTACGCTAAACACCCATGCTCGTCGTCGCAAATCGAACACCACCCGTACCTCGCGCAGCCGGAACTCATCTCCCTCGCCGCGGACCTCAAAATCGTCGTGACTGCCTACTCGTCCTTCGGGCCACAGTCCTTCCTTGAGCTTCCGGAAGCTTTCCGTGCCAGAGCAAAGGATATTCCGTTGCTGTTCGATGCAGAGCCAGTCACGAAGGCTGCAGCGCGGACTGGGAAGACACCCGCGCAGGTGCTCTTGAGGTGGGCGACGCAAAGGGGCATTGCCGTGATTCCCAAGTCGAACAACGTGGGGAGACTAGCACAGAATCTGGACGTGGTGGGATGGGATTTGACTCAGGAGGAGTTAAAGGCGATCTCTGCGCTTGATCGTGGATTGCGATTCAACGATCCGGGATTTTACCTGGCGAAGCCTTTGAGGATTTTTGCATAGATTCAGAGACTGGGCAATGCGAGCTCGCATTGTTAGAGCCCGAAGTGTTTGGTGTCGAGATCAAACAAATGTATGAGCAAATACAGAGCATTCGCCAAGCATCTTTTCATCATCATTAGTCTCGTTCCATTCCATTGTCATACTCTACGTAGGCACCTGCTAGAAGCGCCTGTGGTATCTCTACAATGAAAATTGGTCGCTGAGCCCGCATAGCAACCCGGCGACTCCCGTGACGTTCCAACACCGGCTGGATGGGATTCTGCCTGCCGCCCGACTCCCCTTTTTCTAACCTCGTGACGCCGTCTCAAATGCGTGAATGCATGCATGCTGATCTGTGTTGCGATTCAGATAGCGATAGTGTTGTACTTTGGAAGGTAGGAGAACACTTCATTTCCACTTTTGCACCAGGACCCCGCCACGCTTGAAGTCCGATATGTCGCCAAGCGCCTGTGTCTTGTCCGAGAACTCCTTGGGAGGGAAGGTCGTCTGCAGAACGTATGTCCGCTGCTGCGATGCTGGCGACGCGCGGTCGACGAAACTGTAGACGTCACCGATGGTGTGTGATGTGTTGAAGCGTGAAGTCAAACGTGTCCCGTCGCCAAGAGTCACACGAAGCTGTACGGTGGGCTGCGAGTCATCCACGCTGACTTGGGGTGTACCACTGCTGGCGGCCGACGCAGACGCAGCTGGCGCTGCGGAAGTCGACGATGAAGCGGCTGCAGAAGAAGAGGGTGCGAGTCCTGGAGTTGGTGAACCAAGACGCTGACCGGCTCCGCCAAATGGCTTGTACTTCGGCTTCGGCGCGACGTAGTTCTCGCCCTTATGCGGCTCCAGGTTGAGATCGACCTCTTGGTCTGGCTGCACGTCGAGCAACGCCTTGGGTGCGCGTCCCTGGTTGATCTCCTGCATGATGTGCTCGTTGTTGGGGTCGTCGAAGCGGTACAGCGGGCCATCGTCGATGCTGACACCATCCGCCCAGAGGTGCAGCGTCCGGGTCACGCGAGGCAGTCGCTGGCGCTGAGGCATGGCGGCGCGGGGGTCCTCAACGACCTCGCTGGGAGCGTCATCTCCCCCCAGAGTCTGGGCACGGCCAGTAAAGTGGCTCGATCGTGGCTCCTCTTCCTCTTCCTCCTCTCCCGTTGCACCTGGTCTGTCCCTGTTCTGACGAGCCTGATTCATGATGTTCCTAAAATGATCAATCGGCTTGTCACCATCGGGATTCTGTACTGCCAGTCCGCTCTTCTCGCCGCCAGCAAACATGTCCTGCTTCTTTCTCTCCTCCTCATCCTCATCGTCGTCTGCGCCGGATTGGAGATCGCGGAGGGTCTTCATCTTCTTGGGCTGGCCGCCGGCAGCGCCGCGCGGGTTCCTACTGGAGGACGAAGATGCGGCAGGCTGTGATGGGGTGGGCTGAGCATCGTCGGCATCGGCGTCATCTCCTTCTTGAGGGTCGTCGTTTGCCGCAAAGTACAGGCCGACGGCCTCTTCGAGGTTCCAGTTGGCGGATCCGAGAGCAGTTTGTGCCTGTGACGACGAGTATCAGCGCTGACTTTGCACAAGGCGGGAGACGACGACCAACATACCACGCTGGGGTTCGCGCCGGTGATGGCGCTGAACTGCGCGATCATGTCGTTCTGCGAAGCATCCATGTCGCCGGCGTCCGAATGTAGAGGGAATGTACTGGTATGAGTGTGCCCGGCAAAATGTGTGAGGTCTGTGGTATGCAAGGTGTCGGAAGTGATTGCTGGTCAGGTGGTGGTGGTGGTGAATTGTCGGCGGCGAGGTGTTGTTGCAGAGAGAGACAGAGTGAGTGAGAGGCAATCGTCAGGCATCTGAAGCTCGACGTCAACTGCTTGGCGTTCCATGTGTTTCGGACGCGGAACCAGCTCCGCCGACGCTGCACCTCCCCCATCTCCACCTTGCAGTGGATAAGGTAAGGTAAGGTACATTCCGCCCGATTCTACTTCACGTCCACACGTCCGCTGCCTGGAACACACATACGAAAGCGTGGGGCACAAATGACAACGTCGTCCGCAATCCGAAGCCCCAGGACCTGAACGACTGCATGGCGGCGATGGATGCCGACGAGGTGCGTAGTCCAATCCTGGGCGTATCAATTCCATAAACAGCATGTCCAAAGTGGAAGGCCCTCATTTGGACCAATTTGACCATTCTAACTCTCCTCAGGAACGCGACATTGCCCAGAACCATGACAGCTCGCCGGAAGAGGAGGAAGAGTACGAGCAACGGAGCAGACCACGCGACCTTCCTTCCGACTTACCGCGAACCCTCGACGACCGTCAGAACTTCCGCAGCTACAATGAAGAGACCGAGTATTACGATGCCTGGCAGGGTCAGTCGCAATTCCTCACGGCACCAACAATAGCAAAGCCTTCGAACTTCAACCTATCCCTCCAGGAACCGGATGACGATGACTATGGAAGAGATTTTGGCAATGATGAAGCACGAATAGCTCAGATGATGGCAGCTCAGCGGAGGACTGGGGACGTAGGAGAGGCTGAGGAAGACGAGATATTGGAGGATGACAAGCTATCCTATGATCAAAAAGCGGAGAAGCTGCAGGAGATGCTTTTTCTCGCGGCGAGAAATGGGGACGCTGCTCGAGTCCAACGTCTGGTAAGAGGTTCAGCTTCCAACTTGGTAGACATCGATGGTGTCGATGCGGAAGGGTCTCCGGCTTTGGTATATGCGAGCTGCTTTGGCAACAAGGATACGGTCTTGACGTTGCTGGACGCAGGGGCGACCGTCGATCAGCAGGACAAGAACCAGTGGACTGCTCTGATGTGGGCTATAACAAATTCTCAAAAGGACATTGCAAGGATACTCTTGGACCATGGAGCTTCGACGGATATCAAGTCTTCGAGTGGTAGGACTGCTTTGGACTTTGTCCCCAAAGACAGCGAAATGTCAGAATTCTTTCAGCATAGCGGATACAGCATTGGCACTGTGGGCGTTGCGGGCGACGACTTTTATAACTCCGGATTTTCGCAGGACCGATTCGAGGAGGAACTAGCAGAAAGCGAGATGAGACGAAGGATGATGATGGAAAGCGCAATCAACCTGGAGGTGGATCTTGGGAACCTCGGTCTGGATGAACAGCCTGACTCGCCGGAGGACTTCGAGGATGCCCAGGAATTCGTGTGGGACCGTTGTCTCAATGACCAGATGTTTGTTTTCATGGAGAACGACATCGAACGGTATCTGGACATCGTCATTACCAAGATGACTCCGCAGAGGTCGGCCTCGCAAAAACCTGTGCCAGCCAATATAATATTCTTGGGAGCACGCTATGCCCACTATCACGCCAGCAAAGAGCTCTTGACAGAATGGCTGGAATCAGCACAAGACAAGATCTACGCAGTCGTTGATCGGCACCAGTGGGATATGACCATACTGGCGTTTTGGATCTCGAACGCAACCTTGCTCTTGTACTACCTCAAGAAAGATACTGGCTTGACGGAAGAGACGACCGAATTTCAGGCACACATCGCGGAGTTGATTCACGAGATCTTTATTCTGATTATTCGAGATGCTGAAAGGCGAATGGACAAGGTTCTGGATGCAGCCGTGCTGGATCACGAAACCATTCCCGGATTCGAGGACATCACATTTCAGAACGAGTGGAAGTTCCTCAAGAGCAAGAAACAGGTGAAGCCCGAGCCAGCCGAGAAACGGTTTAGGCCTCCGTCGCCAAAACGAAAAGCCCAGCCTTCGCCACGCAACATCACATCGCTTCTGTCGTCAACGTTGTTTGTGCTCGATCTTTACGATGTGCACTCGGTCATCACAGCACAGATACTTTCGCAGCTGTACTATTGGCTGAGTGCAGAGATCTTCAATCGGATAATGTCAAATAAAAGATATCTCGCCCGGACCAAGGCCATGCAGATACGCATGAATATCTCAACGTTGGAGGACTGGGCACGAACGAACAATCGACAACCGGAACACTACGACAATGGCTCAATGAATGCGACAGGCGAGGCGACGGTCGACTCTGCACGAAGGCATCTCGCTCCGGTTGTGCAGCTCCTGCAGTGGCTTCAATGCTTCTCTTCGCTGAGCGAAGACCGCGAGGCCATGGAGACCACCATCCAACAGCTACCATCTCTCTCCACAAAACAGCTTCTCCACGCCGTGAAGTACTACCGAGCCGAAGTGGGCGAGAAGAACCTGAGCCGGCCTGCGTTGCGACACATTCAGGAGGTCAAGAGCCGACCGAAGCCTCCCACCACAGAGCCGCAATCTGCTGCAGCAGGTGCGCAACAGACGCCCTCTACGCCGAATGCGAAGAACGGCAAAGCGACACCTGTTCCTCCAGGCACGCCGCAGATGGACGACGACAGCAATGAAGTCCCCGAGAGCAATCTCATGAATCCCGCCATACTGCTACCTTTCCACCTGCCTACATCGACTGACATGCTGGTCAGCTATGGATCCGGATTCGGAGGTGTAAACAAAGAGCGCGAGAGGCGGTATTTTCCCTCCGTGCCGGCCGAGTTCTTGTCCAAGTTGGATCCGACGGGAGGGCAGGAAAGCAGCATCTACGAGAACGCTCACTTCAGCGACACGAATGACAGCTCATAGCTTAGCTTTTGAGTGAACTCTTCAAATTTGAAGTATTCATCCGCAGTCTGGTGTCGCGGAACGGATTGGTAGACCCCGAGACGAGGCGTCGCCGGAGCCGGCCGCAGGAAGCTTATCGATAGTGCCGCCATCACCTGAAGCTATCGAGTAACCATCGAGTAATTCGGCCATGAGCTTAATCAAGTTTCACAGCTTTTCCTTCGGGACCCCTCAACGTCCTTTCCTCCCACCAGATTCACATCCTTCCTCTCGGGGCTTTCAACAACAGTTGACAACATGGAAGCGCCCATCGTCTCTCCAGATACAGTCCAAGACACAGTCAAACAAGCAGCTGCAAATGTTCAATCCATCCCGGCCGATCAAATCGACTCGACATTCAAATCCGACAGCATAGGTACTGACTTGAACTTGTGTAACACTGCTCAACCACAGCTGATCGTTTCACTTTCAAGACCTCATCAACAAGGCCCTTGGCAGCCGCATCCTGTCCTTCTCGGACGAATGGTTCGCCGCCGCCGAGAACCTCACCACTCCAACCCCTCCGATCCGCAAGCCGGGTGTCTTCACCTACGCCGGTGCCTGGTATGATGGCTGGGAAACACGCCGTCACAATCCGAACGAATTCGACTGGGTGGTTATCCGCTTAGGTGTCGCGAGCGGGAAAGTTCGAGGTGTGGAAATCGACACTGCATTCTTCAATGGAAATCAAGCGCCCGAGATTGCAGTCCAAGGAACTTTCTTTGCAGGGGAGCAGGATGAAGAGGTTGGACGAGAAGGGTACACAGGCTGGGAAACGATCTTGAGCAAGCAAGAATGTGGGCCTAGCCAGAGGCATGCATGGAAATTCGGACAAGAGACGGAAAAGGCATACACCCACGTGCGGCTGCTCATGTTCCCAGACGGAGGTATTGCACGATTTCGACTATACGGGAGTGCAGTGCCGGTCTTTCCAGCAGACGTCGGAGAGGTATTCGACCTTGCGGCCTGCGTCAACGGAGGTGTCGCCGTTGCATGCTCGGACCAGCATTTCGGAACCAAAGACAACCTCATCCTTCCAGGGCGGGGAGTGGACATGGGTGACGGCTGGGAGACAAAACGCTCCCGTGGAGAACACGTGGACTGGGTAATCATCAGACTCGGTGCTGCAGGAGTGTTGGACAAGCTGGTCATCGATACGGCGCACTTTCGAGGCAACTTCCCGCAGAAGGTGCAGGTGTTCGCTGCTGCACCGGCGGAGAAGGCGCCGGAGCATGATAGCAGTGCATGGACAGAGATTCTGTCGCCGCAGAAGACCGGCCCGGATAGGGAGCATGAGTTTGGATGGGATGTGATGGAGAAAGTGGAAGGGATGGTCGTAGGATTTGTGAAGATGGTCATCATCCCTGATGGAGGAGTGAAGAGGATACGGGTGTGGGGACGGAGGGCTGTCTGAGAGATTCTTTCATGGCAGAGGAATGAGATGAATGTAGAAGTGTTGATTCAGCGTCCGGAAGGCCCATCAAAGTGCTGTTCAGGTCAACTACCAATAGCCTTGACCGTGATGGTTTTCAAAATCACAGGCGAGCTACACTTCTTATCTTCTTTTGACACCTCACATCGCTATTGGATTCTTGCTTCCTCTCACACTTTCCATTATTCTTCTTTCCAGTTCTCCTTGCCCACACCGTTCAACCCCGCAGCTCGGCTAAGACGCTCAACCGTGGAAATGCCAACCTCACCTCCACATTTTGTACTTACCACAACCTTGAATGCTTCCAATGTTCTCATCAGCAGCAGCCATCGTCGTTTCCAGAGATATCCCCTCGATCGGATGTACCATGAAATTCGGATAAATCCTCCCGGCTCATCATCCCGCCGAAGCCTCCGCCGCCGGCAAGCAGGCATGTCCGCCGACCTTCTGCTTCGGGCAACAGCTTCGCCTATCTATCGCCCGCATCGCATCGCCGCATGACGACCACGCGACTAAAGCACCCTCTCCGCGTGGGTTCGACACTTCCAACAGGCATGCCATGCCGGCTGTAGTGCCACCAAGCTTTCTGTTTAAGAGGAGCTGGGCACCCAGGATGGGCTTGTAAGCTTGATTTTCTTATCGATATTCTTATTCATTGCTTTCAGATTGGCGAAGAGGCGCGATACACGATACACGGCAGATCTGGCGGCGGTGGTGGATGTAACCGTGACGGCTATTGTGGCTGCGACATTGTCTTGACTTTTTGGTCTCTTCTCTCACCCTTTCCCTTTTCCCTCCTACCGACCTCTCCATCTCTAATACTTCACCATGTCTTACTCCGAAAAAGCCCCATCGGCTGTAGACATGGAGAAAGACACCGCCGTCCGCTCAGGCAGCGTTCCCGAAAAGGTCCTGCAGCACTCCCACGATGCCGACGAGGCGATGAAGGCCTTCCAGGGCCACGAAGGCGAAGTCATCACAATCGACGAAGCAACAAATAAAAGACTACTGAGAAGAATCGATTGGAATCTCATGCCGATCATGTGCGTGATCTACGGCTTGCAGTACCTGGACAAGACGACGTTGAGCTATGCGTCGATTATGGGGTTGAGAAAAGATATTGGATTGGTTGGCGATCAGTATCAGTGTAAGGAATCTTTCCTGGATGGCACTCGTGGAATGGAGAGTTGGTACTGATGATCTGGGATGACAGGGCTTGGATCGATGTTCTACTTCGGCTACCTGGCCTTCGAATATCCCACAAACCGCTTGATGCAACTCCTGCCCATTGGCAAGTACTCCGCTTGCTGCATCATCGTCTGGGGTGCGGTCCTGGCCTGCTTCGCAGCCGTGGAGAATTATGGCGGCGCTATCGCTATTCGATTCTTTCTTGGAATGACCGAGTCTGCCGTTACACCCGGATTTGCCCTCATCACCTCCCAGTGGTACACGAAGGCCGAGCAAGGCATGCGGGTCGGACTGTGGTTCAGCTTCAATGGCTTCGCGCAGATTCTCGGGGGCGTTGTGGCGTACGGTATCGCAGTGGGCACTGCTGCCCACCCAACTACTCTGGCTGGATGGCAGATTTTGTTCCTTGCAACAGGTCTGGTGACGGCGGCTGTTGGGATCATTTTCTTCTTCACTGTGCCGGACAATCAGTTGAATGCACGCTGGTTGAAGAAAGACGACCGGATTCTCGCGTTGGAGAGAATCAGAGTTAATCAGCAGGGAGTGGGAAACAAGCATTGGAAATTTTATCAGTTCAAGGAGGCGTTGACTGACCCCATGGTGTGGGCGTTTGTCATGTATGCGTTGATTGCGGACATTCCGAATGGTGAGCCTGGATCACACCTCCCCTATCTCTCCCCTAAATTGACTAACAAAATCTAGGCGGCATCACAAACTTCTTCTCCCAACTCATCACCTCCTTCGGCTACACCGAACAGCAGTCCCTCCTATACGGAACGCCTGGCGGTGCTGTGGAAGTCGTCACTCTGCTCTTCTGCGGCTACTTTGGCGACAAGCTCCGCAATCGCATCCTCGTCTCCACCTCCGGCCTCCTCCTCGCCATTCTAGGAGTCGCCCTTATCGTTGGCCTCCCCCTGGGCAACAACACCGGCCGCCTGGTCGGCTACTACCTAACCCAAGCCTCGCCGACTCCGTTCGTCTGCTTCCTATCCCTGATCTCCACCAACGTCGCTGGATACACGAAAAAGACGACATGCGCCTCCATGTACCTGATCGCGTACTGCGTGGGTAACATCATCGGTCCGCAGACTTTCCGGCCTAAAGACGCACCACGCTATGTTCCTGCAGAGATCACGATTCTGGTCTGCTGGATTGTGTGCCTGTTCATCATGCTGTTCGTGTACCTCTGGTGTCGGGTGCAGAATAAGAAGAAGGAAGAGGTGCGGAACAGGCCTGATTATGTGCGGCTGGAGAACCAGGAGTGGTTGGATCTGACGGATCGGGAGAATCCTGAGTTTATTTACACGCTGTAGATGTGGGTATCAAATTTAGGACATTCCGAAGTTTCATCCTTTCTTGGATTTCAAAGTCTTGGTTTCCCATTTGTCGAAGGGTCTGCGACGGCTGGATTCTTCGTGTTGATCGGTTGGAACCAGGGATGGACAGGAGGCGAATCGCGCTGGATGGTGCCTGTGAATACGGGCTTTCGCTTCTTAAGAAATGCGTCGACTGCCTCGTCGTTATCACTGCAGAATAGCTTGGTCAGCGATGGAGGCAAAAGAGATGAGGTAAGAAAAAGTGGAAACGTACGGACTCCCACGCATATGGCCCATGATCCTGCTCTCCAGCAAATGCGCCTGCTCCGCGCTCTCCGCACCCCGATACACCATCTCGCGCATCATGAAGGTGCTCACCACGCTCGTTTCCCTCGCCAGCTGCTCCGCGACCTGCGTCGCTCTTGCGAGCACTTCCTCTGGCGAGTTACAGATCTCTGAAAACAGACCGTCTAACACCTTGGTGTCGGCTGTGAGCGTCGAGCCGGAGATGACGAGTTGAAGGGCTCTAGAGGTACCGATGAGACGGGGCAAGAAGAAAGATGAGCAGCCTTCCATCACGACTCCTCGCTGAGAGAAGACGAAGCCGATTTTGGCTTTCGAGTAGACGATACGCATCGCTGCTGCGAGAGTCATTGTGATCCCGACGCCAATTGCATGGCCATGGATCGCGGCAACAGTGGGCTTGGTACAGTTGTGAATAGCGAGAGAGACGCGGCCGCCACTAAATAAATCAGCAAATATAATCAGCATAAGAGCATTCAGATCGACCCGTTTGAGTTTTACATACCCATCTCGATGCGTCCTCTCCGTTTCCTCCTTCCCATTCCCCTGCAGTTTGAATCCCTGATTGAGATCCTGTCCAGCGCAGAACATCTTCCCATGGCCTGCGAGAACGATGGACTTGACGCGATCGTCGATGCTGGCGAGGCCGAAGAAGTTCTCGAGTTCGTCGGTCATGATGTCTGTGAAGGCATTGTTGTGATTTGGGCGGTAAAGCGTGCAGATCAAGACAGGAGTAGGAGTTGGGGAAGAGGCAGGATGGTGAGAGATGCGGATTTCGGTGTAGGGGAGGGATTGGTAGGAAGTGGGGAGTTTGGTGCGGATGGGTTGGCCGGATGACATCTTTTCTGTAAATTCGAAAACTTGAGAGGAGACTGAATGATGTCTGGAAAAAGTTCGATTATTGCAGTCTGAGAAGTTGGGAGGTGAGGTATAAAGCAGTCAAAGCTGCTGGACATAGCCGAGGTTGGCCTAGCGATAGTGCAGTAGAGGGACTTTAATGGTTTGCACGATCAAAGGTCAGTCAAAACCATCAAGTCGATGTTTGAGTAAGAAGCGGTAAATCAACGATCTCTTTTGAATACACCAAATCCATTCGACTCTGGCCTTCTGATGTCAGGCAAGATGTAGCATTCAGAAGGCCCAGTTAGTACGAGGGGCATGTTCGGATGTGGCACCAGCCATACCACGGAGGTATGAGTATGCATTAGATATTGGATGTTAGCCGAATTGCGAGGACTCTAGAATTTATCTCGAAAAAGCAAAGGTCTTTGAAATTAGGGGACAAGGGATATGTGAAAGTGTCAAATAGTAGCGTGCTAAGATGGAAGGATATCGGCGTTATTCTACTAGTTTCACGGTTCTACGTCGATTGCGTAAATTACCCGAAGCTACGGGTGATTACGGACCTTTAATAGCCGTCTAACGGCTAATTTAGGTCGATTACTAATATATATAACTACTTAAGTAGTTAGAGTTTAGTTAATTAAGGATTATCTTACTCTATATATCTACTAGCATTTTATAGTTATAGGCCTAGTATAGCGCTATAGCTCTCTACCTATTACTTTAAGTCGATTATTAACGTCTTTTCGAACCTACTATCCTCTCTTAATACTACTATAGTCGTGTAAGGCGAATATTTAGCTATTAATACCTATTTAGTAGTAGCTACTACTATATCGGAGATTAAGTATAAGAATTTAAGGAAGTTTAATAATTATCGACTTTAAACTAAGGCGAGAGCTATTTATAATAGAATCTAGAGATATATACATAATAAGATAATATAAGGTAATACTAATATAAGGGAGGTAGAACTAGTCGATCTAGTATACTCTACTACTCTAGTACTACCTAATAAGATAGGAACTATTAAAGAATAGACAATCTATAAGTAATGTCGACGCCTATAGGATATAGATATTATATATTATACTAGACTCTATAAGGACTTCGATATATTCGACTAACAAAAAGCTAATATAAAGTCCTACTTTGACTATACTATTTTGTTAGCCTACTACGAAGGCCTAAATAATATCAAATTATAGTCGCTTATAGTATAGTAGGACTATATTAAGTTAAAACTTACCTCTAGTAATAAAAACTAACGTTATTATCTCTTTAAGGAATATAAACGATTAATAAAGGGTCTAAAATCGACTAATATAGAATCTTTCTTAATATAATAGATTAACTATAAGAGTCGCCTTAAGTACGCTTCTTATCCTTTCTATAGATTAATTAAGGACGATTTTTACTATATAATTAAAGATTAGGTTAATATTACTTAGGAATAGCTTATTAGTATAATAAAGGATACTACGTTCGAGACGCTTATAGACGAATACTAGTCGTTCTATTAACGTAGACCTAGTAAGCTACGAGTTAATATAACTTAGGCTACTAATAATAATAACGTAATATTTATAGATAGTAAGAATAGCTATATATAAATAATAAATGCTACTCTTTAAGACTCTTAACCTATATAGTTAAATTCTCGTCTACTATGTAACTACTTATATACCTCTATTATAAAGAAGTTAAAAGATACTACCTACTCTATCTTAGAGGAATGCTCTATTATTAATTACTAACTTTAGCCTACTAAGGCAGACATAATGCCTAATTAGAAGGCATAGTTTAATAATTATAAAGGATACCTAACTATATATACTAGATTCTATAAACAATAGGCTAGTAAGTTTAAGGATCTAGTTACTATTACCCTTTATAATAAGATCTATACTAATAGTGCCTCTAAGCCCCTAGCTAAGCTATAATAGTCGTATAGTTCTAACTATAATGTATTATTAGAGGACGCTACTACGAATAGTACTTAAGTCTCTAGTCGATTCTCGACTACTAGAGAGTAGTAGTTATATCTATAAGGCCTTCTTCGATAAGGAACTAACCTCTTTAGTAACTTTAGAGTCGTAAAATCTAGGGTAATAAGTACTAATATAATAGAAAAGATAGATATATAGCTCCTAGATAGAGGATTAAATACATACGTAATTAATAATCCTACTAAAGTAAGCTTTTAGGTTAAAAATACTCTAGATTAGATTATTATAACTAGAAACATAACACTTAAAGTAGTTATAAGAGGATATATAAAGCTATAGATACTAACCCCTAAAGGAAAATAGGTCGAGATTCGACTCTATAGAGTACTCTACGTCCTAGGATACTATACTAATATTATATCTATATTATAGACAAGGAAGGATAGGTTATTCCTTAATAAAAGAATAGATATCTAGTATAACTTATATAATGCTCCTATTATAAAGGTCGTTTAAAGATAGAGACTTCCTTATCTAGACTATTAAATACTAGTAATATATCCTAATATCGACCTCTTCTACTAGCTATAGGACGAAAATAGACGCCTAATCTCTATATACTAACTTATCTAAGATAATAAATAACTTCTAATAAGTTATATAAAGACCTTTATAGCATAGAAATTAACTTTACTACTCTATTTAAGAAAACTAACTAGTAAAAGATAGTATAACATTTTCGAGCATATAGAGGTCGAAAGGATTAAGCACCTTAATATAGTAGTCCTAGGAGTAGTTATTCTTAATAAGGATTTAATACTTACTAGAGATTACTACGACTCCTATTTATAAAGTAAGTTTAAATACGTTATATCTTATCGAGAAAAGACCTAAATTATTATAGATATACTATTAAGAATAGTTAGAATAGATATAGCTAAATTTATATAAATAATAAATAGAGATAAGTATATAATTTATAGAGTAGACGTTAATACTAGACTCTATTTTATCTAGACCTCTACTATAAGGAATTAGAGCTCTCTTCTTAATAGATTTATAGAAATATAAAGGCTTACTCGTAGTATAGGGTAAGAAATCTATATACTATTAATAGACTACGACCTTTTATATAGATTACTATTCTAATCTCGACTTCTATAGGACAAAGTAATCTAGAAACCTTCCTATACTTATACTCCTTACTAGGACCTATTAGAAAGAGCTAGCAAATCTATTATAGAGGTTGCTTAATCTCTTACTACATTAGGAAACATACTCGATAATCTTTAGCCTAAATTAGTCTATATAGTAGTATATATTATTAATCGCTCTTCTTATTAGAAACTCGACTAGAAGACTCTCTTTAAAGCTATAACTAGAAAACGTCTAATTATGTCTTATATATATAAGATTAGGTCGAAATCCTATGCTTATTAGACTAACCTAAAGGATCTACCTAAAACATACAAACTAGAACTAAGATACTATATTAGATACCTTATTAGCTTTAAAGGTTATAGTATCTATAGAGTCTAGATCTCTACCTAGAAAAAAGTAATTAGAACGAGTAATGTCCAATTTAATAAGTCGATAGTATACGACTTGCTTTATAACCTAGACGTCTTATTACTTATTAGTAATAGACTCGACTTATATATTAATATCTTTTACCTACTTAGACCTAGAGAGATATAGATAGATAATCTACTAGAAGTCTATAATATTCCTCTCTATATATTAGTTAATAAATAACTAGAAATAAGATAATAGTAAACTAAAGAAGTCGAATATAAACTACTATTTAACTAAGAAGTCGAGATAGATCTAATCTTTAATATTAAGACTCTCTTTTTAGTTAGGATCGAATACTTCCCTTATTAAGATAGTACTAAATTAATATATTACTTAGGAGGTAGGCTAACACCCCTTTAAAGGACGATTATAGACAGACTATACGAGTTAGAACTCGACCTATATAACCTAAGACCGTATAAGATCCCTTAGTTATTAATAGGAAATTATAAATACGAGTTTATAATTAACTTTATAAAGGTAACAAGTCGATAGATTAACTTATTAAGTATAGTACTAATTCTCGTTAAAAATAACCTTCTACTAGAACCTAAGCGTTAGAATAACCTACTAAAACACGTATATAAGAAATAGTTTATTAAAGCCTTAGAAGTAGAATTTAGGAAGGCTATTAATATAGGAACGTTAATCTAGGTCGAAGCCGAAAGCATTAAAAGAGTAATACTATTGCCTCTTATATAAGTCTAGAAGTATAAGTTTAACGATAAAGGATAGCTTATTAAATATAAAGAACGTCTATATATAAAAGGAGACCTATAATTAACGAGCCTTAATATATACGCTACTACCCTATCTAGTAAGACCTTCTATGCTTTTATAGTAATTATTACTTACTTTAACCTAGAAACTATCTAAATAGATATAGTTAACGCATTCCTTAATGCTAAACTTCTAGAGCTAGTCTACTTTTACTCTCTAGATAGATTTAAGGAACTAGGTATACTTCTAAAGTATGTTCGAGCCCTATATAGACTAAAGAAGTTACTAATGCTCTAGTACTTCGAATTAAGAGTAATACTTTAACGCCTATTATTTAAAAAGGTTACTAAATGCCTTATATCTAATAGGAGGATAATAATCTTCTTCTTTATTAATAACATATATATAGCTTACTATAAGATTAACTAAAAGGAAGTAGAAGACGTCTAACGTACTCTTACTAACAAATATAAAATAAGAATCCTAGAGGAACTTAACTAGTTCTATAGCATAAAGGTTACCTATTAATAGAAAACCTACTAACTATAGCTTACCTAGTAAACCTATATTTATAAGATAGAAGAACGATATAATATTTAGCTAGGACCTAGGAAAACGAGTATATTATTACTTTATAACTTTGCTACAACTACTTCTCCTAACGACTATAGGCTATCTAAGTCGTTCGTTAACCTATATAGGAGTAAAGTTAGTATGCTAAACTTCGTAGTAATCCAAACTCGACTAGATATTACATTTATAGTCTTAGTCTTATTACGATTACTAGTTCGACCTATAACTAAAAATATATATACCGCTAATTACTATATCTAGTATCTTATTAATACGTTAGGTATAGGGATTAAGTTTAGAGGTAAGAGATATCTATTAGAACTTGACCTAGAATTCTATAGAGCCTTAGATACGTCGTTTATAGACAACTTAGAGATAAGATAGTTATTAGAAGGATATATATTCTTTCTCTTTAAAGGCATTATTAACTAGAAAGTAGTACGATAGATAATAGTTACTAAATTAAGTATAGAAGCCGAACTTTACGCCTTTAGCTATATAGCCTCTAAGCTTCTATAGTAGGAAAGATTCTTTAAAGTAATTAACCTACGTTTAGATATACTAGTCGAACTTTGCTACGATAATCGACAAACTCTATACTTTATTACTACTTCTAGGCTAAAACTTAATATAAAGATAAGATATATAGATGTCTAGTAATATTAGTTATATAAAAAATATAAAGTAGGAGAAGTTAAAACATAATAGGTCGATATAAAATCTATACTAGTAGATAGATTTATAAAGTTACTACTCTTTTAAAGGCACTCTAAGTTCCTAAAGATAATTAAACTTAACTCTCTACTAGAAAAAGAGGTTAAGACTCTAAAGGAAGTTAGAGAATAAAAGAATATAAGGCGGAGCTAACTCTATAATTTAATATATAGGTTAAAAGGCTCTATTTCTTATAGGTCGAATATAGATATAAAACCCCTATTATATAAAAGTTAACCTATAAAAGTTTCCTAATTAGGTAGGTATATAGGTATATTTCTTACGTTATTTCTTACTTTAGTAACCAAATTAGGAAAGGTACTAAATACTAGGATAAACTAGTAGTTATAGCTTTTCGACTTCTATATAGATTTTTTAATCTTTTAAACTAACTTAACTACCTATTACTACCTCTCTATACTCTATAGACTCTTATATACCTACTCCGCCTACCTAATCGACGCCTATTAGTAAAAGCTACTTAAAAAGAGCGCTAATTAGTCGTTAGAAGCTACTTTCTAAAGGCACTTTATAACACCTTACGATACTTTATAACATAGCACGACCCCTATACCTATTAAAGAGTAATATATAGCTATATATAACCTTTTCCTATCTCTTACTCGACGCCTACTAAGGCTACCTATCTTATAAAGACGTATTTTAATAAACACCTATCTATATAAGGCTATAATTAACCTAAAACAAAGATTTATACTATATAGACTTCGTAAAGCTAGACTACTATAAATCCCTAATATAGATTTTTCCTAGAAACTAGAAGATAGGTCGAAAAAGGACCTAAATATACTCTTAGAGTTTAAAAGGGACCTACTTTAGAAGGTAGAAGACTACGAGATTAACTAATCTCCTATTACTTACGACCTATAATACGTAAACTAGAGCGCCTTTAATATCTATAATAAGTGTTACAACTATAGTACCTTCTATATATCTAAAAAGAACCTTAATACTATATCTAGTCTAATATTAACTAGCGAACATAGGTTAAGTAACGACTAGAATAGTAAGGCGACTACGAAAAATAAGTAGCCTATTAATGTCCTAGCTAGATTCGACCTCTCTAAGCTAGATAAGGACCTTAAGGAAAAGATTAACATAGATAATAATAAAGAATTCGTCGATTATAGCCTCTATATTAAGAAGGATAAAGTAGATAGGGAGATAGAGGTCTATAAGAAGGCTATAAACGATAATATAAAGAAAATTCGTAAGAACTATACTAATAGGGAAGAGTATAAACTAGCTTTATAGTTAAGGATTAATACGAATAAGGATATTAAGAGAGCTTAGAAGTAGTATAAGTCTAATATTAGAGCTTTAGACATAGAACTAGGCTAATACAAGTAGCTTTAAGATAAGGCTACTAACCTATTATATAAGTCTAAGGCGAAAATAGAGAAGATTAAGGCTATATATATTAAGTAGAACATATTCTTTATTAATAAGGATACTAGTTATAAGCTTCTAATTAGTAATACTTAACGCGATTTAGGCGTTACTCTATTAATAGACGTCGATTCTCGACTTAATAAGATAAAGAAGCCTAAGCCTAAGAGAAAGTAAGTATCCTCTCTAAGTCTTACGTCTAGTAATACTCTAAAGAAGCTAAAAAAGAAGCTTATTACTAAAGAAAAGGCTAAAAAGAAAGCTAAAGCTAAAGAAGCTAGTACTAAATATACTCCTAGGTGTTAAATTTAGATGCTTCTTAAGTAAGCTAAGAAAGCAATTAAGACTATAATAGATAGTAGTTTTCTATATAAACTAGGACTTATAGAACTTTACGACTATATCGCTCTACTTTAACGCATTCTTATTAAACTTATCGAACTTAAACTAGAAGATAACTAAGACTTCTCTAAGTACTTATTCGATATATTCTACTAGCTAGCTTACTATATAGACCTTAGAAAATAGAGCGAATTTAGATAGCTTCTTAAGTACGTAAATAACGCTTAGTTTATACTAGTTAGAAAGAAGGAAAACTAGACGAAAACTAATGCTAATATATATAATATATCTAAGATTATAGACTATAGTTCGAAAACGCTTAATAAAGATAAGATTACTATAGCCTTAATAGTAAGTACTATTACTCTCTATACCTAGGAAGTAGCTAAGAATAGTAAGAAATTTAAAGAAAGCGATAATAATACTAATAAAGAGGTCGAAGTAACTCTAACTCTAGCTAAGAAGACTTTATACTTAAAGTCTATTACTACTATTAAGAAGGAAGTTAATATAATCGATCTTACTAATAAGCTATTAAAGATAAGTAAGAAAAAAGGATCTAAGCTTATTAAGGAAGTTACTTATATCTTTAATAAAGCTAAGAAAGACGTAATTCGTAAGATTAAGTATACTTAGCACTAAATATATAGTTAAGTCGAATTTTGACTAAACTCTAAAGAGTGTGTTAAATAGTAGCATACTAAGATAGAAGGATATTAGCATTATTCTACTAGTTTTATAGTTCTACGTTAATTATATAAATTACCCGAAGCTATAGGTAATTATAGACCTTTAATAGCTGTCTAACAGCTAATTCAGGTCGATTACTAACGTATATAACCGCTTAGGTAGTTAGAGTTCAGTTAATCAAGGATCATCTCACCCTGCATATCCACCAGCATTTCATAGAAAGTGATGTTGGTACGAGAACAGACAGTGATGAGGTGGGGTGGAGGTGAGTCCGGCTGAAACAGCGGTAGCCCCGGTGCACGGACTCAAAACAAATCAACAAACCGGCTGGCGACCACTGCTCACCACCACACCACACGCTGACAACACGCAACTCCGACACGTCGCATGCAGCGCATTGCATAGCAGAGCATCCTAATGCCGGCATCGCAAACAAAATCAGGCACAGCCAGCTCGGCAATACCTCACAACAGCAACAACATGGCAAAATTACACGAACAATCGCTGCAGAGCGCCGCGCTCGAGCTCAAATACGAGCGTAGCAGCAATCTGGTCGAGATCATCTCCAAGGACGAAGACATTCGACGATTGCGATTAGATATACATATTCTAGAGGACGACAATGACGAGCTACGCGACTTGCTTGTGCACGAAGGCGATAGATCGGAGAAGTTTGAGGCGCTTGTGAACGAGAACTTGGCGCGTGCAGAAGACGCGGAAGCGAGACTGGTAGAGGTGGAGGAGATGTTGAGGATCAGAGAACAGGAAGTCGGCACATTACAAGCAGAATCACGAGCCCTTCAAACCACAGCGAAAGATTCCGAGGCTTTTCTGACAGAGAAGCTCGCGCTGACTCGAGAGCTTTCCGTGCTCCGTCCGGAGCTGCAGCATCTGAAGGCTCAAGCTGCGAACACAGAAGCTCTCATGACCGAGAAACTAGATCTGCAACGGCAGCTAAGTAGCATTCAGTGCGAATTGGAGAATGCAAAGCGCGAGGCCAAGCGCGCCCTGGCGAAGCGGAGAAACACTGGAGTCGAGATCGCCCAGGAAGAGCAGGTGGAAGAGCTGAAGAGACAGCTTGCAAAAGAGAAGCGCGCTCGTCAACGCGCCGAGGAAGCGGTCGATAGCACACAGATGGACGCGAATGTGGATGACATCCGCAAGGAGCTGGCTCGTGAGAAGCGCGCGCGTCAAAAGGCGGAAGACGAGCTGGAGGCCGCACAGGAGAACACACAACTAGAGGATGTCCGAAAGGACCTGCTCAAGGAGAAGAAGGCCAAAACGAAATTGGAAGACACTATCGAGAACCTACGCGAGGAGCTGGAGAAGGAGAAGAGGGCAGTAGCGAGAGCAAACAAGCGCGCAGACGAGACTTCAGGCAGCGATGAGCAGGCCGACGAGCTACGACAAGAACTGACGAACGAGAAGAAGGAGCGCCAGAAGGCCGAGAAGGCTGCGCAGAAGGCCGCAGACGACTTCGAGGCGCAGAAGGCCACTTTGGACGAGAAGCTTGCTCAATTCCGGACGAAGCTGAGGTCAACGAAGGAAAAGCTCAAGGAAACGGAAGCAGAGCTGGAGGCCGCTCGCGAAGAGGCAGCTTCAGCGGCGGCTCAGCCAGCTAAGAAGAGCACCAAGGCCGCAGCAGCAGCAGCGAAGAACTCCAAGAAGCGTAATGCAGCCCAATTCGATGCAGATGCTACAAATCTTGGAACACCTGGCGATGGTCCAGCTGCAAAGCGCGGCCGCAAGGCTGCTGGAGGTTTAGGCGAAAAGTCGACTTTCTCGATCACACCGTTTCTTAATAAGACAACGAGCATCGTCCCGGACAGCCCAGAAGGCGATGCTGAAGAGGAAGACGCGCCAGCAGAAGAAGCTGAGCCGGTCGCTTCGCCGACAACAGAGACCGCAGCGGCTACAAAGCAGAAGAAGCAGCCTTTGGCCCCTGTTCCGGCCAGCGAGACAAATATTCAGAAGAAGCCTGCACCTCGCCAACGGAAGCAAAAACCTGCAATGCCTGCTCTGGAGATGGTAACCGAAGAGGCCGAAGACGTTCACAGCCAGGGCCAAGAGAATGCGCCTGCTGCGAAGTCTGCGAAGATCAAGACCAAGACTGCCGACGGACCAGATCCAGAGAAACCCGTGGAGGCAGGGGAGAAGAAGAAGAAGAAGGTCCGCAAATCGCTCGTCGACTTCGCGTCCTTCAACCCTGAGCCGGAAGTCAAGAAGAAGGAAAAGAAGAGCCGCAAGCTCGGTGGGATGGGCAAGACTCTCTTCGACGAAGAAGACGACGCCGCTGCTCCCGCAAAGACCCTGCCTGGCCGTGGATTGATGGGAGGTAGAGGCTTTGGAGCCTTGGGTGGAGCTAAGAAGAACGGCATGTTCCTCGGTGCGAGCAAGATTGGAAGCTCAATGCTCATGACTGCTGGTGACGGGAGTGGATTTCAATTCTCGCCGCTGAAGCGGAAGAAGGGCAATTTGGATGACACGCTCCGTGGATAGGATGAGCGGACTGTGGAGTTGTGATGGCTCTCGTATTTGTTATTCTTGGATTGACCCTGGCTGGATGTTTTGCGTAGGTGTTGGGCTGGATGCATGACTTGCATGGCAATGGCAATGGCAATGGCAATGGTGCCTGATGTACTACTGGTGCTTTGTCGCTTCTTTGCAACCGATGAACAATGAGAATCGATTTGACTACGTGAAAATGATGCCTCGCAGCGCCAAGCGCGACTCACGTTCCGAAGTCCTCTAATCCCTTTACCCTCTTTAAATTTGCTCCTTCATATCGATATAGCCCATCCACCAGCGGCTTCCTCCCCGGCTTTCCATCAACAGGCAACTCATTCACGAAGTTCCAATGCATCACCTCTTTGACGCCTTGTTTCTTCCAATCGTTTATCGTTCCGTTCGGAAAGAATGTCAAGGAGTCCTTTGGCGCTGGGTCGTGCGCGATGATTACAAGAACATTGGGGTCCGCGTCGAAGGCCATAAGGGCGTTGATACTCTGCATCGCCGTGGGAGGATCGTCGTACCAGCTCCCGTAAGGTCCACCGGTGGAGCAGCGATAGAACGGGGTATTCAGAGGGGAGTTAGAATTGGGATGACAGGCTGTGAAGATCGAACAAGGACAAGGTGACGGGAGGCGAGAGTCGAGAATCGTGCTAGAGGGTAGGTATGGATCTGGCATCGGGATTTGCGAAGAGGGCCTAATAACGCCTGTGAAGTGACACACGTCGCCGCCGAGGAAGAGGAAAGTCTCTGGCGTGGTGCGCACGAGCGCCGAGATGTGCCCTGTCGTGTGGCCTGGCACGTTGAGGACGTAGAGGCTTCCGTCGCCGAAGTAGTCGTGGGCTTGATAGGCGCCGATTTTGAGGTTCTCGCTGAAGGGAGGTTCGATGATGCTGCGGCCGGCGAAGTCTGCTTCGTGGAAGACGGAGGATGCGTTGGAGGGCCAGCCTGGTTCGAAGGCGTTTTTGAAGCCGGGGCCGACAATGATGTCGGTTGATGTCGGGAGACGACTAAAGTTGCCGCAGTGGTCGTAGTGCCAGTGGCTCAGAATGAGAGCTTTGATGTCGTTGAGATTGACGCCGCCAGCTTGGATGATATCTGTAGACCTGAATCAGCATTATTCGCGGGTGTCTCAGCTAGAACCTTACCAGGAACTTCTTTTTCAATTCTCAAGCCTGGAATCCGATGGTTCAAAGTATCTACTACAGAAGGCACAAGATTCTGCCAATCCGTTCGACTGCCCATGTCGAAAAGGACCTGCTCTCCTGTCCGGCGATTCTTGATGTAGAATGCATACGTCGGTAGGTTCAGGTATTCATGTCCTTCGATTTGAGGTTCAATTAAAGTGGAAGGAGGCACGACGATGTCGCAGGTGCTGTTGATGATGGACACATCGCATACATCATTTCCCTTTAGGAGGTTGAGTTCTGAGGCACGTTCGACCTGTGGCTGCTCTGGCATTGTGTTGTTGTATAGGGATAGACACCTTGATGGTCAGCGTCTCCAGGATATTCAATTCTTACATTTAAGGCTGAGGCTGATGCTCTGCTACGCGAACGCGATGTCCTCCACTTCGTGATACAGGATGGGAAGCTGTTCTGGCGGATCAGACCCCCGCACGCAGCTTTGGAGCTGCTGACGGATGACATGGCAGTATCAAGACTGCCAATTTGTTCGATCGGGTGAAAGGGGTCAAGCTCGCCATCATACGTTGTATCTGCGCCTGTGAGAAGCATCTCTCTTGAGATTCTTCTCTCTATACGGCCTCTGACAGACAGAGAAGTCGATCATCACCAGATGAGTGACATTTCTTGTGCCTTTTGTTCAGTGGTAATCGTGATCTCTGTTTCAGCCAAAGCTGATGCTTGCAACACTCGTATTGGTCGGCAATGTCACAGACGTCTTGAGTGGTCGCATTGTTGAGGAGCATGGCATTTTGGTGGTGTTGGTTGAAGGGGGAAGGACGTGTGAATAGAGGATGCACGCGAAAACACGCTAGGAAACGCTAAATTAACAGCTCATCAAATGCAATCAAGTTTTGACGCCATCTCCACCAAAATAGCATCTGGGCGCCAAGCAGTCTCCAATCGAAACACCTCTTTCGACATGGAATGAAAATTGATATTCAAAATGCAGCGGAAGGCGAGGAGATCGTCCAGAATGCTCTGATTGATGTCCTTCGAACGTACCAAAAATATCGTCGTACAAACAAAACCTGTTGACGGCGTCCCGACGGATTGGCTTGGGGCCAAGCAAGGATCAGAGCGCCACCTCTCGTTTGGGCTGGACATCGACCACACAACCTGCACATCCAACGCACTCCATCATCATCGTTCTCATTCATTCAGGTGCGGAGTCATGCCGCCGACTCATCACCCTCACATTTTCGATGAAATTACCCTTCTGGCGAGCTGACGAGACGGTGGAGTGTGGATGAGATGGCGGGCGCGTCCCGCTTAGGAGACGCGACGACGACGAGGAGTCGTAAGGTATGTCAGCATTCGACTTCACCTCATCGATATTCCACTCTTGTTCAGACAGACAACATGTTTCAATAGCGACGCTGATGATGACTAGCTTCAACGAGCAACATTTATACTTCCCAAGACTGGAGAAAGGTCAAAACGCCAATTTACGCTGCGAGATGCCTCCAACCGGCTGAGCACCCAAAGTTCAAGCGATGATGGAGACGCCCGAGTCTACGGCAGCGGCAACTTTGGCTGGTCGGTACGGAACAAATCTACTTCCCAGGCCATCTGGGAAGGTTGTCGAAGTCGGTTCGATGATGCCTGGACGTTCGCCTGCTCGCCTACTGGCCAGGGCATCTTCAAATGCTCAATTGCATATGTCCTTGGTAGCCTGGCGACATTGGTTCCGGCCATCTCAGGCATCTTTGGAAATCGACAGGACAGCAAGCACATGGTGGCTACGGTCGCAGTCTACTTCCATCCTGCCAGGACCATGGGTAGCATGCACGAGGCTACCATCATTGCCGTCATCTCCTTCCTTTACGCTGCTTTCATTTCCGGAGGCAGCATGGCCATGTCTATCTTCTTCGCCCATCACGACCTACTCGCTGTCGGCCACGCCTTGGTCCTGATCGTTTTCGTGGCTGGAGGCTTCGGATTCATGGCTTTCATCAAGCAGTATCTTGGAAACCCTCTACTCAACGTCGGCTGTTCACTCGCATCGTTGGCGACCATCAACATCTTGATCCGAGAGGGATCCGTTCAAGCTGGAGTCTTCAGCATGTACAAAGTCACGCAAAACCTTGGCATGACAATCCTTGGAGTGGTGATCGCGGCTGTAATCAACTTCCTCATCTTCCCTGTCCTTGCTCGGAAGAAGCTATCTCGCGAGATGGAGAAGAACACAGACTTGTTAGGCGAGATGCTTATCAGTATCGCAAGAGCATTCTTGCATGGCCGAGAGAACGACCTGGATGACGAATATTATAAGACCCTTTCTAAAGAACATCAAACGTCGCTAAACGCAATGAGGAAGAGCTTGAAAGACGCTAAGAAGGAGCACTATGTTTTGGGCAACGAACGGATCTACGCCGTTGAGGCCAAGATCGTCGAGTGCCTGAATGGCCTCTCTCAAGATTTGGGAGGCCTTCGGAGCGCAGCTTTTGCTCAATTTGCCTTCTTACAGCAGTCAAACGCCACGGGAGGAGGTACATCTCCCACAGATGATCGCGACATGTGGCTTTCATCACCTACAACGTCCGCTGCACCTGAGCCAACGCATTATTTCAGCAATCTGGATAGCATTCGAGAATCACCCGAGGAGCGAGCTAACATGTCCCAGAGCCTCAGCATGTCTCCAGAGCAGGGCCAAATTAACGGATTTCCTGGCGAGATGCAGAGGACTCTCAGCACTGACTTTGCTACGCCAGGCGGAACAGCAACACCAGGATCGATAATCTCTGCTGATGGCAATTATACTCTCCCAAGGAATGGTAGCATCGGAAGCATGACAGCATCAAACATTGCGAAGAGCCCGGGAGACATGTTTGTCGCATTTATCAGCCAACTTGGGCCCCCAACAAAGTCTCTTGTGTTCACATTGAAGCAGGTACTTGACGAGCTCCCATTCCAAAGTGGTGGTGGCAACTGGAATCCTTGGGCATCTCGAGATTTGGAGGTAGCTATGACCGAGCAAATCCATACCAGCCTTCGTGCGGCTATAGAGCTCTACAGACAATCCCGCAAAGAGGCGCTGAACGTCCTCTATCAGAACCGCGCCATTCACACTGCAATGATGGCTCAGCGAGGATACAAGAGCACCTTCTCCACCAAAGCGCCTAACACTCCCACTCCGAGCTCACCAACGGAGCTCAGGCATGCATCGAAGCATGCGAAGACGCTGTTCAACCGAGATCCTGGAGAAGTTCTTGCGGATATTGAGGAAGTCAGTGCCTGCTGTGGTCACTTCTCGTTCTCGCTATTGGATTTTGCACAAGACGTCTTAAGCTATCTCGAGACGCTCGAGGACTTGAAGGAAGAGATGGACGCTCGGCGGAAGTCGTGGCACTGGCTTCTGTTTTGGAGGCAAACCGAACACCAGACTCACAATTATGGGCAGAACACTTCTCCAGAAAGCAGCGAGGATCCTGCGGATGCAAGATTCAACATTCCCTCACCTGTGCAAAAGGCCGACGTTTTTGGCGATCCGGAACGAGCAATGTCAGGAAAGCCGTGGTACTATCGTGTCTATAAGGCATTCAGATTCATGAGACGCGACGATGTTCGATTTGCGGCCAAGGTCGGCATCGGAGCTGCTCTGTATGCACTACCGGCATTCCTAGAAGAGACGCGACCATTCTTCCTGCATTGGCGTGGGGAGTGGGGTCTTGTATCCTACATGGTCGTCTGCTCGATGACTGTCGGCGCTGTAAACACAACTGGCTTCAACCGTATCTACGGCAGTGCGATCGGAGCTCTAGTCGCCGCCATCGCCTGGATCATCTCAAACCACGAAGGAGTTGCCAATCCTTGGATCCTAGGTTTTCTCGGATGGCTAATGTCTTTGGTTGGCTTCTACATCATCGTGGCCAAAGACAATGGTCCTATGGGTCGCTTCATCTTCCTGTCATACAATCTGGTCGCCCTCTACTCGTACAGTCTGTCCATCCACGACGATGACAATGACGACGATGAAGGTGGAATCGACCCAGAAATCTGGCCTATCGCACTCCATCGTCTCGTGTCCGTATCGGTTGGCACAATCTGGGCCATCATTGTCGTCCGAGCCATCTCCCCAATCTCCGCGCGCAACAAGCTTCGAGCAGGCCTCTGCACACTCTGGCTTCGTATGGGTCTCATTTGGAAGCGAGATCCTCTAGCTATGTCCCTCCTAGGGGAGCCGAAGTCCGCATACATGGACATTCGCGAGGAGTCCGAACTGCAATCCTTCCTCGCCAGCCTACGCAGCATGCGCAAAGCCGCCAACGCCGAATTCTCATTCCAAGGTCCCTTCCCTGACCGCATCATCGGTCGCATCATGGATCGCTGCGGCCGCATGCTCGACGCGTTCCACGCCATGAACGTCGTCATCTCCAAGAATCTCGCCTGCACACCAGGTGAAGCCGCAGTCCTGCGATTCACGCGCCCAGAGCGCTTCGCTCTGTCCGCCCGCATTTCTCATCTCTTCACCGTGCTTGCAAGCAGCATCAAGCTAGAATACCCACTCAACGACGTGCTCCCAAGCATCGTCGATCGACGGGATCGATTGCTGGCGAAGATTGCAGAGTTCAGAGTGACGGGCGATGGAAGGGAGGTCACGACGGAGCAGGACTATGAGATGCTGTACGCGTATGTCTTGGTGACAGGGCAGCTGGCGCATGATATCGAATTCGTGGGACAGGAGCTCGAACAGTTGTTTGGGACTTTGAATGAGGAGAATTTGAAGTTGCATTAAGAGCTGTCTGTATGGATACCTTTGTTGGTTAGCGTTAGCGAAAAATTTGACATTATACGACCCGTCCGTGCATGAGGAAGTACAGCAAGGGCAGATCAAAAACGTCAAAAATGAAGAAATATACTCAGCATTGCTCGCCCTGATTCTCATCTTCTCATTGCGTCGTTTCGCGTAATTCATCTACAAGGAAGCTCGCTCAATGTATCTTGCCAATCAGCCAGACAGGAAACGCCGACATGAATCCACTGTATCATCAAGCCCTCGCTGCCACGATCTATCGCACCACACTGATCGACCCCCTCTCATACGTATGGCTTGCTCGATGAAGAGGATCGACGTTCGCAAACCCCACACCCTCAACCGCCTCATGCTGAATCTCCTGCACACGTCCCAAGTGCTTCTCATCATCCCCTTCGCCCTCACTCGAGTAGGCCTTCTTCTCAGCCAGAATCTCCACCCCATCAATCGTCTTCTCAATCTTGCTCTCCTTCGCCGGGAAAACAGTGTGCAGAGCCCAATAAATCACAATCGAGCTCACGAAACCGTACAGCCAGCAGAAACTGTAAAGATGCTTCGCTCCAGCAGAGATGCTGGTATTAGAGTTGATAGAAAAAGCAAGGCCAGGGAGATTCGGCCCGACGGCGAGCAAGAAAGCGACGAGGCCTTGCCAGTTGATGCCAAAGAAGTATCTGTAGCGACCTTGCGGGTCGTAGAGAGCGGGCACGTCGATTTGCTGCTTCTTGACGAGCCAGTAGTCGCAGGCCATGATGCCGGCGATGGGAGCGAGGAATACGGAGTAGCCGCCCATGAAGGCGAGGAAGGTTTCGGCAGATGAAAGGATTTTCCAGGGCACGATGACCCAGCCGCCGATGACGGCGGCGATGATGCAGCCGCGGAAGATGTTGACCCATCGTGGGAAGAGGACGGTCAGGTCGTTGGCGGCGGAGATGGAGTTCTAGATCAGTTAGTCATGGGAGCAATGGATGCTGGGTGAGGTGACTACTCACGGCGGTGATGTTTGTTCCGACTTGCGCGATGTACCAGGATGTAGCGGCGAAGAAGGCAGCAGCGCGACCGCCATGACCGTAGCCTTGCCAATGGGTGATGATGTCGAGCGGGTTCCAGTAGAATTCGCCGAAGATGGGTTTGGTGGCCGAAGTTGTGATGATTCCCAGGACTCCGCAAGCAGTGAAAATGAGGGGCAGGAACGGCAGCTGGATGTACTGACCCTTGGAGCTCTTCGCATATCTGCTAAAGTCTGGGATGTTGCAAGCAAGCGTTGCCCAGGATCCAGTAACAGCTGACATGGTAGAGAGCCACAGGTAGGCATAGTTGCTCCCGGACACCGTAGGCTGCTGGTCGAAGAGAACTCCGCTTCCGCCGGCCTTGTGGACACACCAGCCCAGAGTTGCAATGGCAGTGATTGGAGCCGCAATGAGCTTGACGATGAACAGCCATCTCAGCTTCGTCGGCGGTATCAACAGAAGGGGAAGCTGAATAATCCAGAAGAGAAAGTAGCTGATCATTCCTTGCGTGCTGATTCCTTGCGATGCCATGCCGATGGTGTCTGGAATGTTGTTGTAAGATGGCCAGATAGACGAGATCATGATGGTCATAGCCTGTGCTCCATTCGCGCCCTGGATACCGAGCCAGAACATCGCAAGAATGCTTCGAGAGATGATGGCAAAGTAAGCGAAGTAGTAGCCAAAGCCTGATCGAATGATGACTGAGAATGGAATGTGCAGTGCGGCGCCAATGGCTCCATTGAGAACCATGGGGATGGCTACGCAAAAGGTGCCAACGACCATCACGGGAATTGCTTCACGCCATGTGAGCCCCACAGCGATGATAGAGCTCGCCTGTATCGTGTTAGAACGGTTTAGCAGCTTACTGCAGCGTGAATGCTCACAGTCTCCCATGTTCCCAGATTGATCGTGTCAGTAGCCCAATAGGCCATCCAGGTCCACAGGGTCCAAGTTTGGTCTTCAACGGGCACGGGGTCCATGTCTTTGTTCGTCCACACATAGTCTGGTGCCAAGGCACTGTCCTGCTTGGGCAACTCCCAAGCTTTGATCGAGGTGCATCGCTGCTTGATTGTCTCCTTTGAAGGCGTATGCCTGTGAATCGAAGCTCGAATCCTGTCCATGACGGCTGTCATATGCCCAGTAAGGATTGCTGTGATGATGTCCAGGGAACGATGAACTTGACAGATAGGAATCGAGGTCGTAGATATACCTGCGTCTCACATTGGTCGTCAAACGCCATGCTCAGCTCCAGTACGACAGCCATAGCCAGACATTGTGCAGAGTCTCGGCTATCAGTACTACGTCTGCCATGATGCTGATGTGCATGAGTGCAGCCATTGGCTGGGGAAGGACCGCCTTATCGCACGGGCGCGGATCCAGAAGAAGGTAAGCATCGAGACACAGCGCAAGGCTAGCGCGGGCTCCTCCGCAACACATGTGAGAGCGGAAGCTTGACATGTCCGGGGAAAAGTCTTATCTCTGTCGCGTGGCATTTCCACGATCCACGAGGGCGAGGCTGGCGTTCCTGCGTTGGCGCTATCCGCTTGCAGCGAGGCGTTGTTCCAGAAGTCCAGACAAAGTTTGCCCTCTTCTTCATCCATATCGCATCTGCCCGCCGTTCTAAAGATGTTCATGATTTTCGCAATGCATACCTCCATGATCCGGAGATCCTTTCTCAACGAATTGTCTGGATTGGTCCAGGACGGTGCGGAATTGCCGAGGCAGAGCTGAACAGTCAGCGGTCCTCGCGATCGATGCCATGTCGATGAATATTTTCTTCGAAAACTTCAGCATCGCCCGGGTGGATACGATGTTGACGAGCAGAAGATGGAAGATTGAGTTGCAGAAAGATGAAGTGCAGTCGATCCGAAGCTGAGGGCAGCTGGAGGCACGTGCAAGGTCCGTGCACTGCAATGTCTATCTTCCTCCTTCTCTCATCCTTAGTCTTCAATCCAACTTCCATCATCAACATGACCACAAAACTTCGGAACAGCAAAAGACACGCATTGGAGATTTGATCCCGATGCGGGTGCCTGCGCTCATCAGACTGCTTAATTGTCCGACTAGACGAACCTTACGCTCGAATGCTCGGGAGCAAATCGACCCTATGCTGCATGCAGATGCCATACACTGCTAATTAGTCTTGGCAACTCGACACAATGCTCCGCTATCTACGGACAAGGCGGCTTCAGTAGCCCAGGTCAAGAGATGCTGAGGTTCTACGTTCGGATTAAAGCGAACTGTTCAGCCCTACGCAGCCCTAGGTCGCGTGGTAGCACCTTGGATCTTTGCTTGGCTGAGCACGACATGTATTTTTTGCGACGGAAGGAGACTGGAGGTGCCTTAAAATTGATATAGTAGTGAAAGACTCTGGTCGGGGAAGCAATGCCCGCGGTCGGGAACCACGATGCACCCAGATGCCTGCAAACCTGCCAAGAGTGAGATGCCATCACATGAAGGAAAGCGGGGTTTCTGCGTCATATAAATTCCAGAGACCCATCTGTATCCACCTCACCACAGAAAATTGTGCTACTGACCGCGTCATTGCGTGAAGTGCATTCGAACGATCTAAAAACGTCAGATGCTCTCTTCTTTTGAATGGTCAGAAACCCACGCCTAGGTTGATCACAACATATTGTTCGGAGCATGGCACCTCTAGCATTTCTTCAACTGCCGGCAGAGCTGAGGTATGTTTGGTAGCCCTGATGTTCGCGGTTAGAGAACTAAACCAAGTCAGGAACGACGTCTACGAGCGAGTTCTTACGCATGATCGCACACTCGATCGCAAAGCTGCGGTCGCTTTGCTACAAACCTGTCGTCAGATCCAGCGAGAAGGTACTGGCATATTCCTTGCTCAGAGTACCTTCACAATCAGGGCAGCATTTAGTCGGACGAGGCCTCTTCCCAGTGACAGTTCCTCCAAGTACCACCTGAATACCCGAATATCAGGAGACATATCGGGCTTCTCCCCAGATGGCGTCCTTTCCGTTGCGGATTACATTGAAGCTATTCCGATGAAGGTTCTGAAGCTGCCACAGGTGAAGATTGAATTGGCTCTGAAAGACGAAGTCAAATTCGGCCCTTTGCCTTTCAAGCTCTGCAGGAGTTCCTGTCGATTTCTGTACGCGCTCGTCTGTCTCCTAAGCTCGGACGGCCGCCATCGCAGATTGGACATTTCCGCAAACGTCGCCTCTTCATTTGTCTCAGTGGGCAGCCTAGTCGAACGGATCTTCTGGCCTTTGCGATTTCTGGATCCGCATGTAGAACTGGCAGTAAGCGGGCTAGGCGAGGAGGGGCAAATTGCTCTCGACCGCATTTTAGCTGGGCGTATCACCAAACCTCGATTCATTCCCCATCCCGTGGCTGAGCTCACCTGTGTGCAGCGCGACTTGAGAGCGCTTGATAATGCCGCTCTGGAACCGACTCACGAGGGCCTTCTTGAGCTGCTACAGCATATGCTCCGCAAATCCAACAAGTTGGAGACATCGGAGGGCCTGTGGGAGCTCAGCCAAGATCGAGACGTCCGAAGCAGCATCGCTGTTGCTAGAGCTGTACTGGCATTTCTCTCGACCGATCAGACACCCAGCCGGCAAGCAGACTGCAGGAGAGCCTTGAATATTGCCGAAAACATCGCGTTGTCGACCAAGGACCAGGAACAGACATATCAGCTCTCTGACGTCCAGCTCAGTGCCATGAGGCATGCTATGGGCTGATGCGACTAGTACCGAGCTCATAGTCTCATGCTAGAGTCGCTGTCGAAGATCAGGAATTGCGCTTTGAGGCCGCTGCATTGTCAGCACTTCATGGAATGAAACCACAGCATTACACATTTCAGAGTTTTCTCATCGTCTCTGGGAATGACGTCTGGTATCATGCAAAGACACGGAGATAAGAACGGCCTTGAAGATCCAGTCCATCACCTCGCTGCCGGGTGATTCGCGGGCGGATGAAAGTATGCTGATGTCCGTCCGAGAAGTACATGATGCTTGACAGCGGCGCGAAGCTGATCATCCAATTGCGAGTACATGTATCGATAAAAGCCCTCAACTCTGATGACCTTTGAACTGGAAAGTTCTCAGTATGATGATGGGTGATTGTTGTTGTCCAGGACACAATCTGTGCAATGCTCAGCTCGGGAAGAGGTGAAGTCTGTCTCACTTGACTGGTCTGTGCGCTGTCTGTGGTCCGTGCAGCATTCGCTCTCCTTTTCCACCTTCACATCCGCGCGTTCTTTCTCGCGTCCTCGAACATCGTTCATCTGCCCTTATATCTAGCGACAGACCATGTTGACATTCGTGTCTCACGACGATTCCGACAAGAAACATGAATGAATTGCCAAAGCCTCCTAAGACTGTTGCATTTCGGGAATGCCTGCGCTATTTGGAGAGTAGGCCACTGCTACGACAATCAACCAGCTCTGCGACGACCGCAGCCACTTGCAAATACTGCGGCATCATTGCATCTTCCCCCTCCGTCCGGTCTCCAATGTTGGTGCACTCCGTGTCTGGTAAGAATATGCGATTGACTTCTGACCAAGAACGAGTACTGGAAGGAAATAATTTACGGAGGATGAAACTAGCTTGAAGCCTTGCCTTGGCGTAATCGCGGCTGTTGTGAACATAAGCTGTAGAGACCCTGCTCTTCTTTACGACAGTCCGTTACGACAGATCTTCATACCACAGGACTTCTGACATTTTCGAACGATGAGTACGAGAGCAAGGTTTTATTCCAGAAAAATGCACTCACATGGTGGTAGAACAAAGCATACTGGCCATGATGGCTTTGCCCTTCCTTTTTTTAGCCAGAGGAGACAACAAGCCCGGTCAATTCGAATACTATTGCGACCAGCCAGATTGCGATGAAGCTGGCGTACTCAGGTGGCTCGATCAAGCTTGCAAAGGAATTGGCGGAAGTGAATTGACTTCTTCTGGTGGATCCGTCTCTTCAACAGGCCAGACAATTGGTGGCACTGGCATTTGCTTGTGCGCTCGCGGACAGACGACGGAGCACGACTATACGATCTCGGGCGATTATCCTCCAGGCAAGGCCACGCTGAGGTTCGACGTTGGAGCTCCGTACACGTGTCAAAGCTCGGGATAGACATTTGAGACTTGTAGGAATCCGGATATCATCACTGCGGCAAGCCAATTCTCGGTCAACTATTGAATGACTTCGATATACAGGCGATGCCATTGGTCTCTCTTGCTGGCTCCAAACAAGTCCCAAGTTCTGGATTCCTTTGCATGTGAAATGTTCACTCCCAACAGCCCTGGCTGGATGGAAGTGAAGGAAACAGACAGCTTGTATGGCCTCACATTGAAACACCATTGGGGCCTCGTGACTTCCTCTCGTGACTACTACTCCGTTCTGCGAATCACTATCCGTCCTTCTTCCATTCTTCTCCTTCCTTCACTGACCATCATCATTGACAACGAGCATCCATAACAAAGCAACAAACTCACCAACATGTGCCTCCTGCGAGTGTGCGAAGGCTGCGGCCAACAAGGCGACTTCACAAACATCATCCGGGACGAGTTCTCCGACGTTCTCGCCACCACAACCCCCGATCACTCAACCCTATCGGCGGAGGATCTGTTGACCCGTCTAACAGAGCTCGAGAACCGCATCCGCGAATTAGCCCGCCCACCAACCACAATTTACCTGGTCTACTTCAAAGAGCGCGCCTTCGAACAAGGCGAAGACAAAGTCAAGCAGATTCTCGAAAAGTACGAAGCCCAAGAGCTCGACCTCACACCTCCTTCACTCCCACCCCCGCGGCCAAAGATTTCCAGGGCTTTCTCCGCTTTTGCGAGATTCTCCATCGAGAGTTCAGGTACTGCAGACTGCGCTGTTCCAGTCGTCATTCCATATGCACCTTTGCTTTCTGGTCTCACTGCCGCGCACCCCATTGAGCCGACGATCGGACGGTTCTCGACTGAAGGAGTGGCACCTCCCGGATTGCTGGAGCGGATCAAGGAGCTTGATGAAGTGGAGAGCGTCAGCAAGGCTGAGTGGCAGGCCATACCGAAGTCTCGCGTGGAGAGGATCAGGCATGACTCGGCTGTTGTGAGGAGGGACAACTGGTCAGTGAAGCCTGTGCATCGCCCTTGCTTTCAACAAAGCTGACGTTCATCCAGAGCTTGAAATTGAACGGGTCGATGATTCGGTTCTGGGGAAGTCGAATGTCTGACGATCTACGACTGGAGTGATGTGTATTGAATTTCGGGCAAACTCGGGGTTTAAGGGGCTTGTTGGAGGTAATGTTCTTGCAGACTGCTATTGTTTACTGCCGTTGGCGATAATTGAGTTCGGTCGATTTCTTACGGCTCTTAATTGGTAAATTTCAATCCGATTTCCTATGCTGGACTTCTCTTCCCTCCGTCATCTCTCTACGCTTCACTTCTTACTTTTGATAAACGTACTCGCCAACATCCAGACACTCATCGTCATGGTCAGACACTTTAAGTCGGTTCAGTGGATGTCTCCGCAATTCTGGCTTCTCTTCTAGGCCGGGAGTAACGCATTGCTCGTCCGTCATCTCGTCTTTGTTGCTGTCATTGACGTACTCAATCTGCTGCCCCTCATTTGCCCAGTGTACCGGCTGCCGTCAGGACGACGAAACTCGAATCCTTCATCAGCTCCTCCAAAACACAACCACATTCTCAAACATATCCCTATCCTCGGAAGCCTTCTTCTTCTCGACCTCGTGATCGTCAAAAGGTGAATCCAACATCTCATCTCTGTAGCACTTGCTGCACGGGCAGAAAGGGTACATGAACTGGTATTCGTACTCTTGGTAGATGTCCATGGTCTCGCTCGCAGGGCTTGCGCCGTCGTCCTTGCTCGACATGTTGATGAGTCTTGGTGTTTGGAAATTTTCCTGTTGGTCAGCGACTTCATGAAAATGTCGATTTCGAAAAGATGTCGCCCGATCACTTGCGATATTCACGGTAGCGATCGATCGTCACAGGTGGTCGATAGTACTGTTTGCGTGTCTTGTAAGCTTGTCATTCGGTGCTGGGACTTGCGATTGCTCGCCTGACGACGCTTTCGCCTCTTTCTACTCTAAAAGGAACCAGAGTTCTGTCCAACCTTTCCTCCTGTTCAATCGTCATTCTCTGTGAACGTCTTGCTGAACTTCACCAAGGAGCTGAAGTCTTCCCAGCCCAACACTCGACTCTTGCCACGAACCTTGTCTGCAGTTCCAACGCCATCATTTCCATCCTCCTGATCACTGCCCTCCACTAGCCAACTCTGTGGACGCAGGCTGAACTTGCCCTTTTCCCTCACGAGTTGTGTTCGCTCTGGTCGAGTTATCTTGGCAGTGCTCCCAGGTGGCATAATGGCCTCTGCACCTTGCTCCACAAGCGCGTCAATGCGCTTCTCTCGATGCTCCAGAATGTCGACGTCAATCGTGTGCAGTGCCAAGACACGATAGACGTGTATCGTCTTCTTTTGGCCATGACGCCGCGCTCGTCCTATAGCCTGGGCCATCGTGGCGCTGTACTCGTACTGATTGTCGCGCAGCAGTGGGCTTAAGAAGATGACGTGGTTTGCGTTCTGGATATTCGATCCGGCAGCTGTCTCGCTCGAAGCATTGAGCACAATGGCGGTCGTCTGATGCTTAGTCCCGGCTGAGTCCCGAAATTTCTTGATTTGTGTTGCCGCCAGTGCGGGATCTTGGACAACGGTTGCCGAAATTTGGCTTGCTTCCAGTGCTCTCTCAATTTGATCAAGCTGATCCTCGAACTGGACGAAGACAATTGCCTGGTCTCCGCGGCCTTCGATCTTTGAGAGCAGCTTCAGAACGGCCTCTGCTTTGGCGCCGTGATCCGTCTCTCTTGCCGACTTGCTCACTTGATCAGACCAAAGCAAGTGATAATCTTGCATGGCGGCAGCGCAGCCATCCGCAGGGCACTTATGAATCGACCGCGTAGACCGAGCTTCATGGCAACCTTTACAAACCGCATGACCGCAATGTCCAGAGACTGCCATCACATCGTTGCTCCGGCTATCGCACTGTGGATTGACACAGGACAAGACAGCATGCGCCGACTTGCCCTTTCGCTTGTTTGAAACGAGTCGCTCAACGTTCTGCAGGTAGCGTGCAGACCGGTTGGCGACAAGCAAGCGATTGCAGACACCATTCAAAAGCGCTGTGCGTGCCCGACTACCCTGCAGTAAGCGTTCCGCCGGAAGATCCGAAGGCTCAATGATAGCCGAATTGAAGGCTTCCTTGACTTGCTCGATAGTCGTAGCATCGCCGAGCTGTTCAGAATCCAGCTGTGATACGTGCCATTCGTCGAAAGTCTTGCGCTCGCGCTTCCGCGCCTGGTCAAGATACCAAGGCAAGATCGAGCGCAATCCGGCCGCCTCGTCTTTACGAATAAGACTCGCATCCTCGTCTTGTCTAACGAGTGAGAAGGCCGCGGCTTTTGAAAGCGCCGCTTCTGCACCCTCGGACTCCTTGATCACTTCATTCAGGCCTTGCTGACGATGCGAAGCCGCTTTCGACTTCGAGCTCTTTTTTAGGCGCATACCCGAAGAATTCAGGTGCTGCGAGACTTCTTGATAGAGCGCATGGTGCTTCAAATCCAACTGAATGGGAAGCAGATGCTCTTGGCATGGCAAATCTCCGAAATCCATGATGTTTTGCCGTACGAAGTGATCTAGAAAGCTTTGGTCGATCTCCTGTAGTCGCTTGTGCATATTCTCCGAGGGACGGTGGCGCATCGCGTCAAATCGTTCGAAATTGGTCATGTCCTTGCGAAGAGCTGTTATGTTCGTGACTCTCATGATTCCTCGAGCATCGCTTCCAATTGGGAGCGGCACAGAGAGCAAGCTTGCCATTCGCGCAATGTCGTAGAAGTCCCCCATACTGGGTGTACCAGATAGGCCCCATCGCTTGTCGGCTTTCAAGTCAGCGATCGCAGCATACTCTCGCGCATCATATTGATGGAACTCGTCGACAATGATGCGGTTAAACCTGAACATTTGGAACAGAGGCTTGTCGATGTTCTTGGTTTCAAGCGAATGAGTCTTTGCTTTTGCCGCCGTTGAAGTTCCGGATTTCTCCTTGCTCTTGTTGTCCACGTAGGCTTGTCCTTTGAACCGTCTAGACGGAACTGAAGCACTGAAAGCCTCGCTATTAGAGCGCTCACTGAAGACTTCGGTAACATGGGCTCTGAGCTTTTTGATTCCTTCGTTTTCAAGAATCTCAACGTTACGTGAGATGTCCTGGCTTGCATGTTTGAGCCACTGGCTGAAAGCACGTCCCGAGCTCGTAGTTGGCCCGGGCATCCCAACAAAATTTGCGAGTCGGTTTGCATAGGAGTCCAATCCGAGCACTGTCCGACTGACCACAATGATCTGCGCGTCCTTGAACTCCGATATGGAGTACTTGTCAAGGCTGGCGGCGGTCTTGATCATGATAACGTCCCCCTTCTGTCTTGGCTTCTTAAGCTTCAGCTTTATTTCTTCGATCCACTGCTCAAGTAGAGTATCAGGACAGATGATTAAGGTCGCTTGAACGGCGATCAGATCGGAGCCGTGCCTCTCCTGAATGTCTCTAACAATCTCTGCCTTTGAGTTGTCGTTTAGCTGTGCCTGGATCAAGGCTAGACTAGTAATGGTCTTGCCAAAACCAGGGTGATCTGCGCAGATTCCGCCACGAATCGTGATTGTTGACCGCGCTCTTACTTCCGTTCTCCACCCAAGAGATGCTAGCTCTGCTTCTTCGGACTCTTCGAGCACAAAGTCGACTCCATGTTCTTGGTTTCTCATCCAAGCGAGAGCAAGTTGTTGGTTCGGAAACAAGTTGACGGTCAAGCCATCGATGTCAGAAGTGAAGGGCTCGATTCCCCGGGTCTTATGTAGTCGGAACGGCTTGAGGACGAAGTCCGGTGCAGAGAGCGTGTCGAATCTCCATGCGAAGGTGAGAGGTGAAGTGAACGGGCAATCGGTCATGCTTCGTACGAGTCGAGCTCTGGCGCGATGTGCGAGAGAAATCAAGTTGACGCCGAGTGACAAGTGGACGGCCGTACCGTCTAGCTTGGTCTGCACGACCATCGGGCTCGGTCGAGACTTGATTGCTCTCTCGTAATGTGCGGCTCCCTGCGGTTCCTCGTATGGGACTATGGTGCCGTTTTCGAGGCGCCAGCGGAGCTCGGGTCGAGTTGGCGCGCACGCCTCGCAGTCTTGTTCGACGTCGCAGCTGCTCAATTGATTCCATTGCGTACTAGGGAGGCCTTTCCTCATGCTCTCGAAGGCCCACGCGTACTGATCGAAAAACTTCGCGTCCGAGTGGGTGCAAGTGCCGTCTGTTTCACCAAAGTAGGCGAGTGGGATGGAACAATCCGCGAGAACGACAGCCTTTGTACAGTCCGCTCCGATTTTCCCGATCGATTCCGCGCTGTTCTTAAAGACGTCGAGCTTTGTTAGGGAAGCCTGTAGGCCGAACTTGGCGGGCAAAGACTGCCACGAGCTGTCCACTTGCAAGCGTGCGCTAGTCTTTTTGGCAATGATCACTGGCTTCTTCTTATCCGACCAGGGACGCCACGACGGTGCGAGCCTGCCCAGAACAGTCCTGTTCTCATCATATTCTAAGAGATTCTTCTGGGTAGAGAACACATAGCAGTCCTGCGCGGGTGTTTCGATTCTCGCCGGGGCGAGGAAGAAGTAGACAGGCTCAGCGCCCTCGTTATCCACCTTCCGGTAGAGACCATCGAATGCCGTTCCGCAGTTTGGAAGGTATCTGTATCGGCCATGTAGTTCACTCCTCTTACCCTCGAGAGGTACTGTGATATCCAGGTATTCCCAGAGAACGTGATCCGAATATTCCGGCATTCGATGACGATTCCAATATGCCGCGATGTGATTTCCACCGCCTTGGATGCAAACGACCATAGTCTTCTCGTTTGGAGCTCGAAGGACCCAGCTTCCCCCTAAGAACGAGTGACGAGCATCGGACTTTCCTATCGGCTGTTGCAGCAGCATTTGACGAAGTTGGTCGTCCGAAGCGGCGGACTTGCTAGGAAGAGCATAAAGCCGCCATTCGGCTTTGCCGTCGAGGAGCACCAGTTCCAGCACGGCACCTCCGCTGGCAGTTTCGGCGCGGTACGACAGCGTCCAGCAATGCGTGCGACGAATCCGTTGAAACTTGAACTCGGCCGCGAATGCTTCTTGAACCGCCTCGCGATATCCATTAGGAAATTTGTGTGCTTTGGATAAAAGGCCGGAAATCTCGCTACCCTCAGAGATTTGGACCCAAAGCGGGAGCACAGATCTAACGTGAGCCTCGAAATCCCGTGGTGGCGCACGAGTAGAGTTGTCTGGACGGTAATGGTGCGCGGGATTGCCGCCACAAGCGATACATGTCGTGTGATCACAGTCGATACACTTCTGGATCCATTCGGCAGAGCCGGCATGACCTTCGCAGTAGCATCTCCTCTGCGTCTGTTGTGCCAACTCGATGAGCTTTGCCATGTCAATGGTTTCCGAGGCCGCTAAAGGTGTGTCCGCAAGATAGAGCAAGCCTGTTGATAGCCTATCGCACTCTAGATGCTCGTTGACTGGCTCCGGTTCCAACCCTCTCGGCTCTAGAAGCTTGTAACCTGCGATAAGGCTGGCGAGGATCGAAGCGCCTATAACAGTAGTTGACATCGCATTCCCTGCGAGGTCCTGAATCTCTGGACGTGTCTCAGTTGTGAAAGAGATTTTGTCTAAAGGCAATCCTTGCAGCTTCATCAACTCGATCGACGTTATAAGACGGCCAGCATCTGACACGAAAAACATTCCGGACGGAGTGATGCATCCAACTATGCCGAAAGGTCTGGAGTCCGTCTCACGATCGATATTTTGCGATAGATCCCACACACGAGTCTTGAAGCGAACATCGAACATACCGTCTCCTGGTTTCGCCTTTCGCAATGCCGCGCAGTCGATTGTGTCTTTGACGCGCTCCACTTGTCTAGCGTACCAGGCATGGTTCCCATTGTCAGGTGGAAGGATAGCACCGCTTTCGGACCAATTCGTGAGCGGTCGCGCGTTCCCAAGGCCACTGTTTTGACGAATGAATATATGTCTTATCTCGCATTGTGACCAATCAACTTCTCGGACCAGCTCGTCGTCTAGGAACCGGGTCCGGGCCACTTGGTCGCTAGGAAGGAGGAACGAAGATACTGGAGCGCTTGCCGGTCGCTGAAGTTTTCCCATGAGTGACGCCCAACTGTCAGCTGCTCCTGGTATGTTGATTTTGCTAACGTCGTAGCAAACCATGTAACCCCGCTGCCGAGTTTGCGGAAGATAGAAGTCCTTCGTATCCAAAAACGAGCCCGCTAAATCGTAGCTAATGGCACGGTAATCTGCAAGCATCTTATCCCAGTGGGCTCCTTTGACGTTCTCTAGCAGGACAAACGCAGGTCTGAAGGCTTTAACGAAGGCAAGAACGGCGTTCCAGGTGTCTGCGGACTCTCCGCCGTCTCCGAGTCCTTTCTGATGGACGTTCAAGCGTGAGAAATCCACGCAAGACGTACCGGCAATGACCATATCCACATCAGTCGGAATTGCGACCTTTGCCCCGTATGCCGTCGTGGCCTTCGGTTCCGGCTTTTTGACTGCTTCGGTGAGCTCGGTAATATCTCGAAAGATCACCGGTGGCTTGAAATTCCGCTCAATGTATGCTTGTTTGAACGGCACGATCTCCGCGGAGAAAAGATGCTCAATTTCAATCGCAAGCTTGGAGGATCCTCCTTTCAATGATTCGCGTATCATGTCGAGAGCCAGAAGCGGGCTTTCCGTACCGGAGCACATGGTTGCGACTCGTAGGGGTCGGCGATGGAGATGTTTGAGTGCTTTGTCGAGGCCAAGCTCCAGAGCATTGCGGGTGAGATCGTCGAAGATGTCGCTGATTTCGAAAAGTGGAGGCAGCGAGCGCCTTAGACCTTCTTTGCTGCGCTTCATGTCGATCAAGTTTTTCATTTGAGTCGCCTTTTTGGAGCCTGTTCCTGCCTTCAACTTGCTCGTAGATGCAGATGCTGAGTCGTCACGCGACTTGAGGAACAAGGTAGATCGCGCGTTTCCTTTCTTGTTCTTCTTCTGTCCATATTCCTCTTCAGATGCATCTGTAGCTTCCAGAGACCCCTCACTACTTTCGTTGACTTCCTCGTCCGTTGCAAAGTTAGAATCGGTGTGGGAATCCTCTTCTTCAGGTCTGAAGTCTGACATCTCCGAATCTGACTTGTACTGGCGGCTTGAGGCCCGGGCTCGTAGAGACGCCCTTTTCTGTGGAGTTGGGGGCGCAGCGTCCAGAAGTTCGTCTTCCGACATGTCTTTCATGCTGACGTCCACAACGTCCGGCACTCTTGCGGATTTTCGCCGTGGTCTTAATTTGGCCAGTGACTCTGTCGTCCCATTTGCCATGTGATCTTGTACAGCATTAGTACGGTGTGAGACAGCGCGCTTGTGAGGAGATGACGGGCGTGATGCGTCTCCATAGTAGTCCGGAAGTTTGACATAAAGCCGAGATTCGAGTCCTCGATTCCACTCACTTTCGCTCAGCTCGCGGAGTGCAGTCCGGGCATGTGGAGCGGCCACCGGCTTGCTCGTGGTTGAGGCCTTCCTCGTGGTTGCAGAATCGCTCGTGGCCGCTCGAGTTGATGTCTTCACACTGGGCTTCGGGGCTGGTCGTGGTCGTTCGGCAAAGTCCTCGCCATCACTGAGCGTAAGATCGATTGCCCCTCGGGCATTGAAGGTCAATCGACTCTGTCGGCCAGACGCTGTTGAGACGGCCTTCTTTGCGCGCTGTGATTCGAGGGTGGATGATGCTTTCCGCTTGAGCTTCTTGCTGCTAACCACGATGGTATCCCCGTCCGAGACGGGTTCTGTGAGGTCGATCGAGGCGACGACATTTCCAGGGCGATGTCGGCCCATTGTGTCGAAGTGCAGACTATGGCAATGGTCGCATCCTCAGGTCCTGGTTGCAGGTTTCTCGTTGATTACTCCAATCGCGCGTATTTCCAACAACTTCCCCAATGATCCGCGCGGTGCAGCGCAGTGGCCCGGTTTTACCCCGGTTTTGGCTAGTGACTGGTCGAATGGAAAATGCTGGAAGTTAGTTGCAGTGCCGTACAGTGTCGACATACAGTTGGATATGGTGTTGGTGGTGAGTGTGCGCAAGGAAGGCAAGAAGATGAGGAGAATGAGGTGCTGTTCGGCTTGTCGAAGCTTCCAATGCACAATGGGGGAGACGCGTCTTGGAGTCGCGTTCGGTTCTGCCAGAGCGGAGCGGGCTCCTGTCTTCTCACCGCCTTCTTTTCAAGTCCCGCGCCTTCCACGCGCCCACGCTCATGCTCGACCTCATCTCCGGTCACTCCGCCTCACTCATCTTCGTTTACATGCGAAAATCGTTCATCAACAAACGTTCAATTCTTAGGGCATCTAAGGCCGCATGAAGATGCTCGGCTGTCTCCAGCGAATGCGATCTTTCCATTATCATCATCATCATCATCCTCCTCGGGGTTGAGACCGAAATCCGGAATGCAGCATCATGCTCAAGACGGCGCTGCTGACACTCGATTGGAGCTACATGTATCCCAGGCAACGCGTCAAGCACAACATCGCTTTAAATGGAGGGTATAGCACTCAGATCGCAAGTGCAGCCAGTAAGGGAAAGATGCTCCTTCGAACGGGGGATTGGCGGCAGCACAGCATGATTGAAATTGGTGCGATTGTGCCACGTGGGCGACACTTCTCTCTCACAACGTGCGCCATGACCGGATCTGGCGAGCGAGAATCTGGCGGATTTCAAGCTAAGAACGACATGACAGACCAGTGACAACATACCTACTCAATGCCACCGGGCATACCTCCTACCTCCGCGGGTATTAGCCACAAGAAATCCAATAAACACCCAAGCTTTGTTCAATCCTTCGAGCTTGCAGGAATCAGCGTAACCAGGTTTGACGAACGCATCAAGTCACGTAAGCGCCACCGCATGCATGCAGCATGCCGATTCTCGCAGTTCACTCTCGCTCTTGACTGCGCCTTCGCAAACCCACGCTGCGCGGACCATTTTATCGCTCACTGCCTGCGCACTCACCACTTCATTCGCCCTTTCGAGCATTGTTTCTGTGTTGTTTCTTATTGAGATGCCGACATCACAACACGAGAGATGCCTTCATTCCGCATTCCACGGAAGCTCTTCCTGCTAACGGCCGCTCTGCTTATCTCGTCACTCGCCTTTCTCCTCCTCGCTCCACGACTCCCCTCATCTAACGAACTACTCGACGTAGTGAACAGGCAGTCATCGCATAGAACATCATTCTTCCCTCCGCGGCCGGATCTGTGCGCTGGCCACGATCCTCGAATCGAAGATGGCAACTTCTGTGCTGATTTCCCTAAGGACCTCCTCAACGACATCCAAATTGTCGTCAAGACTGGAGTCGGAGAGCGAAACAAGCTGGAGGCCTTACTGGACACATTCGGAAGCTGCATCGACAACATCCTGATCATGTCCGACGTCGCCGATACCGTTCGAGGTCACAGAGTTCACGACGTGCTCGCCGAACTCCCAAAATCCTACGCTGAGGATAATCCAGATTGGAAGGCATACAAAACGCAGAGAGCAGCATTCGCGTCTGGAAAGACCGTCGACAAATCTGCAGAAGGATGGAAGCTAGACCGCTTCAAATTCCTTCCCATGATCGAGAAGGCTTTCCAACTTCATCCAAATGCGAAGTGGTACGTGTTCATTGAGACCGATACGTACCATTTCTGGGACACTCTCTTTCGCGTTTTGGGGGACATGGATCCAACGAAACGACATTACATGGGTACTGCAGTCCCTGCAGCCGACAATGTCTGGTTCGCATATGGCGGTGCTGGGTTTGTTCTTTCGGGAGCATTGGTGCAAGACATGAACTTGGGAAGAACAGAAGAGGAAAAGATGAGCTTGAAGTACTCCGACCTGGTCAAAGGCGATTGCTGCGGCGACACGTCGCTCGCGTACTCCCTGTACCGCGAGTTCGAAGTTCGCGTGCAAAACTTGCATCCTACCTTCTCCGGCGACGAGCCACCATGGCTTGAAGTCGACAGACCGAGAAGATGCGTTCCGCTGCTCGCGCTTCATCGAGTGCAGCCCGAGAAGATGAGAGAGTTGTGGAGATGGGAAAGATGCAGGAGAGAATCAAAACATCCCTTGACGTATCTGGATATGCTGGAGTTCAACCTGGCCCCAGTCATAGGCTCTGCGGGCAGTGTTCGGACATACTGGGACAATGGCGCGAACTTCGCACAACCAGAGCACAACTCTACCGCCGAAGCATGTTTTCGAGCTTGCGAAGCATCAGACTCGTGCTTACAGGCAACGTGGTTTGAGAATGCTTGCCAGCACGCGGCGTTCGCTCGTCCTGGTATCAAGGTGGAACACGCCATGAGAAGTATGTGGAACATGAAGAACTTGGAAAAGCTGGGATGGAGGCCGGGGTTGGTCAACACGAGAACTTGCAATACCTGGTGGGTGGATTGGCCGAAGCCCAGAATCAGCCCGTGATGAAGTTGTTCGAGCGCTGAAGCGCGGGGAGACAAGCATAAGAAGAAGCAGAGACGAGCCGGACAAGACACAAGGTCAAGTCTAGTTGGTTTACGAAACACAGCTAGAAAACACGGCATGGTGGATGCTTTGAGAGCTTCCACACGCCTATTGCGCTGTGGAGTGAGGGCATACGATTCGCCGATGGTTCTGAATGGGGTGAGCGGAGTAGTTTTCGCCATTGCCATCTTGCAAGAAGCAGAAGGCCGCTGCTGAAGCTGAAGAAAGCGTCTTGTGAGTGCGACGCAACAGCAACTTTCCAAACCATGACTGATCGTATGAACTGTGGACAGCGTGCAAGTCTACGAGAGAGAGATGCATACAGCACGCAAGAGATTTGTTCAAATGGATGATTCAGTAGTACCTCGCGTTGGAGCAAGGTCAATCCTATCCAGATTAGGCGATCCAGCACCTCTGTCCGCGTGTCGCGCCCGCGTCCGCGCCCGCATCGCGGATAGCTTTCATCAACGTCGCTTCCATTTCCTCTCAACCTGCATTTTGACTTCAGCTTATACAAGAAGCAGGATGACGTCCGAGATTCTAGAACACTATAAGTACATGTAGGCGCACAGAAGACCGGTCACTTTCGTTGATCCGACCATTTCACCTTGCACCTTGCCATAAGACTCCACTCTCAATCATGGCCACTCACTCCCTCCAGGACAAAGTCGTCCTCGTAACCGGCGGAGCCTCTGGCATCGGCCTGGCAACAGCCAACAAACTCCTCGAATGCGGCGCTCTCGTGAGCATCTGCGACATCGACCAAAAGGCCCTCGACGCCGCCAAGGAAACCCTCCAAGCCTCCTCATCCAAAATCCTCTTCTCCCAAATCGACGTAACAAACGCAGAAGCCGTCCAAAAAGTACTTGCAACCACGACGGAAAAATTCGGCCGAATCGACAGCGTGGCCAGCATCGCCGGCACAGGGGGCCATCGCCTCGGCCACGAATCCATCTGGCAAACCTCACAGGACGAATACAACTACATCATGGACGTGAACGTGCGATCAACTTACAACGTCCTCTCCCAGTCCTTGAAACCTCGAGTCTTGTCCGAGCAAGGAGGCAGTATCATCTGCGTGGGTAGTATGTTCTCGCAACAAGGCTTTGAGAAGGGCGCTGTGTTCGCCGCGTCTAAGCATGCTATGGTCGGGATGGTCAAAAGTACTGCGAAGGAAGTTGGAAGTAGAGGGATTCGCGTCAATGCTGTTCTTCCTGGTGCGATTGATACGCCGATGCATCAGCGGAATATCGCTAGTGGGTTCCCTATATCGGATCCGGATTCGCCTCTTCCGAGGTGGGGGAAGGCTGAGGAGGTTGCGGAAGTTATCGTGTTTTTGCTGAGCAAAGAGGCTTCCTTCGTGACGGGAGCAGAGTATCTGGTTGATGGCGGCGCAAACGCATAAGAAAAAAAGATTGAAACAAAAGTCGTCGAACTGGAGCTCACCGCCAACGCACATATCAAAGCAAAACTTCCACACGTCGTGTGTGTGTCGCCAGAAAGACAAGAAGGACTAGACAGACGACATACCTTATCAGAAGAAAATAGCAAAAAAACAAAAAAGAACCCAACTTCTTCCACGAATGCCTGCAGGTCCGAATCGTGTCGGAAGGAATGACTTAACGAAAACTCAGGGAATCACATCATTTGAAAACCGCATTGTCGGCTGGATTGTTTGGCACTGACCACGAAGGTCATAGATTGATGTCTTGCGGGTGCCTTGGTTTTACTTCATTTCTGAACGAAGGGCAGGAATTAAGGATTATATGGCTAACAGACCGCTTGCGCTTGGCTTCTGGTCTTGTTTCCATTTTTGTTGTTCGATCGTCTCTTTCGCCAGGGTGGGAACTACGGCGGCTGGGAGCAGCGATAGAAGGAGCATACCGCTTCTGCCACGAATTGTAACGATGTGGCAATTCACAGTCCAAATCATTTGAGAGCTGCGAGCCGGGAAGTGATCTCTATGGCGGGGCGAGGGCAAGTGCTGCGGCGCGTGTGGTATGCAGGCAGTCGCGTTCGTAGCCGCGAGCCGCGATCTTCTGACCGCTGATGACTGCAACTTTTCCTCTGCTCATGCACGCTAACATAAGCAACATTGAAGCCAAACATCCTACAAGAAGTCATCATGGCAGCGCTACCACGCCAACACAGCGATCGCATGCAGGGCTTACGGGAACAGATTCTGTGTGAGTGCCCAAAGACAAGCCTCGTCCGTACACGTTGCTGAACCTCTACTGTCAGCGAACGCTGCCGTCGCCTTCCCCAAGATTACCAAAGACTGCTTGGAAGCAATTGTCCCCGCCACGAATCCGTCGGATACGTTCGACATCATCATCCGCGCCAACAAAACGAGCAAGCTGTTCCAAGCCGACCTCGTCTACGGCAGCCTCGCCGATCCGCGGGTCGCTGCTCGCGGCTGGTTTTCCATGACTCCTGAGCTTGCGCTGGAGATGTTGCTGCGGGCGCTATGTAGCCTGGTCAGAGAGACCTTCAAGACTGAGGAAATCAAGGATGGCTGGGATACGTGGGGAGGCACGATCGACAGGACCCTTCTCTAGTAGAGCATGTCGCTGAAAGTACAGCCGGGAAGCGAAGAAGAGTTCCGATCACAGTTGATAACAAGTGATGGTGCCAGGGAGGAGCCTCGTGTATGGATGTTAGGCAACGCAGTTTTGTTTTGGATACGACATTGGCATCTTACTGCACCGCATCGAATGCTCCAGCATATATTGTAACTAGCTCACTAGAACTGACACGATGAAGGCCAGAATCACGTCGATTGAGTTGATCGCATCCGGTCCTGCGAAGTAGACACACCTGAGTGTAACGTGGGTCGACAAGAGCTAGTGTCACCAGCTAGGAATCGGTCCTTCGTCAAAGTCAGGCAGTTCACGATGCTCCAGCGTATGGTCCACTACCATATTGATGGAGTTCATGATATAGCAATGGGCGGCGTGGATGAGGTGAGGTTGGTGTGAAAGCATCTACCGCGCAGGGGAGAGGCGGGCCCCCGTCTCTTGGCATCTTCGGCATCGCCCGATCGCGCGGATGGCAGCCTCGATCACCCCAGCTCTCCCACTCTATCGTCCCCTCCACTCACTTCAATCTAACTATACTGCCTTTCGTCTGACCTTGTTGGAGAGCTCGGAATATCGATTGAACGCTCGCTGAGCCGACCGTACGATCCTCGGAGCGCCGAGACGGAGCGCGACAAACTCACTGCGAACCAACGCTCGCCTATTACCTATCCTCCATCTACGGCCCAGCGAACCACTCGGGACCGCAATTTAGCTCGCACATGACTCCCATACCTTTATTTCAGAACTGCTCCCGCCCGCAGCGACGATTTCGCATCCCATCTTCGATCATCTCTCCCACCAACCCCCAAATCCACCACGCAGTATGGCGCAGGCGCCAGGACAGCCCGGAGGGCAGCAACAAGTCCCCATGATCAAGCCCGAACAGATCGACAAGCTCCCGTTTTTGAACGACGACCAGAAAGAGCAGTATCGTAATGGGCTCATCAATCTTTGGAACTCGTTCAACAACAGTGCCCCAGACAGCGACGTGCGCAAGCAGGCTGGAGAGAAGATCCGCATAGCTAGCCAGAAACTCATGACTCAGCTGGCACAACACCGTGCCAATGGGAGACCAGGTTCGGGAGGAGGACAAAGGCCAAATCAGCCACAGCAAGGCGGCATGCAGCAGCAGCCGCAACAGATGGGACAACAGATGGGTCAGCAAATGGGCCAGCAGATGGGTCAGCCCAACATGCAGCAGCAGCAACAGATGGCTCAGGCGCAAGCTCAAGCCCAAGCTCAGGCTCGCGCTCAAGCTGCTGCACAAGGTGGACAAGGTGGACAACCCGGACAGCAGCAGATCCAGCCGTCGCAGCTTTCGCAGCAGTCTCAGCAGATGCTGAATTCGGTCAGCGTCTTTCGTCCGGCAAACATGAATCCGCAGCAATATGAGGGGCACAAGAATCATTGGCGGCGCGATGCGATTCAAATTCTCGCCCGGCGAGATCAGATCATCAACAGCGCAAAGCAGATGAACCAGCAAATCAATCAGTACAAGGGACAAAATCAAGAGGTTCCTCAGCCGCTTCTTCAACGGTTCGAGGACGCCAAGAGGGGCATGGAAGCGGCAAATACTCGGTGGGCTGCTTGGAAGGCCAAGGGCGAAGGCAACGCGCAGCAGCAACAACAACCCCAGCAAGATGGTATGCATCAGCCTCAGGCACCAAACCAGACCCCTCAGCAACGACCATCCACGCAGCAGGGCATGAACGGCGCTCCACAGCAACAACAGCAGCAGCAGCAGCAGCAGCAGTCTCAGCAGACGCCGCAGCAGCAGCAAGTTGATGCCAATATGAAAGCGGCTAGCACGGACCAGCGAGCCTCGGTGTCGCCGCCGCAGCCTCAGAGCGGTTTTGGACAGCAACAACAACCTCAGCCAGGGCAAAATCAGCAAACTCCCCAGGGCCAACAGAAGATGCCTCAGCAGCAGCCCCAACAGCCGCAACAAGGGCAGCCGCAACTCCAGCAGACACCGCAGTCTGCTACACAGCCTCAAGCCCAGCAGAACTTTCCTCAGCAGAATCAGCAGATGCAACAGCAGCAGCAGCGCCCGCCGCAAATCAACACTCAAGCAGCACAAAATGCAGCGCAGATGGCGTCGCAGCAGCAGGCGGGTTCTGCTACGGGCATGCCAAACAATGCCGGCCAGCAGCCGCCGCAAAGACCTCAAATGCTGAATCAGCAGGAAGCGCTTTCACGTGCGGCCAGTGAATACAACAAGACGGGCCAGCAGCAAGCGCAACAAGGGCAGCCACAGCAACCTCAAGTTCCCAATGGTCTTCCCTTTAACAATCAACCCCCAAACTCTGCGACTCAGCAAAATACGCCTACATCTGGATATCCCAACTTGCAGACTACCCAGACGAGCAGCGCGAATACCAAATTCCCCATTCCAAAGACGCTGCAGCTCGACCCGCGTACACAGCAGCCGGTTGCAGGTCCACCTTCGCGTCCCACGCTCAACAACCAGGGCATGATGTACAACCCTGGTGTCGCGCGGCCACCTCCATATACGCTCGAAGGCGAAGGAGACCGCGTGCTTAGCAAGCGCAAGCTTGACGAGCTTGTGCGCCAGGTCACTGGCTCTGCGCCATCCTCGGACAACAGCGAGTCGTCGTCTGTGCTCGCGCCTGAGGTTGAGGAGTCGATGCTCACAGTGGCGGACAACTTCGTAGACGATGTCATAACCTCAGCGTGTCGCCTCGCGAAGCTGCGCCCCAACCAGACTCTGGATATCCGCGACATCCAGATCGTGCTCGAGCGCAACTACGGCATTCGCATCCCGGGTTACAGTCTGGATGAGGTGCGCACCGTGAGGAAGTTCCAGCCTGCGCCAGGCTGGCACAGCAAAATGCAGGCGATCCAAGCAGGGAAGGTAATGGGTCAAAGGTGAGAAACACATAATGTTCGCTAAATGCTCGCACATGCTAATTCGACGTATTAATAGGGATTCTTAGGCAGGATCCTCTCGTGACCCTAAACCTACCAGCGTCACCTCTGCGCCTGCGCCGGGCGAAGGCCACTCTCCGGTCGCCGCAACGAACGGCAATACGAAGAAGCGCCCAAGTACTAGCAAGCCGCCGTTGCAGCAGAACACCCCAGCCGAGACGCCGTCGCCTGCGAACAAGAAAGCGAGGAATGGCAGCAAGTCTGTGAAGGCGAATGGGAAATAGAAGGCTCCACAGAATTCTCGAAATTCTCGTGACTACTTCGTTTTGAGATGGATGATACGGCGGAGATCGACTTGGTTTTTGGAATTCAAATTCTTGAGCGAGGCGTTGACGGAGAAACAACATGGTTATTGGTCTTGAGATCCGGACACTCATCGATTGCTTCATGCATACCGGACCGCTGTCTTGATAGTACTAGTGAGAAGCTTGGTAATCAACACGATTCTATAATGCTTTTATTTGGTATCTTTTATTCATCTCATCGACATGCACTGTGGCCCGGCTTACGACACACCTTCCACCTTCCAGACTTTGACGGCGGCATCAGCTCCGGCACTGATGACTTTGTTCTGCTCCGTCCAAACGACTCCGCCAACGCCCTCCTTGTGCGCATTCAAAGCCTTGACTCGCTTTCCTGGATCCGCAAGGCTCCAGACCATGACATTCGTGTCTAACGCTCCGCTGACAGCTTTCTTGCCATCGGGTGACCAAGCAACACAAGTGACCCGAGCCGTGTGCGCAGACCAGCGATTCGTCTCCAGAGCCCAGGATCCGGAAGCGTTGCTGTAGACGAAGATCTTGCCGTTCGATAGACCGACGGCGAGATGCGAGCCATCTGGGGAGAAAGCGAGGGTGGAGATTGGCGATGTCGCGTCTTTCAAGGTGGTCATATCGTCGAAGGAGACTGGCGAGCCGGCTTTGAAGATGCGGACAATTTTGTCATCTGAGCCGACTGCTACTGTCTCTGCGTCAGCAGCAATGCAAGTCGGTGGAGATGGAGTCTTCTGCTCGGACACCTTGCTGCCTTCGGAATACGAAGTAATACCAGCAGCTGTGACTACAAGAGTATGAGCTTTTCCTCCTACAGTGGCAACTGCGACGCCCTTGGGTTGGCCCTCTGTCTTCACGGCGTTGCCGAGGAATGAGGATTGAGATGAGTCGACGGTACGGAGAGTGTCGTCCCAGCCGACACTGTAAATACGCCCTTCCTTTGGTGAAGTGCTAATTCCAGAGACGTAGTTCGAGTGCATCTCGCCATCAATCAGGTCTGCGGTGCCCGACTTAAGGTCCCAGGATCGAGAGCGGCCCTCGTAGCTGCCAGTCCAGAGCGTAGTACTGTCTGGTGCAGACGATGCAGCGGTAATGGCCTTTTGGTGGCCTCGCACCACCCTGACAGGCTTATCACTGCTCTCCTGGAAGTAGTTGAGGTTCCCTTCCAGATCAACAGAGATGATGAGCCCATCACTCCTGCCCTGAGGCCAAGTAACGCCAACCTGCTGGTCTGGCACCGACACACCGTCGCCTCCCATTCTCCAGCTCTTGGTACACTTGCCAGCCTCCACATCCCAGATCTTGACCGTCTGATCTCCACTGCATGTGACGATCTTTTTGCTGTCCTTGTCCCAACTGACCCCGAAAATGCTTCCCTTGTGCTCTCCATTTCCGATCTCCTTCACCGCCTCCCCGGTCTTGCCATCGTATATCCAAATCTTGCGGTCGCTCCCGACAGTCACCAAATGTGCACCATCAGGACTAAATTGGGTTCCATAAATGTACTTCTCGTGCTTCCCTCTCACGCTTGTGTTGAACTTGAACGGAGCTCCGTGGAAGAAGCACATGCTCATGTCATCGCTTCCGGTTGCAGCACGCAAAGGCCTCTGCTGCCGCACACTCACGCAATTGATTTGCTGCGAATGTCCTGAGATCTCTCCCACGCTGTTGCCTGAGTCTGCCGTGATGCAGTGTCCGAATCTCTCCTTCCCATCGCCGACAGCGATAATTCGCTGACTGTCTCCATCCCATGCAATGTCATTGATTCGTCCAGCGATAATATGGTATTCTCCCTTCGTGTTCTCAGCTCCTTGTGCGTCCCAGACTCGAACGGAACCGGAAACATCTCCTGAAGCGACGTAGAAGCCAGAGGGAGAAAAGCGAGAGACGGTCGTAGCGGCGGTATGCTGAGTGTACTGCTTCGCAATCGAAGGGTCGTCAATGTTGCGAATGAAGATGGATTTGTTGCTGGCGTAAGTAATGCGTTCACCCTTGGAGTCGGAGGAAAGAGGGGTGGGAGAGCCACGATTCGTAGTGGGCGAGGCTGCCCAAATGGCCTCTGAATCGTCTTGTTAGTTTGGAGTTATTGGCATTGCAATGTATGAGAAGCTGTACCTGACGCGATTGACATATTTGGCAGAGGTGTTGTGCTGCCAAAAGGTTTGTTTGTTGACTCTCAGGCACCGCCAGAAAGATGGAGGGGAGCTGTTTCACTGGCGCCTGCAGCTGCTGACGTCGCAGGAGGCGGATAAATTCCGGAACTCCCGTCCTCCCATGCCACGTGAAGCCAAGCTTTTGGTGTACAACCTTAACTCCGCTGCTATTTTCAACCCAAGCCATCATCATCAACCTCATTTCATCCCCATTGCCATTGCCATTCGCAGTCGGAAGGAGCTGGACTCTCCTTAAATTGGCTATTGCATTAACGGAAATTTCTACGACGCTTTTCAAAGGAGACATCTTGAAGTAATTCAACATCGAATGACGACGACTCTCGCCAACAGCCAGGGGTGCACTTGCAAGCGGTCTTCCGATCCTTAACGACATTCAATCCAACATCCAATAATGGGAGATGACTACGATGACTGGGGCCATCCCATCAAGCCTCGCTATCAACCACGAGACACCACCTTCTGGGGCGGAATAAAAAGCTACTACATCCTCATCACACGACGATACCGAACCCTCTTCGCCACATTCCTATTCGCAATATGTCTCCTCCTTTACTGGAACAACACAGAAGACAACCGACCTCTCCCGGTAAATTGGAAAAACTTTGCCTACGTGCAATACGTAACAGATAACCACAACCTCTGCAACGCCTACATGGTCTTCGAAGCCCTCCATCGTCACGGCAGCAAAGCAGACCGAATCCTCCTCTACCCAGACTCCTGGGATCTGACCGAACATTCCGCCCGAGATCGCAACTCGCAGCTCCTCAACCGCGCACAGAAGAACTACAAAGTTCAGCTCCGCCCGGTCTCCCTCCTCGACACTGACGGCCCCAAAGCCGCCCCAGGAACTCTCAACGCCCCCTCCTCCTGGAGCACTAGCATAACCAAACTCCGCGCCTTCGAACTAGTCGAATACGACCGCGTCCTGCACCTCGACAGCGACATCACCCTCCTCCAAAACCTTGACGAGCTTTTCCTCCTCCCCTCCGCCCCCATCGCCATGCCACGCGCCTACTGGTCCGACGAGAAGCACAAACCCCTCACCTCCCTCCTCATGCTCATCGAGCCCAACCCCCTGGAGCTGCGCAACTTCATGGACATCTTGCAATCCTGGAAACTCGCCCCAGGCTTCCAGTCCGGAAAAAACTACGACATGGACCTCTTGAACCACCGCTTCGGCCACTCAGCCATGGTCCTCCCCCACCGCCCTTACGCGATGCTCTCCTCGGAGTTCCGCGTCCACGACCACAAGCCCTACCTAGGAACCATCAACGCGCCGCGCGACCACTACTCCAAATACGACTGGGACGCACAGCGCGCCTACGACGAAGCGAAACTCGTGCACTTCTCTGACTGGCCGCTGCCGAAGCCGTGGGTCATGTGGCCGCACGAGGGCGTGGCGGAGATGCAGCCCGACTGCGGCGAGGCGACGCATTGCATCGAGCGGGAGATTTGGAAGAATTTGTACGACGATTTTAGGCATAGACGGAAAGATCTTTGTAGGATTTTGAGCGTGCCGGCGCCTAAGTGGGATGATATTAGGAATGGGACGAAGGATTGATAGAGAGTCGTAATGTACAGATAGGAAAGAAGACTCTTGAGTAGAAATGCACGACTGTATAGAAGAAGAAAATGCGCTCCACTTTGAGGTTTGTTCATGTCATGACTCTTTCGAGTCAACGCTTTGGTTCTTCTCCATACAAGCACAATGGTATCATACTATTCAAGACTAGGTGAGCCGTTTCCAACTCAGCAGTCCACATCAGCAACAACAATCTTCATCATCGCTCGCCTCAATGGTGTCGAGGCCGTGTCCAAATGGTAAAATCCCACACTTTTGATCCTTCTTCATCCCCATTAACATCCAATCACTCGGGAATGGAGGTGATACCGTCAAACGCCAGATGCAACCCCGGACAAGTAACAAGAACGCTGCAAGTCCATCAAATCTATTCAAGTCCATCATCTCCATCATCAGGAGAGGCTTTCGCTTCTTCCTTCAAACAGCAATTGTCTTGATGACCAATTGAGTCATCTTCGTCGTCTTGTTCACGGCCCTCGAGGGCCTTCTAAGCCTGGACGGTCATAGCATGGCCGTGTACTTCTGATCCGGACGGCGGTGCCCTACTCAGGCCGTTAGCTGTGCTGCCTGGTCGGCCAGTCGTGATCGGGTGTCGCGTCGAAACATTCGTACCAGCAGTGTCAGGCGCGTCTTCACGCGCGAGAGATCGGAAGTGTCCGGCGAGTTCCTTGATCTCACTGTCGATCTTCTCGTGCTCAGTGAAAGGATCGTACATCCTCTGCCGAATGTACTCATCCAGCTCCTCGTCGCTGATGTTACGCAGCGCAAGCTCTCGGTCCATGTGATCTTTCTGCGCCGCACGGATGACGCCGCGGGTCACAGTGACAGACACATCACGGATTCGGGCAATGTCGGGGTACAGCCAGTTGGCGTTGACCTCTTCGGGCAGCAGCGATGTGCTTAAAGCTTCTGCCGAGGCATAGATCATGTTCTGTGTGACGTTGACGGCCTTGGAGAGGATAGCTCCGAGCCCGATACCTGGGAAGACGTACATGTTGTTCCCTAGAGTGAGCGGATAAAAGTTTAGCGCATGCCTCGGACTTCTTGTTCTGGCCTCGGAACTTCATGTGAACTTACCTTGCCCGGGAACGAGCTCTTTGCCCTCCCACTTGAGAGTTGGGAAGGGCGAGCCAGAAGCAAACAAGCAGCGGCCATTGGTGTACTTGATTGCTTCTTCGAAAGTGCATTCGGATTTGCTGGATGGGTTTGACAGCGGGAAGATGACCGGCTTGTCGTTCAGCTCTGCCATCCTCTGCAAGATCTTGGGAGTGAACGCTCCACCGATAGTAGAGAGCCCCATGAGAATTGTAGGCTTGACGTATTCCACAACCTCTTCCAGAGTCTTGAACTGTTGGCCCTCGTTGTCGTCACGCGCAAAGTATACCTTGTGCTCTGCGAGGGGCCGACCGGGGCGATCCAGCGTCACAAGTCCTTGCGAGTCGACAAGCCAGAACTTCTTCTTTGCTTCCTCTTCGGAAAGTCCCTCCTTGATGAAGAACTCAGTGAGCTGCTTGGCGACACCAACACCAGCCGAGCCAGCTCCAAGGAAGACAGCGCGCTGGTCGTGAGGTGAAGTACCAGACTGCTTGACAGCGTTGATAAAGCCGCCGAGAATAACGGCACCAGTGCCCTGGATGTCATCGTTGAACATGGTGTAGGTGTCCTGGTAGCGCTCGAGCGAAGGGAATGGGTTCTTGAAGTCCTCGTACTGGATGACGATGCTGGGCCACCTTTCAGTGAGAGCAGCCATCATCTCGTCGAGGAACTCCTTCTCTTCCTCTGGAGATACCTTGTCTCTCCTACTTCCCAGATACAGTGGGTCGTTTCGGAACTCCTCGTTACTGGTACCGAGATCCAAGCACAATGGAAGAGTCCTCATGGGATGGATACCAGCACAGGCAGTGTACAGGGAGAGCTTGCCCACGGGGATACCCATGCCGTTGATGCCAAGGTCTCCGAGACCCAAGATGCGGGAGCCATCGGTGACGACGGTGATTTCGACCTCGTGTGGCCAGTTCTGGATGACAGAGTGGAGGTGCCCCTTGTCCTCGTAGGAGAGGTAGAGACCTTAGATGCTGTCAGGTCGTGCTTCTCAAGGTGGCTTTTGTGAGACTTACCCTCTGGCTGAGTGTACAGCTCAGACCAACGCTGGCAAGCTTCGCCAACAGTTGGCGTGTAGATCAACGGAGTGAGCTCCTGCACGACAGTCAGATATCCAATGTATAATCCAAGCTATTTCTTTCAAGTTCTGACCTTGACATTGTTCGCCAACAAGCGGTAGAAGAGGTTAAAGTTGGTGTTGCGGAGGACAGAGAGGTATTGATACTTCTCAATGTCCGTCTTCTTCTTGTCGAGAATGGCCAAGGCTGATCAGTGTCAGCACGTGGTCAATCCCAGTATAGGCATGCTCTTCAAGTGTCAATCTCACCCCTCTGGCTCTGGTTCTCGAAGCTCTCGACAGCGGGTGGGATGAGGCCGTAGGTCTTGAGGTACTTCCTCGTCTCGACGCGATGGGTGGTGTCATAGTCGGTACTGTGAGGCGGCGGCCAAGATTCAGTATGCGGGGAAGGAATTGATTTGATTCAGAGGGCTATGGCTAAGAACATACGGAGCAGGGTGGACATGGCGCTCGCTCATGTGGTGGTGGGCCGCCGCATGCTTGATGTTGGCGGCGGGCTTGGGGCCAGGACGGTTGAGGGTCATCGCGGTCTTTGGAGACGAGGTAAAGTGCCGACCAGGCGTTCGTGGTGCTCTTGCAAGTGTGGGATTGGAGATTGGGGATCTCGGGGTTGGTCGCTGTTGCGGGAGAGGGTTGTGGCGGTGATGGAGTGGAGAGTTGCTGGCAGAGTGAACAGTCGTCGAGGTCGAATGGGTTCGCAGAGGAATGTTCGCGAGTCGGGAGAACGAGGAAGCAGAGGAAGCAGTCGAGGGCGGCGGGCCGGCGAGGGTTATAAGGGCGGGAGGGCGTGTCCAGCGCATGAGGTACAGAGAGAAGAGTGTGTGGAGGGAGGAATGGGTGGATGTGTGGAAGCGAAGGAAGAAGTCGGGTCGGCAGTCGATCAGCGCGCGCGGTGTTTGAGAGCTCTGTCGCCGTGGCTGCTGCTGCTGCTGCTGCTGAATGTTGCTCTGTGCGAACGGACGAGATCAGTGCTGACCGGGACGCGAGACGAGACACAGACAGGGCGCCGTTTCGGGTCGAGTGTCGGGCCCGCAGCGTAAGAATGGGTCAGAAATAATTCAATATCGTGGTCCTGCAATCGACTCTGGCTGACCCGCTGCAGTCAGATGGGAGGGATGTATTATCGTCCGTCGTCCGTATCGCGTCTCGCAGGTTGTCTTTATTTTAAGCCCGCAAGCCGTTTAGGATCGGTTATCAGGGCGTTGAGAGGTGGACGATAGGGCCGTGTTCCGTAGGGCAGCAGTATCAATCAATGCGCAGCTCACTGTTTGGCAATGCGAACCAACATTTCCATCGTTTCGCATGGCATCGGCATTGGAAGCTGCGCACTCGCGCTGGAGACCCGATGGCGCCTTCGGCCATTCCCTCTTATACTCACTGGTCCATCGCATCCCGATGCCGCCCGTTCCCTGCACTCGACGAGGGTACAATAATATTCCTCTCACTACTCCTCTCCCCCATCCCGCCCGCAAGAGAGGGGAGCCCGCTGCCGCCGCCGGGGGAGTCATGGCAGCGGTGACTGTGTCTGCGGTATCGTGGCTTTCTTGGACCCTTCTTCTCGGAGCAGATCGTGTGCGCGTTGGAGCTATGCCCTCTTCAGTAACTATGCATGCATCCACCCTGCACGCCTCCAACTTGATTAGCACCCACTCGGTGAACCGGGGAAGAGCTCAGGAACGCCCGCCCGTTGCAAGAGAAACAGCTTGCACGCCGAGACCCGAAGGGCTACATGAACGATAGCGATGAGAAGAGAACAAGGGAGACTGCCAGAAATACGACAGTTGCGCACGTCCATCCCAAGCAACACCAAGCATCGAATATCACGTTGCACCCACGCGAGAGTGGTCTTGGAAGAATTAATTCTGCGACACCCTTGCTTCGCAGCAGAAACGAAAACGATGCTCCCGGATCACACACAGGCTTGTCTGCGATCGGCTGCAGGTCCCGGAGCTGTCTCCAGTCAGCAGAAAATAATCAACTCTGCTTCGCTCCGTCGGCCCCTGGAGCCGGTGTGTTGGTCGGGACTGCGAACAAACACGATGTTCGATGCTCGTTCTCACCACTCGCCTTCCATTCACCGACATGTACACACAATGCGATGTTGCTTTGCATGTGAAAATTGCTGCCTGAGGCCGTCGCGCCAAGCACTCGAGCTCAACTGGAGCTCTCGTGAGGCGACGTCATTTACCATCGCGTCGTCTGCGTGAGCTCTCTCTCCAGGACTGACCGCAAAACTTGGAACACATCGAGAAAGCTGACTTGGTGATTGAAGTTTACTTTGTCAAACGATTGGTTGAAATGATGTACGAAGGATGAACACACGAGCTCCTTCCCCTCAGGCGCTGAACGCGGAAAGGTGAGCTTGCGGCAGGCTTCATCATCGTGACATACGCGCGTGTCGTGTTCCTTCAATCCATCAACCTCCTCCAGCGGTCGCGGTTCAAACAACCACCGCAGCACAACATGTCTTCCTGTTTCGGATTCCGCAAGAAGGGCTCGAACGATGACCGAGAGCCGCTATTACCTCAATATGAGGACGACACCGAGTTGCAGCGAAAGCTGCACCAGAAGCTCCACACGTATCAGATGTTTCGGGCTTTGGGCAATGGATTCATGCCCAGCACCGAACAGATCATAATCAATCTGCGTACTCTTCTGGCCAGTGATGTTCTGAATGCAGACAACGCAGATTTGTCAACGAGTGGCAGGAGGCTGGTCCGGTATACAAGGCAATGGATCCAGCAATTCATGGACTTGATTCAGCACAAGAACGACAGAGATCAGATTCAGGATATCATTTGGTTCCTCAGCAAGAGCAGAATATCAGTAGATGTTGATGACCTAGCTGAAAGAGCAAGGCGAAGCAAGGCCAAGGCGGACACGGTCGCGGCCTACCAAAGCCTTCGCACCGTGGGCTCATTGCTGCTGACCAACTCGGACTTCAGGGTCTTCCTCAGCGATCTCAATGTCATCGGACGTGAAGTCTTCAAGGACTCTGCGTTCGCATTGTCCAACGCAGCAGAAGAGGCAGGCAAGAAGTTGGAGCCTTCGGAACAGGAGCAGCAGACCGTTGCGAAGCCCGGAGCAGACGCAAACAAGGAGACACCATCGACACAAGAGCTGGAGGACGACGTTACAGAGGTCAGCAAGGTTGTTGCGAACGGCAGTGCTCAGGTTGCGAAGACGGCCACTGAAAGTACGGCCGACAAGCTGTCTGGGGACGAGGGCAAGACTTTGGTCAACCGCCTGAGGCAGGTTGTCATGAATCTGCGAAAGCGAGATGACTATTCCGAATCCGTCTCGATGCTGTCCCTTCTGCTGAAGCGGTACGCTATGGCTTACTCTCGTGTGGCTGAGGATGTCACCAATGTGGCAGACCGCGATGTGCAAGAAAACGAGGCTATGGATCGCGCCGTCCACAACATTTGGATCTTTGTGACCAGTTTTGGCGATAAGAAAGAGTGGGAGAAGACTGAGCAGCTCTACAAGCAAGTCATGAGCCACCGAGAAAAAGACCCACAGTTTGAGAGCATGATGGTGGACACTGGAAACTCCTTGCAGAAGCTCTTCACCGACCCTGAGTTCTTTGAGAACGCGCAGGAGAAATTCAAGCAATTGAGAAGCCAGAGTCAGAAGGCCGGATCCGACAGCAACTTGAGCAAAGACGTGCAAGCTTTGTTGCAGCAGATCGAGAAGACGTTCCAGAGCGTCATTCAGGACGAAGACATTCACAAGCTCATCACAACCAGTCTTCGAATTTTCAAGGTGCTTTCACCATTGGGAAGTGCGACTAATCCAGACTTGCTTCACGACGCGGTCAATGTCTTTGTTCCACTGGCCATCAGCGCTATTCAATACCTACCGATACCTAGATTGGAAGTCAGCACACCGGAAGCAGATGTTCTGCTTGAAAACCTCATCATCGAGCCTGGAAAGACTGTAAACGAAACTTCATTCCTCCCATACCGTCTCAAAGTGGAGACGTACAATGACCTCGAAATTCGAAAAGCGAAATTCCGTACCACGACCGCCACGACCAACCTCATGACCATCAAGATCGACGGCCTCTCTGCAAAAGCAGACGAAGTCGGCTTTTGGCTACGCGCTCACAAGGGACTCTTCCGTCTGGCCGATGAAGGAATTGCAAATCTTGCGCTTGACGACAAAGGCATTGACATCCACATCGACGTCGAGATTTGCCGAGAGCGTCTTGAGCAGATCTTGACGCTCAAAGCTGTTCGCGTGCACATCCACAAGCTCAACTACCAGTTCCGCAAGAGCAAGTTTAGCTGGGTAGGATGGCTCTTCAAGCCTCTTTTGCGTCCGATACTGCGCAAGATCCTGGAAAAACAGCTTGCGACTGGCCTGGCTGACTTCTTCCACACGGCGAACCGCGAGCTAGTCTATGCCAGAGAGCGACTGAGAGCAACGAGAATCGCGGATCCAAATGATCTTCTCACCTTCTTCAAGGCTATTGCAGCGAGGTTACAGCCGGCTGAGGATCCGGATCTCTACACCAGAGTCGGTGTCGCTCAGCCTGGTAAGGGTGTCTTCAAAGGCGTGTATGCGCCTGGAAGTATCGTCAAGGTTTGGAATGAGGAGGGAGCGAGGTAAGCTGCACTGATTGACGAGCTGCACTTTGAGAACAAGAGCGTGACTGACCAATCTTATAGGGCCCGCGAGAGAGTGGAAGACTTTGACGCTGGCGGTTGGCGCAATGAGGTTTTTGACACACATGTCAGAGGCTTGACATAGCGAGATGAGCATGAAGCGATGAATTACGGCGATCACGGCGATCACGGCACAAATTGTAAGATACTGTTATCATTGTGGAAGTGGCTGACTCCATTCTGTGTGAATTTCAAAATTCAGTCTGGACAACTTGAGCGCCACCTCCTGAAATCGGCCATCGTCGTCGTCACATCTCCAGCCTCCATCACTGCATCACGTCGAAATCTTCGCTCTCATCCCCAGCCAACATCGCCAGAATTGCCTCTTCTGTTCCCTTCTTGAACTCCCGCAATTCCAGCTTGCATTGTTTCGGAAGCTTCCTTAATGGCCTCAACGTATCCACCGCCGTCTCATCCTGAACATTCCACCATTCACGCGCAATCACCAGCTTCCTCAAATCCCGCTTCGATGCGACGAACGCCCCGAGAAATTCCTTCGCCATGGTCATCGTCTCGTTCAACCCCTTGCCGATGGTGAACAAGGTCAAGCCGATCTCCACATTTCGTACTGGTGGCAGGTGCTTCAGCGCCTCCGTTGATCTCTCGTAGAAGTCGTCGTGGGGTGTCAGATCCAGACGCTCGTCGTCTTCTCGTCCGATTCCGTGGAGGGATACGGTACCAACGCTATGGGAGTGCTCCTCGTGTCTCGCACATCTCTTGCGGAAGCGAGCGTCGATGTGGAAAGCTCCGTTCTTGTACAGGACATCGATGGCTTCCTGGTGAATTTGCTTGGAGACGCGCAATATCGACAGGTTCGGGGCGTCGTCCGTCGGGATTGGAAGACCGGCAGACTCTTTTGGCTCCGGTGCGAGGACGTGGCCGTAGATCATCACTCGCAACTCCGCTGGAAGGTCCATGAAGCGGAATTTGGCTTTCTTGTCCATTTCGAGGAGAGCGTCGATGTAGACTTTTTCGGTTTTGCGGACTTTGATGGGGACGGGACCGCGGCGGGCGACGATGAAATTGTGGAGTTCGCTGCGCTTGCAGACGCGGTAGTTGAGGGCGTACTTTGGGAGCGTCATTGTTGCTGATTGTATCGTTGTGGTTGGAGTTGGGGGTGGAAATTTGATTTGTGTAAGGGTGTTTGATGTTAACACTTGGGAGTTGAGGTGGAGAGTTGGTTGGATGAGAGGAGAGGGGATGGGAGGCTGCGAGGAGGGAGTGATATAGGCCATTCCGTCTTATTGTCCTCACGCTAGCGTGTCCTCACAATAGCATGTGTTTCTGCTCGGATTCGGGAAGCTTAAATTGCCCCTGGATTGTTGGAGGGTCGGTGGTTGACTTCCATTAGGGATTGAAATGCTTAGTAGCTTGACTCTTATTGAAGGCGGTTCATGAAGCACTTGATGGCATTTCATTGGTGCTGCGTTATCGACTTTTCATGGGGATGCGAAAGCCCGGCGACGCAATGCATGTGCCCGCCCAACATTCATATTTTGCTTCCCAATCTCCTTATTCTTCTCAGCCGTCATACAAGACCTTGGCGATGCACAAAGTCATTCCGACAAAAGGATGCCTCCTTTGTGCATTCTGCCCAGATCCTACCTAGTCCTCGTTTCGTGCATATGAGAACAAACAGTGTATGTTGTGCGACTCCAGCCTTCTCATATCCCTTGCCCCATGGCCTCGATAACCTCTCGCTTCTCTTCTGGGTTCCTCCTTTGCTTCCCGGTCCTTACTGTAGCCGTTCCAGTCCTCCTCCACATCTCCAAGAATGCAGTTCTCGCGGCCTCGTCGTCCGTCCATGACCAACAAAAGCCGACACGTTACCGGCAGCTGTCTCAAAGGTGTAAGGGCCTCAACAAGTCTCTCCGCGGAGTTCCCAGAAACGTCGTCATAGACATAGAGAAGCAAACGACGAGCCCTCTTGCACGTTTGCACCAGCGCTTCCAGAAATCTCGGTGGCAGTGCCCACTGTTGAGTTGGGAACCGCACGCTTCCGCTCAATTGTAGAGCCACATTGAATACGCGCAAATTTGAAAATGGGTGTAGCCAAGTGGCGGCTTGAAGAGTCGTCATACTGCTAGAGAATCGCGTCTCCATATCATTGTACCGGCGTTTGCAGCCGAGTTTGGCATTTGCGGTGCGTGCGCCCGTCTCGTCTGGATCGCCTCTGTGAAAGAAGAGCGCCTTGAGGCGCACTGTGCTGTTATCGTGCAGGACTGGCAACGACTCCTTGTAGATGAGCTTTGAGGCTCGAAGTATCTCGGTAAAAGGGAATCGCCTTAACGCATCATTCTGGAGCAGCTCGAGATAGACAAACTCGCGGAGCTCAGGAGGCAGTTCGAGGAATCGAGGGAAGCGCGCTTCTTCGTCCAGCTGTCGAAGGATCTGCAGGTAGACCTCGCGGCGCTTCCTGGGCTCGGCATTGGTACCTAATGCACGTCATGTCAGCTTCATGGCGCTCCGTTCGCAGACTCTCGTTGTTGCAACTTGCCTGTTCGATCCTTAATGAAGGTGTGCATCTCTTCTGCCGTACAGGCCCAGTACTTGAGCGCGTACGTAGGCAGAGTCATGTTGGGCGATACTGGTTGGATTACGGGTGTGTTCGAAGGGTGTGTTGATTGCGAAGAGCAAAAGCTGGGAGGTTGTCGCTTCTTGAGCTGCCGGGTTCACCAGGACCGTGCGTCGGCAAATCCTCGGTTGCGGCACGTGAATTGGGGAGCCTACCATGACTGCTCGGCAGCGCGTATTCATTCGTCTGAGTAGGCATTAGATAGGGTATAGTGATGGCGTTGGAGACGAGAAAGTTCCTTTCTGATCGCCGTTGTGAGTGTCAGCGCAGGTTCAGATGGCTCCTGAGGGGTGAGACCTTTATTGGGGGCCGTTGCTCTGGTCGTCTTGGCCTTCCCGATCGCCCTGGTCTTCCCCGTTTCGTTGACTCTTCTGTAGCCGCTCCGCTCTCAGCTCCTGGTAGCGCTGAACGCCCTTCTGATGAATCTCAAAACCGCCTGCAAAAACCACCTCGCAGTCTTCGGGCATTCTTAGCGCCAGGATCTCAAAAGCACGCATCGGCAGAGCACACTTCTGCTTCACTTCTACCGTGGCACGCCTCAAGTTTCTGAAGTTAGATGCCAGCCCATAAAGTACTCGCAAGAGATTGCGCTCGTCGGGAAGAGGTGGCGTGAAAACGCTACCGGTGCGATGAGGGAAGAGGAGCGAGCTATAGAGTCGAAAGCCCCTACGATCCGTGAAGTCGAGCTGCAGATGTAGTTTCTTGACAAGAGAGATCGACGAATTGTCGAAAGCATCGCCGTCAAAGTCGGAATTCTTTAGAGACCGGTCATCGATGTGTCCGTTGCATACATGAAGCGTGAGCGTCCTGGAAACCAACACGTCCTGTGCTTCTGTGTGAATCTTGCGGTTGGTGATGAGGACATCAAGTCCGAGCGAATTTCCCCATTCTGTTCTCGAGGTGAATAGATCCGCATAGATAAGTATGCGAACTTCGGGTGGAAGGTCCAAAAAGCGAAAGGTGGCCGCTTCGTCGAGCACCCGTAGCATTCCCAGGAGGGCATGACGGTTGACAGGCAACTCGCCTATTTTCATTGTCCGACAGCGCGCTCTGACGAAAGTCTGAAGCTCTGCATCGCTGCAGTTCTGATAGTTCAAGGTACCTTGTGGCCTGGCCATGTTGATCGTGGTTTGAGCTCAGCGAAGAAGATGGCTGTGGATCTGTAGTGGACGATAGATTTTGAACTGCTTGGAGTGTTGATGAAACTGTCTTGCAAGATTGCGCTTGAGAAGCGGGATCCGGCTTTTATGATCTTCTCTTCCTATGTGAGGACAGCTGACAGATTCTGACCCAGAGTCCCGGTGGAGACATAGTTGTGAGGACAGCCGTATGAGCTAACGCCAGGGACCGGACAAGTTGCTGATAAGAGCCTAATGGCTATGTTTTGCTTGCTACTGGCATGGACTGCATATCTGTAAGCAACAATGCAAACATCACCAACCAAACTCACCACGGCCCACTCAAGATCAATCTTCATCGCCTGCCAGAAGGGTATCATTCCATATGACCTGCAGACCTGGCCTCCCACGACTCCTCAGATACCCTCAAACTCCTTTTTCAACACCTTAGATCTCATCCTTTGCAATCATAATGCCATATGGATCACGATCGACTTCGCTAACGTGGACTTCAACCGCTTGGTCGTTCAGCGCGTCCATCACTTCGTCGCTGACTCCGTCCTGTGATTTTTCTGCGCTACGAAGTTTGTCCCACTGGGCACTGTCAGCTCGCCAAACGCGAAGTCTATATGTGCTCTGCACTCACCTCGTGCTTCACTGTCTTCTCCAATTGTGGCTTCAGCACCGTATGCAAGAAACCTCTCTCGGTGTTGCTGTGGAAGAGAGAAATGACGGCTTTGCCCTTCTCAATTGCAGCCAACGCTTCGTGGTGCGACAGCTCTCCTGTGAAGTAAAGGTCGACGTCTTCACCATCTTGTTCAGCCGCGGCGAATAGACCGCCTCCAGAGCCAGCGCACAGTGCGATGCTACTGATCATCATCTCACTTGCCTGCTTGCCTTGAGGAACAGCGATTGGGAAGCCTTTCGGATTTCCAAGACCGAGCCCAATACGATCGATGATGTCGACCAAAGGGACCGGTTCTGCGAGGTGGATGATTCTACCCATACCAGCACCTGGGTATCCTTCGACTGTCGTCTTCTTGATCGGATACCGCTTGTGTTGGTGGTTTCCGAGATTGAGAGCGCGCTCGTTCAGAGAAAGTTGGGAGGGGTGATGCTGCAGCATATAGACCGGTCGCTTGGCGTCGCTTAACGAGGCGTTCTCAGAATTGGGTTGCGAAGCATCAGCGGGCGTCTGTTTGCCCTCTCCCTCACTTGCGCCATCTTCGAGATTGTCAGGATTGGTTGGAACGCCGGTTACGATGTCTGCAAGCCAGTCGCCCAGACCACCTCGAGCACAATCGACTGCTGTGTGCGGGCTGTAGACCTAATCTCTCCTTCAGCATTGATTCCACAAACGTATGTTCCGGGTTCTCATACACTGATGCCTGCAGCTGCCAATCTCAGCATACTCTGCTGTTGTGTATCCTTCAATGTCAAACTCTTAAGGCCCCTGAAGATGATGGGATCTACGCTTCGCTTCGTGTCAGGTCCAAAAGAGGCATTTTGTCGGCAGGATACTAACGATAGGAAATGACAATCGAATCTCGTCGTTCAATAGCCTCGTCCGCTACGGCTTTGGTGAGATCAATGGTGAGGAGGACGGAGTTCACGTTGCGGCGGACTGGGTCGAACGGGGATTCGAGTAGCACTGCAGGACACATCAGCGAAGCTCCTATCCATGCTGAATATCCAATGCTCTTACGGCCCGTATTGTCAAAGCTCTTATCCGCCAATGCCTCGGGATACCTTCACGTCGTCCATCAGCCTGCCATCTCGCAACTTGTGCCGTGACATATCACCCACAGCTTGCGCATCGCGTTCACGACAGCCCTCGAGTAGGGCGCCGATGTCGCCGGCGAGCTCATCTTGCTGTATGCTCTACTTGCCGTAGCTCTGAACATAAGAAAGAGCAATTGATCTTGGAAGCTGTCAAGAGGTGTCGTTGTTTCTCGACTGGGATCTAATACACCCTTGCCGAGCCGCAGCCCGGAGCCGATACGTCACCAAATTTTGGGAGGGACCGCATGAGATTCATCCCACCTTCACATGCCGAAGAGCTGCGGTCTACTCTTTTTGACATACAACACCACTTCGGAAAGATGTCCGCCCGAACAGACGCAGAAGCGGAGCAAAACCAAATGAATAGCGGTGTCACGCCCGAGACTCTCGAATCGACACTCCGAGAGAAGCTGGACGCGAGCCATGTCGACATTGCCGATCTCTCAGGTACGATCTGATAACTGCTGTCGCTCTTCTACTCATTCGCGAGCTCACATATTTATCACTCTCCAGGCGGCTGCGGCCAAATGTTCGAAGCGATCATTGTCTCACCCCAATTCGCCAAGAAGACGACGTTAATGCGACATCGGTTGGTGAATAATACACTGAAGGCCGAGATCGCGGCGATACATGCTTGGACACCAAAGTGCTTTACACCAGAGGAGTGGGAGAAGAAGAAGGGAGGTGGATGAAGGGGTAAGATATGAGAGTAGAAAAGAGAAGCGATCAGAACATTGGGAAGTGTTCTAAGGAAGAGCTGTAGTAAGAGATGTCTAGATGGAACAACGATACCCATGATTCGGATGGTTGGCAGAGAAAGGAGTATATCGCACTTCCTGCGACGATAGACAGCGTGAAGCTGGCTACAACTACATACAAGGTGGAGAGCATCTCCTAGCCTCCTACGTCTTGCGAACGTATGAATAAGGATAAGTGCAGCAACACGCTCTAAACGAAAGACTTTTTTTCTTGCTGTATTACTGACTATCTACACAAAAGCGTGCTGTTCTACCTAAAAAGCCAGGGGAACTCCGAATGGTCCAACGCCATTTTCTCGAGCATTCTAGAATCAATACCCGCCGACAGTAATAGTCTCCTTTGCAATCGTCGTCGTAGCTGTGGTTGTCTTTGCCGGATCAGTGATCGTCACGGTGACAGTAATTTTCTCATCGTCGTCTCCGGCAGTGCTCGCATCCACAGCGCCTACGCTGCTTGGGTTGATTGGAATGATTGTAATCCCGGGCTTCGCACTGAAAGTCGAGCTGGATGTGGCTGTCGGTTGTACGTAGGCTGGTGCTGAAGCTTGTTCACTCGAGCTCGCAGTCGGCGCTGGTACGTATGCTGGGGCTGAGTCATGTTCGCTTGAGGTCTGAGCGGGTGCTTGACTGCTGTATTGCGGAGCTGAGCTTGATGCAGATGGTTCCTGAGTGTAGATGACAGGCAGGCTGATTGAGCTTGAAGTGGTCTCCGAGTGCGGAGAGTAGGAGAACGATGGTAGGTCTGCGGAGCTTGCGGTCACAGTGGTTGTGCTGTCAAAGGAAGAGACAGAACTGCTGGGCTGAGGTTCCGGGTAAGGGTACGCATAGGCCGAAGACGACACGGATGATGTGGAAGAACCGGCCTCTGAGTGCACCGATGAAGAGACTGTAGGCTTTGATGTATGTGCCACCTCGCTAGAAGAAGGAGCTTGAGTTTGACTTCCGTAAGAGATTGCTTGGCTGGAGGTGCGATGCCCCATTGAAGAAGTCGACACAGTGGCGGAGGTAGCTTCTTCGGGGCTAGATCCCATTGATGAGTACTGAACGGCCGATGAACTGCTATGGGCTGGAGCAGGGCTACTTGTTGTTGGCACAGAATTCTCGGTTGAGTACAGAGGAGCAGCCGAACTTGCGTAAGATGCACCCGAGCTCTCTGTGCCCGACTCGCTCGATCCGGACGCAGCAGGCCGAGAAGATGAGCTGATGGGTGCGAAGAGCGTCAAAGTAGCACTCCCGTGCGTGGCAGTGGCATTGCTGGGGACACGGGCGGTAGCCGACGTCGAATATACCGGCACACTGAGGCTAGAGCTCGATAGCGACTCTGTGCTGGACTGAGTCCTTGAGCTCGACCCTTCCGAGTCTGTACCGACAGTCGTAAACATTGTGAACGTCGTCGTGCTTGAGTAGCTCTGTGGCTTTTCACTGCTTGGCGCTACGGCCGTACCACTAGCATACGCTTGAGCTGAACTTGATGCTTGAGAGCTCAGCGGTGCGTAACTGTAGATGGGGTAGGAAGCGCTCGGCAATGCAGAGTCTGACGTGGTGTGTTCTGAGCTTGAGCTGATCGCAGCCATAGCTTCGGTAGGCAATACTCCATCTCCATAAGCCGAAGGTGACAAGGCGGCAACATGATCGCCAGTCGCCGCGGTGATTGTCGTGGAAGGATGTGTCATGGATGGAGGGTCGATCGAGGACGGTGTGGCCACGGACACGGTCTGTAGCTGCGTGGAAGTCGACGAAGACGAAGGCTTGCTTACTGAGACGCGCCCAGTTTGCAGCTGCATAGAAATCGTCGAAGATGTTGACGCGGTCTCGATCGAATAAGGCTCGACAGCGGATGCATGGCCAGTCTCCAACTGAGCAGATGCTGAGGTCGAGAGCGTTGATTGAGCGAGCGTGGTGTTGGCGTATCTCGGGAGGAGCAGAGGCTTTGCATACGCCGCAGAGGCGCATGCAACCAACAGAAGGATTTCCAGGGCAGAAAGCATAGCGACTGTAGGTAGTAGTAATGCAAGAAGATATTAATAAGAGATTACGACCCGAAGACCAGCTTCAGCGGCAACAGAGACGCAAGGAGAGACAAGAGAACAACGAGAGTGATGCAAGCAGAAGGAAAGACGTAGATCGAGAGAAGTACAGACGAGCAGGGGAGACAGGTAGATATTCAAGTCGCACATTGCGGTGTCTAGTGGCGATTTGGACCGAAGCATCTCGACCGTGTCGTCTCCAGCTCAGGCGCCTGATGGGGAAGATTGCAAGTGGATCTGGGTTGAGTCCTCCACGCGGACTGTGCGAGACTGAAAATACACAGCGCGTCTACAGGCTCTCTTGAACGCTGGTCGACGCTGTGCGAGAGGTGAAGTCGGGCGTCTCCAGTCGCAAAGTCGGATGTGGTCCATGGCACGGCGCGTCTCGATTGGCTGGCGCTTCTCGCCGTCAAAAGCTTGGACGCTGCCTGTTTCAACCCAAGGCCATTTCCGAGAGATTCATCTTCGCAAGCGACGGATATTCGGATGCAGTTCCAAGAGGCTGATTGTCCATGAATGCGAGAGAGTGTTGACGAGTGATGGGGAGTGGTTGTGAAGAGGAAAGAAGCATGTGAAAGTGAAGGAGCGTTTCCCCGCCAACGGAACCTTGTTTGCCCGGATGCTCCCGCTAAGCGAGCTCGCGTCTTCCCAGTGAGACCGTGCACATGCAGCATTGAGATTGCCAATCCAACGACTCCTTGCGCTCGCTCACACGACATCGCGTCGACTACACGGCATCCTTCGCCAGCATACTACGGAGCCACCATGAGCGTGCGGGTGGTGGCGAGGATACGCCCGCTTCTCAAGAACGAAATCGAAAAGGACGTGATTGTCAGTTCTTCCGGCGAACGCGCGACCCCCGACTCCAAGACCGTTGTGAGGATACCGAATCCAAAGAACGATGCCGAGCTGTACTCCTTCCAATTCAGCAGCGTCTATGACCAGGCTGCGACGCAACAGGATATATTCGACAATGAAGGTAGGAAGCACTAGGAATAACTGCTGCAAACGGTGCTGATACCGCTGCAGTTTCTCCAACAGTGAAGCACCTCTTCAAGGGCTACGATGTCACGCTTTTCGCCTACGGAGTCACGGGCACCGGTAAAACGCACACCATGCGGGGAGGCAAGAGCCTGGCAGATCGAGGCGTGATTCCGCGGCTGCTGTCCAGCATATATCGGCGAGCGCGGAAGGTCGAAAAAGACGCGGGAGGCGAGACACAAGTTCAGGTTGCGATGAGCTACTACGAGATCTACAATGATCGCGTGTTTGATCTGTTCGAGCCACCAGAGAAGCGCACACCTGCAGGCCTGCCCATTCGAGACAACCACAACGGCAAAGCAACAGTGATTGGCTTGACCGAGAGACCTTGCACAACTTTGAAAGAATTCGAGCAATCTTATGACCAGGCCAACATGAACAGATCGACTTCGGCGACAAAGCTGAACGCGCACTCCTCGCGTTCACATGCTGTACTCTGTGTAAAGATCACGCAGACGACAGGAGACCAAGTGCGAATGAGCACTGCATCGGCAATCGACTTGGCTGGTTCAGAAGACAACAGACGCACAGACAACAACAAGGATCGGCTGGTAGAGAGCGCGAGTATCAACAAATCGCTCTTTGTGCTCGCGTCCTGTGTGGAGGCCATCTCAAAAAAGCAGGCGAGGATACCTTACCGTGAATCGAAGATGACCCGAATTCTGGCGCTCGGACAGAACAATGGCCTCACTGTGATGATCTTGAACTTGGCACCTGTTCGAAGCTACCATCTCGATACCCTAAGCAGCTTGAACTTCGCGAACAGAACGAAGAAGATCGAGGTCAACGAGATCGAGAATCAGCCCTTCTTCAGGGATCAACCCAACGGCAAGAGCAAGCTCGACACGCAAGGGCCTGTGGCCGCGCCTTCGATGAACAGACAACCGCTGAAGCCAAAGGCTCTCACCAACACCACAGGTCTTAAGGAAATGGCGGCGAGCGTGCCGAAGCCGATGAAGCAATTTTCTGTCTACTCCGACAAGCCTAAGCCAACCAGACCGTCGAATTTGGCGAATACGGCGCAATCGAGAGCATCAGCGTTATCGATCAAGTCTCCTAAGAGGACGGCGAGTACCGAGGCCTTCGGAAGACCAGCAAAGGCATCCAAGTCAAACGTGGAGGCGGGTATGTCCAAGGATGCGATCGAGGCTCTGATCGAGCGCAAAGTCACGGAAGCTCTGGCCGGTCGCGTGGACTCGACGACATTATCGAACCAGGATCCGATATCCGACGAAGTTCAGAAGCGGTTGGAGGCTCTAGAAAAACGAGTCGAAGGCCACGAAACAGAGAGAGCAGAAGGCCTCCAGTACCTGCTGATGGCCAAGCAACATCAGGTGCGAGGAGAAGACATCAGCGCGCTGAAGATGTATCAGCTCGCGCTGCCTCACTTCCCTGGCAATGAGAAACTTGTGCGCAAGATGTCTGCGTTGCAAGACAAGATCGATGCGAAAAAGGAAGAGAAGCGACGATCGGCGTCCGCCCACCGCGAGCCAGCTGCAGAGCCGATTCAAAAGACTGGACGGCGGAGAGCCAACTTTGACGAAGACGAGAGCTACCACGACATCCAAGCAGAGCAGGATGACGACGAGGACGACTTCGTGTACAGACCTCGAACCAAGATCCGAAAGCCTCAACTTCCACATGCGACTGTCAAGCACTCGCCACCGCCAGAGGAAGATTCGGAAGATGAACTTGGCGCGGCTCTTGTAGCGCAGACTCCGAGAACGAAACAATTGCTCGACATCATCAACACGAAGGACGTGGGCCAGATCAAACTCCTAAAAGGTGTCGGCGCCAAGAAAGCGGAAGCTATAGTGAACTGTCTTTGTGACTTGGATGATAGCGTCACCAGCCTCGGACAACTTGGAAAGCTGAAGGGCGTTGGCATTAAGACGGTAGAAAATATGAGGATGGGACTGTAGTGAGGCGCCTTGCACGTTCGCCGAGGCCGTTTCTACTCTTTGCAATTTTGCATTCGATGATTCTAGCGAAGAAGCAAGCGAGGCGTTGGTGGTACTGCATGCCGTAAACGGTCGGCCTTGGAAATCGGCAGGGACGTGAATAGATTCGTCGATCTGCTTAAGAGGTATTAATTATTCCCCGTGAAGCCTTCGTGGCATTGAGAATGATCTCTCAGCCAATGTGAGATGGGTGACGAGAAGCTGAAGGTTGCTGAGTTTGGGCTTGCTGACTAGCTCGGATTTGCAGCGCGCTAGCGAGCGTACACATGTGAAGCTACTAATTATCAGGAGACCCAAGTACCGGGAAGGATATCGCATTGAAGATTGAATGATGACTTGAAGGCTGCGATACTGGACGACTACAAGCGGACACTAACGGGCGTGGGAAAGCTTCTGCATTATCCCGATGCGCGGCCCGCATGAAACCGCACGTCTGGAAGACGAGCAAACGAATGTAAGACATTCACGCAAGGCTCTTCACTGCATTGCATCTTGCCTAGCATTGCGACCAGACTTGACAAGTGTTGCTTTGCTTGATGAGATTTTAAAGTCACTTGATGACATTTTTGCTTGCGGCCTATCTTGCCAAACTTGCGGCTTCAGGTTCCGTCGAGCTGATTTCATTGCTGCGACCTCTAACGCATGTCCAGGAAGTTTCGGTCGTGGCGTTTGTTCATAACACCGACAAACGGGTCCGTTGTTTCCAGAAGCTTGGCGCATATGATTCACGCGTCCGTGCGCGCGGGGCTTTCGAGCGCACAAAACTTTGCTCTCGACGAGTAGCTGCTCATTTCTCAGCCGCCTCGCCAACACCAACAACAACAATGAACACCACGAAATTCTACAGGAAGTGCACAATCAAGGAGCTCCGCGCCTTCATCAAAGCCAAGTCAGGAGAAGATCCACCAAAGGGCCCGAATGGCGGGTTCGTTCGAAAGGCCGTCTACATCGAGAAACTGCGCCAAATCGACGAAAATGCGGTCTTTGACTTCATGAACCTGCCACCAGAAATGCGCAACCTCATCTACGAGCACCTCCTCATCCACGACAAAGCCACAAATCGAAAAGCGTCCACCGCCATCATCCGTACGAATCAACAAGTTTACAGGGAGGCACAGAGCTTCCTAGTTGCGGAGAGCATCTTGAGCCTCCATGCGAGCTTCGTGACAGGAGATGTTGGCGACGGAGTCGTCACTGGAGATATTGGGACACTCAACTACAAGTTCGGCAGCCCCGGCAAAGCGCAGATGAAGAGCTTCATTCAGCCGATGCAAAATGCGCAGAACCTGGCCATGAAGTTGACGATCGTGTCCCACGAGCGCCCGGGTCGCGCTGCCATTCGCGAGATGCTCGTCGATTTTCTGGAGGCTGTGAGGGATACCTGCCCGAATGCTAAGAAGGTTCGAGTCGAGTTCGAGTGCTTCCCGCAGGCTGCGAGACTGGAGATACCTGGTCTGCTGTGGCCGCTCATGTTCTTCACGGAGCGCTGCACCCTGAAGCTGCTGGGGCTTACGGAGGAGGAGTGGGCCGAGTTCTGGGGCATGGCTAGACAGGTGTAACTTTGTAGAAGGAAACAGATGGAACGGAACCGAATGCAGTTGACGATCAGTACAAGAGTTGGCAATGAGTGCATGTTTTGTACGCTTTGGAGCTGTCTCTTTAGAGAAACTGCTCATGATTGGACGATTTCGAGATGACACACCAAATGAGTTTTACGGATTGTCGCATTATACTGAGGCCCCACTAGCCTATGAACGCGCGGACGTCAGAATGCTAGCGGAAAATGAAACATGTGATTTGTGAGTCCGTGCGTTCCAGTGAGTCAGCAAGCGCAAACTCAATGACAATCCCTGTCTCCGCCCACGCCGAACTGCAAACAACACTTCCTCTGCAACTTCCTTCTGCTCTCTTTTATGACTCGGCCAGCCGCATCACCACCACAAAGCTTCCACTCATTCCACCAACAGGTCCACAACAAGACGAGTATGCCGATGAATCTTCTTCTATTGGCCTTTCATCGCGAGCTGACGCAAATTAGCTCTCGACCATGACGCTGCCTAAATACGCCCTCAAATACAAGAAGTGCACGCGCGAAGAGTTTCGAGCCTTCGTGGAGGCAAGAAGCCGTGAACATGCCGAAATTCAGATCGACAGCAAAGGATCCAAAAGCTACTACATCTCGAGGCTACGAGAGCTCGACAGAAATATGATTTTCCGGTTCATGGATCTTCCACCAGAAATGCGGAACCTTGTATACGAGAATCTTCTCATTCGCGGCGCTTCACCCAGCCGCTCCGCTTTCACCACCATCCTTCGCACATGCCAACAGATTCACCGCGAAGCGCATGGCATATTCCTTGCTGAGAATGCTCTACGGCTCGAAATTTCCCTTTTCGACTTTTTCTACGACGTGGAAGATCGTATACACGGCGACCTTGGCGAGTCGACTCTTTACAGCTTAGACCTGGACCGTGGAGGTAAATTATGGTCTGCAAAAGCTGGACGGCTGTCTCCAGTTCACAACTTCGACATATGTGTGGACTTTGCGGATGTATCAGCGTGGTTGAACAGCTGTGAGCATGTGCGCAAAGTAATGCATCAGTTCCATCACAGATTCGTACAGAACTGCCCGAATGCGAGGCAGGTAACCATCAGGCTCACGAACATGGACAAATGCCGTGTGATCTGGAAGCCTCAGCTACTTAAGCCGCTCAAGTTACTACCCAAAGGGTGCAAAGTGCGGTTTGAGGGACTTTCAGACCAGCAGAAGGCAGACTATTGGCATATGGTGGGGGAGGATAACCAGTGAGTCGGAAGGAAAGGCAGGACAAGCCACTGGGTGGACACAAGGTCTGAGTCCAAGCTGGTCAAAGGCCACAAAAGTGCCGCTTGACACGGTTCTCAGCTTTCGGGAGCAACTACTCCCATTCCAGAGACGAAACCTATGCAGACTTGGAAGCTAGTTCCTGACGCTAGCATGTGCTTGAGGCCCTCGAAAAAATGTTCAAGTGCTCTGCGGGTGAGAACTTGTTGGACCGCCGAGTCAGTTGTTTCGAGATATTGTTGATGAAAAGACAAGCCGAGGGTTGCAAGGATCTGCGCAGATGGTTCTCTCGGAAAGAGATGACGAACAAGGTACAAAATGCTGTTTGCTCGCTGCACTGTTTTCATAGGCCGGAGAGAGAAACGGAAAGTCTGACGGACCATCGGAGTGGATGAAAAGCATGGGCTTGTGCTGGCCTCGTTGTCCGTATTGCACCGTTTTAGAGCAGATAGCAGACAGTGTCAGCAAGCTCTTTCCTAGAATGAGAATTGTTGGTAGAGATGTCGCAGACTCACAAAACAGACTTGGGATGGGCTCATACCTGATCATGCCTCTGGCAAAGGCTAGCGTCGAGGGCATGTGACGTGATCGGGCCTATGCGCGCGCTTTCCTCCTTGAGCCGCTCTTTCACGATTTCTATCTTGCTTGCTCCACTTTCGGACTCTCAACAGAAATCGATCCCAAACATCCCACGAAGCGAACGTGGCATTCAAACATGCCTCCGCGACTGTCATCGTCGCGTATGCCGGAGAAGAGCGAACTCATTGACTACTACAAATGTACAGCCGCCGAGCTGCGCACCTTCCTCGGAGCCAAGACTGGAAAGGAAATCCCTGACAGATTGAAGAGTAAATCGAAGAACGTCCTCATCGACATGCTCGAGTACATCGACAGCAAAGCAACATTTCGCTTCATGGGCCTTCCACCAGAAATGCGGAACATCATTTACGAGTACCTTTTGACCACCGGCAAGTCATGGAGCATCAAGCAGTCAGCTCATCCAGCGATTCTACGGACGTGCCGACAAGTGTACAAGGAAGCACATGGAGTTCTGCTGGCCGAAGGTACTCTTTGCCTCAAGGGAAACTTTGGACATTCGGACGGCCCGTTTACATTTGTGTGCGGAAGCATTGGCATCATCGCCCACCCAAAACATCCTCGGTCCGGCAAACGTATCCAGAACTGGTCTCACATGGAACAATGGATCAGCCCGCTTCGTCACGCTCATAACATATCTCTGCAAGTCGATCTCAGCGCCGACTCGATTGCATTTCGCGAACCCGAGGTCGAGCGTCATTCGAGGAGGAAGCTTCACGACTTCCTTACAGCGCTCACCGCCGCCTGTTCGAATGCTAAACATGTAACTCTGAGAATCAACAGCTGGCCTATCGTCACAAGATGCAAAATCGCCAAAACTTTGCAGCCGCTCATGCTTCTTCCTGAGGACTGCACGCTTAGATTTGAGGAGTTGACTGAGGAGGAAGAAGCAAGCTTTTGGAAGTATGATGTCGAGGGATGAAGGGACGTCAGCTTTGGGGATTAAAAAGACGGAGAACAGATTGCGGGCATGCTTCAAAGAAAGGGGTTGCCATTGGCCATCTGACATCGACGAAGACGACTCTGTACAAACATATCCTGTCATCCTAATGTTTCGAAGCAAGCCTACACATCCTTCCAATCTCACAGCCTCGCCTTTCCCTCTCCAAGAACCTCCGGATCCAACTCCGTCGTACAAAGAATACAAGTATCCCTCAACGCCGGCAATCGATCCTTATGATTAACAGCCTGATAGTCCTCACTGCCCAGCATATCCACAAAGTGCCGAATGCTCGGATAATGCGCCAACGCAATCTCATCCCACCCATACTTATCCTCATCCGCCGTGCCTTGATCTGGAACCACTTTCCCAACAACCTTCGCATTCCCGCCCCTCTTCGATCCAATACTCTCCGCAAAAGCCTTTCCATACCGCAAGTACGAATCATGCGCCTCCTTACCAGGCTTGAAAGAGAGCAAGTTCAGCATACTCACGGCGCCGCTCTGACCGAGTTTGAAATCCTTGCTCCAGCCGAGGAGTTCCTGGTTCAGCTCCAAACCTTGCGTGGAGCTGGCCATCTTGGCGCCTTTCTCCAGACTTCCAGTCAGAGGTGGCACGTCTCCTTGCTTTGGGAACAAGAGCTTTTCGTTCCTTTCTTCGAAGCCATTGACGACGCTCTTTGGGACGCCCGCTGTGATGCTCCAGTGTCGATGCATCCAGTCACGTCCAGTGTAAGCGTCCGGGATCTTGGTCGTGGCAGGTAACATTATTAGGACGTCCCATTGTTGCTTGGTGAGGTGGGTGGACAACTTCTCGGGTTCAATGATCCACCTGACGACCTTGGAGGCAACCAGAGGCTTGACTGACGCGGACTTCAGAGCTCGTAGGAAGGCCGAGACGGTACGACCCGAGGAGAGAGCGACGAGATGCAGCGTAGCAAGAGGCATATTTTTGGGCGTTGACTATGTCGAAGATGACAATCAGGATCGATTGATGTTATAGATGCTGTTGCAACATAAGAGTGACGTTGTCGATAGGCCTCGGCAAGGTTCAGTGGCGCTTAACCGAAGTGCGGTCTTTGTGGCCCGTGCTCCGCGGAACATTCTGCCGGCTGTTCTCTGGCATGTGACAGGCAACAACTTCTCAGATGAATGAATTGAAAAGCTGAGATGGAAACGCTGATTGGTATCATTGGAAAGCAAAATACAGTACATGATCGGGCGGTGCCTGACCGTCAGCCTTCCCTAAGCTACGAAAATTGAACAGCGCCTGCTTTCTCTTGCCAGGCGAAGCGGACATCTTTCCGGCCTCACCTCCCGCTTCGGGTTGCGGTATCTCTCTGTTGACCTGCTGCACAGCTGTTGTTGGACCAGCGCATGTTGAGATTGTCCACGAAGAACATGCGCGGCTTGCTGTCTGCGATTGCTCGGAATTGAACGCCGGTCAGGTTTGCAAAATTGTCGGGAAAGTCGATGTGCTTGAGCTTGCAATTTTCGCCTTGACATGGTGGAAGCGTGTAGTTGTGCTGGTGCACCGGGCTCTCGTCCTGTATCGAGGAGTTCCAGGCCCATGCGGTAGCCTCAAGAGTGCAGTCACTCGAAGGGCTGTCGCAGCCTACAGCAGCACTGACTGGATCGAACCAGAAGCTCGGGTTGCCGCCGTTGTCCTCAGCAAATTCGCCAGGCTCGATCGTGTTTGGCGTGTTCGTCGGCGCCTTGGCCTTGACAGGGTCGACAAAAGCAGCCACGTACGGTGGAGACACAGGCTGGAATGGTTCGGCCGGCTTGGGGGCCAAGACGTAGCCATTGCTGAAGAGCATGTGGTGATAAGGGCCGACGAGGTTTACAGGCGGATAGGTTGTAATATCAGGAGACGTGGCGTTGCTGGTCTGATTGTTCGACTGGCGCTTATGAAGGCGTGGGTGCCACGCGGGAAGGTCATCGAATGTCATCGTGAAGTCGCCCTGCTCACCACAGGCAGTAGAGCTGGGCTGCGCAGAAGAAGATGCGGAGGTTGGTGATGAGGTGGAAGTCTTCGAACTTGGTTTCAATTGCGTGCTCTGCTTCTCAGTACCCGAAGACGTTGTGCTCGATGATGCCTTGGGGGATGTCGAGGTTTCAGCAGGAGTCAATGTTGCTTTGGGACCGGATGACTGCGTAGTGCCCTGACCGGGAGAGCTCGCGGTCGAGCTTTCTCCTGGAACGGAAGAGGCACCCGAACCTCCTGAGCGTCTCGTCGACGTTATGCCTACGGCTGAATCGGTCGAAGGAATCAGAGTCGTGGCGAAAAAGGTCGAGACGACAGAGACCACGCTGCTGTTAGCATGAGGAGTTGTACCAGGCAGTATGGTCGAGATGGTGAAGGTTGTCCCGTGACCAGAGATAAAGCTTGTGACGGTGTAGTCAGCGCCGCTGTCAGGCTGAGTCGAGGTGGTTGGCTGCGGAGAGGGCAGTGAGTAGCCTGGTGGCAGCCCGATGGTTGTGCTAATAGATTGTACCGGCCCAGACGCCGCAGAGGACGCCTCCGGAGAGCCAGCAACGATGATGGTTGTCGCCGTTGGCTGGACCAAAATGGTCTCAGTGGTAGCAGTCGGCTGCACAGTGTTCACACTACCACTCACGGTTGTGACGAACGCCGGAGATGTGAAGGTTTGGGTGATAGTGGCGCCTATGGTGGTTGTGAGGTAGCTTGTGGTCGTCGACGTGGTAGCATTGCCGATGCCTTGGAAGAACACCTCCGACATGGTCACAGTAGTGGCCTGAGCTGGGGCGGTCTGAGCGTCAGCGGTGGAGTTCCAGCCATCAATGTTCATTCCAGTGAAAGACGAGTGGGAAGAGACAGCCGAGAGGGAAACAGTCATGTAGCGGGTGCTCGTCAAAGTGGTCGTCAAATCGGGACTAGTAATCCGGAAGAGGGTAGACGATGACATTGGAACAGTGAGTGTCGGGGTGACCGTCGTGAAGCGAGTCAGTGTTGAGGTTGACGTGATCGTAGTGCGGGTGGTAGAGTCCTCGGATGAAGCTGCTGACGGTGGCGAGGGTGCTGGAGGCACAGAAGATGACGGCGAAGTCGGCAGTGATGGTATTGGAGCCACGGTCACGGTCGTGGCACCAGTGTAGACGACGGGAGCTCCGCTGCTTGGCGATGCACCAATCCAGCTCGTAGTGCCGCTCTGGATCACGTATCCAAGGAAGCTCTCCGAGGCAGTGACCGTCACAGTCTGCGTGATTGACACGGTGGTGGTTGACATGGTCGTGAAGGAAGCGGAAGAGATGGTGCTCGCGACAGGCGCCGCTTCGAGTGAGCTGGTGGCCGGAACTTGCATCGTCGAGGTCGAGGTCTGCCACAGTGTGAGAGTCTCCATCTGCGTGACCGGCACAAAGACGGTGGTGGTGGAAGGAATGCATGACTGCGCGCTGACCCTGACAGATAAAAGTAAGTAATCGAGCAAGACGTAGAGCGACCCAAAGACGAGTGCAAGCAGAATTCCAGTGACGCAGAGCATGGCGTAGTCCAGTTGGCCCCACTGGAGGCTGGGATGAGGTTCGTAGGGAAGAGGCCACTTCCAATTCCACGCTGCTGGTGCTGGTGGCTTTTGCGAGCTCTTTTGCCGCAGCAAGGACTGAATTTCATCCGGCCGCAACGGTTGTGGCATCGGCGAGTGGCACTCTGCTGGCTTTGCATTGGAGCTCGAGGTGGTAAGGACTGAATCCTGGCGTTTCTGCTTTCTCCTAGATTTGCCCATGGCGGCGAAATGCTGCAGTGGTGACGGTACTGTCGCTGATTATGTAGGATTGGTATGCTTTCTGGATGCTGGAAGAAGCGCTGAACGGAGTGCAGATGGTGTTGTTGTCCCGAAGAGGTCCATGGTTACGGTTGGATAGCGACCGCGTCTCCAGGAAGGCCAGCACTGCGGGGCAACGACGTCGCTGGGGCGCAGGTGCAGTTCGAGGGGTGGTGCAGGCAAACAGAAGAGGGAACTTACGCCGTCTGGAGCGCGCCTTGAGAGGTAGCTGTCGCGTTCCAATTGAAAGGAGTGGCATCCGCGGTCGACAACGCGGCGACGGCGGCCACGAAGGTAGCGAGCGGCTTCATGATGGCGCTGAAGGGGCGGAAACAACGAGTGACTGGGGTGAGTTGATGGCGATGGAGGGCGAAAAGAGCGTCGAGGGCGAGCGGAGGGTGGAAGAAAGAACGAAGGTGGGGGAGGGAGATGTCGAGGAGGATGTCGTCGAGATGAAAAGAACTTGAAGTCGAAATCGAGAAGTCGTGGCCTCGCGTGCCTCGTTTGACAAATTCGCCGCGGTGGCACTCGCCGAGCTAGCGGTTTAGTCGCTGCAGGGTCCCTGTTTGGTTCCTTCCGTATGCGGCAGGAGTGACTGTTGCTGAGGCAGGTGCAATTTCAGCTCCGCGTATCTAAAGGCAAGTGAGGCTCGAGAAGAATAGAACAAATGGAGCGAAGACGAAGAGATATACTCAACTTCAGCATTCCCCTACACGTGAGGATCCCAAGACCCGCATGTGCTCTTCGCCATGCCAAGCACATGTGCGGATGCACGCTATGGTATCACAGCAATTCCAAGACGAACGATGCACAAGCACTCTTGCATTCAAGTGGGCCGTGGCCTCAAATGCAAGATGAAAGGATGCGCAGTCCTGCAGTGACCCGTTTCCGATCCGATGCAAAATATTAGTCCGGTACGTCGCGATGCCATGATATATAGAGCGAGCATGTGAAAAGCCTACACATCGCCCGTGGACAGAAGAGGCCAAATAACCAGCAGAGCAGCTCCAGCGCGAGCGACCAGGTCTAGCCCATTGTTGAGGTTACGAGTGATGTCTACGGGTTGCGCATAAGCTCCTCTCTTCGTCGTACAAAGCTGGCGGGCCGCAGCAGTGGAACATGGATTTCAGGGGCTGTGTCCAGGACAGAGGATACTTCGCAGCACGAGCACGACATGCAGTGTCCATTTATCAGCCTGGCAAGGAGAGCGGGTTTTGTCCATCCGTGGCAAGGATACAGGCTTGCCTGAGGCCTTGCAGTTTACAACCATCGTATTTGCTGCGCATGCCTTACAGACGCAGAGGGGTCACGTCCGCTGGGTCTTTGTCGCACATCGTGGTCCATGCTGCTCCTCTTATCGCGCGAGACCATCTGCATTGCAGAAACAGAAATCTGCTCCCCTAATATCGCTCCAGAAGCCGCGCCCATCGCATCCCACGTGCGGAGTTGGTATGGTGGCGATGCCTAAGACATTCCGGCCGATGATGATGGCTGTCATGTGCCATTGATTGACCAGCAGTGGATCCTCACCGCCATAAACAACGCTTCGTCATCCATCATTATCACATCTCTTCCGTCTCTTTATCAAGCACCTTTTCGACCTTCTCGATATACGCCCACTTGAGCTCGCCAGCGGTTGCGTGCTGAGGTGAAGTTGTTCGCAAGCCGCCTTCAAGCGCTGGAACCGACGGTACCGCGACCAAGGGCAAATCTCCGACCTCGTCCCGCTGTTTTGGCCGACTCGCACCCAGCCCAGCCTCTTGCTCTCAGCAGGTCCTTCGCGGTCGACCATCTTGCGACCTGCTGTTGTTCTTCGCTCCCGGACCTGTCTGTCGTTCGCGCTACACGAACGCCTCGACGCCTTGACGCGGTCTGCCACGCGCGGGAACCTTGAAAGTGCACAGACGCCCCCGCAACCCCACTCTGCATACCGCATGTGATATGATATCGGCGTCGCACGCGATCAACTTGGTTCCCGACATGAGCACCTACAACCACCAGCCCTACTCGCCCGTCAACGGCGCTCCTCGCCCGCCTCCACACCCTCAACCTCGCCATACGCATTCGCACTCACGACGCTCGATAGACAGCGGCTCGAGCACGCCCACGCACAGCGGGAGAATGCAGCACGACAGACAGAATGGCGCGATGCCAATGCCCGTGGGAAATCAGCAGCGACCCTACCCGATGATGCCTGGTGGAGGAAATGGAGGAATGCCCCCTCATCGTATGGCTGCGAGTCCGCCAAAGAATAAGAGTGAGTCTACCGGTACAGTGTGCTGCAGATGCGGTGGCTAAGATAAGGAAATTCGCAGATACCCAACACGTCCCCTGCAAGTTCTTCCTCCAAGGTCAATGTCAGGCAGGGCAAATGTGCCCATTCTCGCATGACATCGAGTCTACAACGAGACCGACACCCTGCAAGTACTTTGCAAAAGGCAGCTGCAAGTTCGGCAGAAAATGTGCGCTTCTCCACATCACACAAGATGGGACGGTCGTCAACCGCTCGTCCTTCCCGCCTCCTCAACAACAGTACATGGGCGGCCCACAGATACCACCTCCAGGAGCCTACGGACAACCCCCTCCGCCAGGTCTCTTGTCCATGCAGGCTCAGGGCCTGGACCAAAGAGCTAACGGAGACGTGCATCCTCATGATTTCGAACACTACCAATACGGTCCCCGCAATGGACAGGAGACACCACACAATATAGACATGACCTACACTTCTGCCTCGCCCAAGTACGGGTCGCCGCCGAATGATCGCTTGGCAACCTCTCCGCAGCAAAAAGGACTGTCTGTTCTGGATGCGCCACTGCCGAACTCGTTCGATAGCAACGGCATTTCCTTCGCTGCCCGGAACGGCCCATTCGCTGCCTCTGTGCCCTCGAAGTGGGAATACGAGTCTCCGCCGTCGTCTCTCCCTCGCAAATCGCAGCTTGGCAATACCGCACTTCGAGACCTTCACACATCGGCTTTCGGCGACCGAGGCATGGACAATCTCATAGCCAATATGGGTTCCTCGCCTCCAAGTGGTAACGACGAGCCGATCTCATTCGAGAAGCGTCCACTTCATTCAGATCGTCTCCGAGGATCCAGGCAGTTCGTTTCAGCAAGTCTCGGAACTCGCCCTCCAATGCGTGGATATGAGTATTCAGATGAAGAGGACGACGGCGATACTGACAGGGAGGAGGATTTGCTGCCTTCGAGTCTCCACGATCTCATCCCAGATGGCAGATCACGACGAGAGTCGCGGCCGAGGAACAACGAAGAGAATACCCCCGCTTCCTTCCTGGCTGCGCAAAGGCGGACAATTTCCCACCACGGCACGCCATCTGACAGTAAGGTCGGCAGCCCTCATTCTTCGAGCCCGTCACGATACACCAGCATGTTCAACACACGCAGTGCCATGAGAGATGCCTGGCCGAGCCATGTCGGATCGCCTCTACGCGACTCCTCATTCCCGACTTCACACCCAACCAGCGTGCCAGCGAACGGAGAGCTGAGCCCGAGCATCAGTAGCCCACCACGACAAGCCAGCATGAGTATGCTCACCCAAGAGCTGCAGCGTACCAAACTAGACGCTGCTCGCTCTGCTTCCGGATCACAGGCGCCCACAGCACCCACGCGAACATTGTCTAATGGATCGGCCGGCCGGTCGAGCATGGATCGAGCGCTGAGCAGCAACAGCGTGAGCCAGCGCATCGACGAGGAGCAGGAGCTTTTCGACATGGACTTCGACGCCCGACCTGCCCCTGCTGGGACTAACGGCTTTCCTTCCGAGCAGTCGAACTTTGGGCCGATCGGTGGCGGACGCACACCAAAGTAGGTTGATGTTCAACGACCATCCTGCCACGACCATCAACCATCGAGCTGTGAAACAAGAGCGGCATTTTGGCGATATTTTTCGGCAGCTCCACGACGTCTACGACACAAAATACACTTACTTCTTTGATCAAAGCGATGGCGCCGGTTGGAAGCATTTTAAGGGCAATCTTGGCACTGTTCTCTCGGGCAAAAAGGCATCCGGGTGGAGCGTTTGATAGAATCCGCCGGATTCGCTTACGGTGGTCCATTAGATTTTCGTACAATTGGAGAGCTCATGGAGCTATAATTTGTAAAAGAGCACTTGCAAATGCAGTGCGATATGCAATCCGCCTGTGCAAATTGCGCTGCCCCGTTTTCACGTGCCTGGATCTATCGGTGATTGTTGGTCGGTGAATGGATTTCGCTTCACTAAGACTTGATGGAAGTTGATGGACGGGCTCATCGGTCTTGGTATCTCCGATGGCCTGTCAGCATCGATAATCCCTCAGTTCTGATTGGCTGTTGCAAGGAGCTCTGAAGTCGGAGGTAGACAAGCAACCGCTCAGTAACGGAACAGGCGGGGAACATGGTGCCATGCAGGATCGAAGACGCAATGCAGAGTACACGCTTCTTTCTCTATGATGCTCATTACGTCCAGCTGACACCTCCTCAAGCACATCTAACTTTCAGCTAAAGAGAACGCCTCCGCCTATCTGATCGCAGATATCTGATCGAAGACGAACAGCCTCTTGGACCGAGCAGCTTGTCGTTGCTTTTCAGAGTCGAGAAGAGCAGAGATTTGGATAGGACACGAGACGATATGTCGAACGCAGAAGGGACGAGAGTGCACGGCACGAGTGAAGAGGAGCCTTTGCTTGGTGGACGAGGAGATGCGAGCTTGCCGGAGGGCAAGCCGCTCTATATGAACTTCGTGTTGGGTAGGTTTGATCGGGGACAATACACCTGAGTACAGGTAGACGGATAATACTGATGAGCATGGACACAGGCACCGGCGTCGTCGCCCAGGCAGGCGCATGGATCATAGCAGCTATCGTATGGGGAGCAGTCTTCAGCAACGACCTGATGCTCTTCTCCGCCCATCCTGTAAGTCCACCTATTCATTGCACAAAGATGCTCATGCTGACCACAATCCTGTAGCTCCTCAATTCCGCCGCTTTGCTCTTCCTCATCCAAGCCCTCCTCATCCTGCAACCAACCCACACCGCCAAACAAAAGAAGCAAGGAACCTACGTGCACGCCGCCCTGAACGATGTCGCCATCCTCTCCGCCCTCGCCGGCCTCATCGTCATCGAATACAACAAGTTCGACCACAACGGAACCCATTTCGAATCCCCTCACGCTATTCTCGGTCTCGTGACATACATCCTCTTGTTCCTGCAGGCCTTTGTTGGTATCACGCAGTACTTCTTCCCTGGCCTGTACGGGGGCATCGATAATGCGAAGGCGCTGTACAAGTACCACAGAGTCGGAGGCTATGTGACGACAGTGCTGATGTTGGCAACTGTTTGTGCGGCTACTCAGACCACCTTCAACGTGGGCGTATTGGGCATCCAGCTCTGGGCCGTCATTGTTGCTAGTGTGGTGGTGTTGGTTGGCTTGGTGCCCAGGATTCGCCTGCAGAAGCTGGGGTGGATGGCCGGCAAATAAACGCCAGAGAACCAAGGGACGAGTGAAGAGGGGGATCAGAGAAGTGGAAGCCGCGTCTCTCCGTTATGTGAACAGATTGGCTAGGAGAAATGAAAGCCAACCTGTCCGTTCAACGGCGAGCGATGCTGGACAAGATCGTTTTTGAGGGCATCTACCCGCTTTGCATTGCAGCGTTGCACTATGGTATCGTATCAGCATTTTGTTGGTCAAGTGTCTTTTAGCGGTATGAGATCTGACATGAATGGCATTTGTGCTTTTTTCACTAGGGATTCCAAGCTGTTTATCCTCGTCAAATCCTTTCTCTCCCGATCTCAACATCTGGCTTTGAGTTTGATCAAGGCTGCGGATGACACCATATTCCTCTTTCGTTAGGCTGCCGGGGGACAGAGATTTAGTCCAGAATCCGCGGGACTTGACGGCGATACCAAGGAGCGTATCTAAGACAAACCATTGTCGGATACCGAATTTGAAGCTAGGCCTTTAGGGCATTTCGACAGTGCGCGTCAGAGTCTTAGGGCCGATACTGAGAGCCACAGGCTGTCCGCATTGGCTTGGCTTGTTTCTATCTGCTTTGCAACAAGGATTGGTTGAAGCGCAAGATAAAGCACAGCGGCGCTTTGCGAGCCTGTTGGCCACGAGCAATAATCGGGTCACTGAAAGCATGTACGCACTTCGAAACGGGACTCTACGAAAAATGGACGATGGTAAGATCCTATTCCTTGTCATAGCAATAGGCTCACTCCGATCCGTGTATCAACCCCCTATCCTTGCCTTTACGAGGAAACCATAAAGATTGCAGGCCAAGGCTCGCTTAGAAAGCGATGCATACCATACTCAGATGCGCCGGAAATCACGCGATCCCTGCCATTATGTGGATTTGCTAATCTGAATAATGAAGCATGGACCTTGATGTATGCTCAGTCATACAACACGCTAGAGTCGAATTATGCACTCCTTACTCAAGACATCCTGGCTCAGGTCAACACCATCTATCCCCGGACTAGGATCCGAACTCAGGCGGGGCCCTTTACATCTGGATTCTTCTTACTGACGCTCTTACGGGTGCGATGTGCTTGCAGATCACACGTTCCTGTTTTCTACTCGACAGTATTCATCATGCAATGACGGCATCGCGCAGTGAATGAGCATGGCGGGGAAGGGAAAGGGCAATGAATTGCCCATTATTGCATTCTCGACGGACAAGTATATGGACCGTCAGACACTTGGGCGAATCCGAAGTCATGCCCAGCAACGCGTACAGGACCGGAAAAAGCCCCAGAGGCGATTGAAGAAGGATAAGCAAGCATCGAATCCGGAATCTGGAGAAGCGAGCAGTTCTAGTACGCCTAACATACTAGAAGAAGATGGAACTGCCCACGAATTTGCGCCTCCAACCAGTATCACAACGGTCAACGGGAGAGAAGACCCATTTGATGCATTTCCCGTGCCGATAAATACCGAATTTATGGATATCTTTGATCGATGTTAGTTCGCGATGTGAAAACCATTTTACCTGAAGACTGATTGGAACCTAGTCTACAACCATTGGAATTGGCGTACGTTCGCCGCTCCTAAATTGCTTTGTCCAACGTTGAACTAAGCTACAAGAATACAGAACGGCCAAAAGACTTCCTCTTCCGAGAGACTATGTCCCACGCAACACTTGCTCACAGCTTTCTCGCCGTCTCCTATCGGCTATGGCGAAACGACTCGTTCCGAAGCATTTCTTTCGCCAACAAGACGATCCAAGGGATTATGGAACTCATGTCCAAGTCACGAGAGTCGGCTCCAACCAGGCGGCCGCAATTGCTTTACGTCGTAACGTGCTCGATCGTACGCCTAGCGATCCTGGATATTGAGGAGGGTCATTTTGAAAGGGCGGCGCATCATTTAGGTGGGCTGAATTCAGTTCGTCCAGAATTGAATGGCTACACGGAAGGTTTCTTCATGAGCCAGCTGCAAAGTGCTGTCGTGAGGTAAGTCTCATGTGTACAATCATAATCTCTCTTCCCTAGCTGGCGTTATTGACTTGAATTCAGCCTACTGCTACTGGCCGATAGCACAGGCGCCTCCAAGATCGTTCGTAACTGTCTCGCATATCCATTGGACCTCAACGCCCCCGCCCTCGATGGCGTTCTGGCTCAGGGCTTCGTAGTTCCGCCTACGTCCCTGTTCCTCGAACCAGAAATCCAAGGACTCGTGGACTCTCCTTCGATAACCGATCTATATCTTGCACTCACAGCAATTTTCAACACGAACGCTCAGCATCCGCCAGCATCAAGTCGACAAGCTATATCGAGCTCTCAAATCGCACTTAGACTGATCAACCTCACGCAGACTCAAAGCTCTGCTCCCGAGACCGAACTTCAAGCCTGCCTTCGTCGGACTGCGTTGATCTTCACTTGGTCCTTCGGCCGGCATGTGGTTGCTTCCACGGATTTTGTGGTGAAGGCACGAGAAGAGAATGTGCAAGCTCTTTCAAAGACAGAGTTCACCTCCAGTCTCCCTTTCGACCTCTTGCTGTGGCTCTTCGTCATCAACGGGTCCACGGCAGATCGATCTGGCGCACATCGATACGTGGAGCTGATCAAGGCGTCGTTCCCTCACATTTCGGATTGGTCGTCTGATATGCTGCGGAATCATCTGGGGGCGAGACTGCCATGGGTAGAGGACTCGGAACGGCCAGCGATGTGTGAATTCTGGGAGTGGTGACACGTTCTTCATTCTCCCGCCATTTTGCTTTGAGCCGGGATGAGAGTACGCAAGTTACGCGACGAAATTTGTAAGATATACCAATATGTTCTGATACCGCGGCATGCTGTACTCTATATCTAGTCGTTTTCAGTCAATGACCTCGTTCAGTCAATAGCCCTTACCCAACCTCATCGTCTCTCCACCGCCATACCACAAGGTGCCTTTCCTGTAATCCAGCCCTTTCTCCTGTCCAACAATCCACGCCCCTCCTTCTCTAATTCCTGCATCACCGGCTTTTGGCCAATACTCCGTCTCCAACCACGCATTCACCTCCTCGATCTTATTCATCAACTTCTCCATCTTGCTCTGGTCAACCTTCCCGTCTTCTCCCTCCAAGTCCGAAGTCTGAATGAACCTCGCAATCGTCAAATGCGCACTTGGAATCACATAGCGGCTGTCTACCTTCACGCCAGCTTTGTCTTGCACCAGAGAGAAAAGGTCTCGTCGGAGGTGGTGATAAGTATAGGCATCCTCTTCTTTACTCCTCCCAGCCTCGCCATCCGCAGGCAGATATGAGAGCGCAAGAGCCTGTGCGTCAAAGCTCACGACCGGCTTGACGACTCTCGCTCGATGGCTATAGGTGAAATCTGCAATCTCCTCTGCATGTGAGCCAATCTGCTGAACCAGGTCTTCGATTTCTGGAGCAGTGCGGGAATGCGTCACTTCCAGGGCGGTCATGTGTAAAGACTCCGGCTTCATGAGCCAGAGATGAGGCACCGCCTCTCTCAGTCGCGTCTGCACTTCCTGAATGAGGTTCTTGACTGCTTGCGGAGGCCGGGCCCAGAAGACGAGACAATGGCGATGATCCCGAAAGCCGGGGAATCGAGCCGGGTCCTCGAGCTTGGTGAGAATGTGATCTGGTGTTACGCCTTGAAAATCGCGAGAAAGAAGCTTCTGTTTCTGTTGAGCGTTGCGATTTGAGCGGTGGGTAGAATATCGCGATTGAATCTGAGCCTGCTTGAAAGTCAGTGACGGGAATGAGAAGGCGTGGGCGGACAGGCTGACTGAATCAGTTTTGCACGATTCGATGAGATCGTGGTACGGATTATCAGTCTTGACGCCGTCGGCTGTCGACCCCGAGTAGTCTTCAAATGTGTAGTACGCTGCCATCCTGAACTTCGTTCTCAAAGGTGGCCTATTCTCTGGACTTGATCGCAGACCTGAGGTTCTGAAGCTCTCGTTGGAAAGATGCTGAATCTGTTTCGGATGTCCAGTATACACCGAATGACTGAGCAGAGACAACTTTTTCCTTGATCTTTCGTGTTTTGATTTGCTGCAGTTGAGGTTGAAGCTGGATTTGACTCTCACTGTTTCAGCCAGAAAGAGCGCCACGTGATTGGCAACATCAATAACACAGCTGACGCGGAGCCGGTGGCGTCAACAAGGTACAGGCACTATGCCACCTACATGTACGTCGAGGCATAATGGCACGCAGGACATGTGTGGTACTTGAGGTCGCACTGTACAGCCCCACAAACAGGAGCAGGAGGGAACGGAAAGCACATATGTGGGAGTCATTCATCTTTCTTCTCAAGGCATTGAAAATGTACCGCCTCTGAGTACAGTCACTACGGCAGTGATGACGAGAAAACGCCCCAAAAAGAAGCACCCGCTGCAAAGCACGCCATAACAACCCCATGATACCATGTCGTAGGCCGGCCTGGAGCGTTTCCCTGCTTTTCCCGGTTTGCCCATCCTTGGCCTGCGCCCTATGCATATCGTAGTCGTAGCATCTATCGAAAGGACGACGAAAGATGTACCGTCTATTGGGCTGCTGGCTCGTCCTCGCCAGTGAGTGCATTCCGCTTGGCCTGCACACGCTCCTGTCTCCGCTCGCGGGCAGCCTTGGTCTTCGCACGCTTGGCGTCCATCTCGGCCTTGAGTCTCTCCTCACGCTGCTTCTCGGCCTTGGCCTTGTGAATCTGTGAAGAAGCGTGTCAGTTGAGGGTCCCAGATGCAGGTCACATGATGTCATGATTCTGTGCGGAGATGGGCAACTTACGTGCTCGACAAGGGCACGCTTGTGCTTGAAGGTGTTACCCTTGCTCAGGTGGTAAAGCTCGTGGTAGAGGTGCTTGTCGATCTTGCCGGCGGCACGGTACTTGACGAGCAGGCGGCGGAGGACACGGAGACGACGCATCCACATAACCTGACTGTAGTCCCAGAATATCAGCGTTTGTCCTTCCAATCTCAAATCCACCTTTATCCTCGCATTTGCTCCTGTCTCCCAGCCACAGCTTGTACCTTTCTGGCCTCGTTCGCTTCCCTTCGCGGTGTTTCGGTGCACACTTACGATGGCATACGGGCGTCGGCGGTACCCTTCCTCTTACCGAAACCACGGTGACGTCCAATGCGGCGAGCAGCGGTCAACTCGCGGGCGCGGGAGCGCGAGTGGACAGTGACGGGCTTCTTGATGATGAGGCCATCGGCGATGAGCTTGCGGATGGTCTGGCGGGAGTTGGCGTTGGAGATCTCGTTGACCTCGTTCGGGTCGAGCCAGATCTTGCGCTTGCCGCAGTCGGCGACGCTGGCAGCCAGGCGCTTCTGGGTACGGAGGTTGACCCTGCAGGAGCCATTGTGTTAGCGATATTGCGCGCTGGAGCCTCACGAGGCCAAACTCTTCGGATGCGTGCGGTGAGGGGTTTTGGGTCTCGTCGGGCGCCCGTCGAGCGGCGGTGCGATGGAATTGTCGTCGTGTATGTGTCGTGAGCGTATCGAACTTACATCTTGACGGCGTTCTGGCGATGGTCGGTTGTCGTTGGGCGTAAGGGAGCAGCGCTCTTGTCGAAGTCGTCGTCTCGCCGTAAGGATTTCGATGAGAAGGTGCGGAGGTCCAATGCTTGGCAGGCTACGCCGATGTTGGACTAGCGCGATGTGACATCACGTGCTGCGGAGGAACGATTTCCCTAACGAACATCAAATTCGGGAGCTCTCCAGCTTGATGCGCTTGTCCAAATAGTTAACATTGAAAGATGGAAACTTGTCAGACATTCTACAGCTTTCATTTAGCGGCTAGGCGGTAGTCGTGCACTCGAATCGCTGCGTCCCGAATGCTCCACGACTTTCGACATCTAAAAGCAGCACACCTCCCAGCATGCACGGCCGTAGAGTCGTTGTTGCTGGCAAGGTGATGAGAACAGGGACAGAAATGCCGGAAAATTCAGGCGCCATGGCCAACACGAGCTCATCAGACGTCTTCCTCGAACTTTCTCACCAATAGTCCTGTCTTTTGCAACTCCTCCTTCACCTGCTTCACAGTCCATTCGCCTCGGTGGAACATGCCAGCGCCAAGGGCAGCATCCACATTCGTCTTTTCAAAAACTTCAGCAAAATGGTCCGCATTGCCAGCCCCACTCGATGCAATCACTGGAATCTTGACAGAAGCCTTGGCACTCCGGATGAGCTCAAGATCGAAGCCAGAGTTGGTGCCGTCCTTGTCTATGCAGTTCAACAGGATCTCACCGGCTCCCATGGCCTCGACAGCAGTAAGCAGCTGGACAACATCCAAGTCTCTGGTTTCACGACCTCCCTTGATGGTACAGGCATACCAGCAGTACTTCTCACCCTTGGGTCCAGGGAACGCTGTCTCAATGGTGTTGTGCGTTGTTGCCTCCGGAGATGAGACGTATACACGCTTTGGGTCAACTGACACCACAACAGCTTGAGCGCCGTAGGCTTCGCTGATGGTTTCGATTGCGGTCTTTCCACTCAGTGTCTTGTTCGCAGCAAAATACTCTTCAGCAGCGGTAACAGCGTCAGAACCAATGGAAACTTTGTCGGCCCCTGACTTGAAGTATAAGGTTGCAACTTCAAGTGCAGGGGCTGTGCGCCCAGTCTCTGGATCCTTCGTGTCGCGAATACCGCCGCCAATTGTCAAAGGAACAAAGCATGTAGCGGATGCTTGACGCAAAACCTCTAGCATGGGCAAATCACTAAGTGGAGTGTCCCGGAAAGATGTAATGTTGAGAAACGTGACTTCGTCGGCACCCTGTTCGTAATATTGCTGAGCCTTCTGCACAGGCTTTCCGAGATTCCGGACTGACTTATCGGTCTTCTCACGAACGTCGTATTGATCGCCCTTGGTGACGACAAGATCCCCTTGGTCATTGGTCCGCACATCAAGGCATGCGATTATTCGTCTCGTCAGTCCTTCTCGCGTTGACACAGCAGTAAGATTCATTGGCAGTCGCTCGCTTTTTCGGCCTTCGAGAAATGATTTGAGCACCCGCAGCCCAGCAGCTCCGCTTTTCTCTGGATGAAATTGGGTTGCGAGAACATTGTCTTTCGCGATTGCACCAACAAACTCTTCGTCTCCGTAACGTGCTTTGGCCACGCTCCAACCTTGCTTTTCGAATTGCCCTTCCTTGTAAGGCACGGCGTATGAGTGGACGTAATAATACTTGCTGTCCGGCCTTAGGCCATAAGTCGACTCGTTGCTTGCGCTTGTGTTGGCCGAATTCCAGCCAATGTGAGGCACACTCTTGTCAGTGTCCGTAAATCGTTCGAGACGTCCCTTGATGACTCCAAGACCCGGTACTGCAGGATTCTCCGAGGAGCCTTCAAACAAAGCCTGAAGACCAACACAAATTCCCATGAATGGCTTTCCAGATTCGATATACGCTCGCACCGGCTCGACGTAGCCAGCATTGCTGAATTGGGTTAGGCAGTGACCAAAGTGACCAACTCCCGGAAGAATCAATTTCTAAACGATCACAGCTTCTGTTAGCTATCAGTTCCTGTCCATTTGGTGCAAGAAAGTCAGCGCCATACTTCAGCCTTCGCGACATCTTCCGGCTTTTGTATCCATTGGACTTCCCATCCAAGTTTTTCGATCGCATTCACCAGAGAGCGGATATTTCCTGCGGCATAGTCGAGAAGATGAACGACCGGCATTTTGACAGCCCTAGAAGCGTGAAGTCTTTCACCTGAACACCTTGCTTACTATTACACAAAAGATGTCGAATGTTGGTTGAACAAAATATTGAAGGCGCTCGAGTCAGAAGCCCGTGTTAGTCAGCAGCCAGACAAAGCACTAGCCTCAAACTGGACTCGAAGATTTCCAGCGACGACTTCACTCCATTTTGCGACAAGTCAAGGACTCCGCATCCACACCATCTCGCCGTCGCCAACATGGTGCGAAAGCTCAAGCATCATGAGCAGAAGCTTCTGCGCAAGGTTGACTTTGTCAACTATCCCTCAGACGACCAACATCGAGCCGCAGCAGTGGTCCGACGATACTCAGTCCAGAATCCAGCCGACTACAGCTCCTACAATCGTCTTGCAGGAAAGTTGAGGCACTTGGCGCATCGCATTGCCCTACTACCACCTGAGTCGTCATTTCGGAGGAAGCAAGAGGATTTGTTGTTGGAGAAGCTACACGATATGGGCTTGCTAGGCATCGGTGGAAGCGGCAAGGGCAAGCTGAGCGACGTCGAGAAGAAGATAACCGTCTCTGCCTTCTGCAGAAGGCGGCTAGGGGTGGTCATGACTCGTCTGAGGATGGCAGAGACGGTTAGTGCTGCCAACAAATTCATCGAGCAAGGCCACGTCCGCGTCGGGACTGAGGTAGTCACAGATCCCGCTTTCCTCGTCAACAGGTATGAAACCCATATTGAGACTCATTCGCGAATATTATGGTACTGACTATAGCAGAAACATGGAAGACTTCGTAACATGGGTCGACTCGTCGAAGATCAAGAGGAACATCATGAAGTATCGGGACAAGCTGGACGACTTCGATCTTCTCTGAAGTGTATAGCGAGGATTTCCGCCATACTACTGGACTCACGAAGTGGATGTACGCATACGATGCCGCCCCGCCTACTACGACAACTATATCTGGCCATCACCCGGGCCTCTGCTTGGACGATTTGTGGATGGTGCGCCAGAAGTCGGATGCCTGAGGACGATCACGTGCAGACTAGCGCCCTTTCGCGGTCTGCATATGGGGTTTCAGTCACACCCCGCGCTCTCCATCCTTCTTCTCCTTCACACTTTTGCCTCGCACAACCGGGCCTGGATCACCTCGAAATATCCTTGTTCATTGAGGAGCCATCTCAAATCGTATCGCAAAGCAGCGGAGAAGGCCTCTTATTCGCCGGGTCAGGTTCGACTTCTCTCGTCGTCACCACCATCGCTGCCGCTGCCGCCGTACGCATAGTCATCACGAACATGGCGTACTACACTGCTATCGGCGGCCACCTTCGCTCTGGCATGATAGACTATAGGCACAAACCGGTTGCTAGGCCATCACTCCCTATCTCACCGCCACACAACTCGCCCGGCAATCGTCCCATCAGTAGGAAGCCAGGGCAAGCAATCCGTGAAAAAGTGTGGACGAATTCTTTGAATGAAGATACGGAAAGTCTTCCTCATCTGCAAGGCTCTACAGAGCGCCGCGGTCACGGTGCTGCAATTTCTACCCTCCCCGACTTCGACGTTGCTGTGCCAGATTTCCTCGAAGTAAGTAGTTGTGATGCGTCCTTCTCTTGCAGCCCAACAATCTGATCATGTCTTGCAGAATGTCTTCGCCCAATTGCAGCACGTCCGAGATGTTTATGACGCCAGCGAGGCGATGTGCGGAGATGCGGCGCAGCGTTTGCACCACCAGGAGAAACCAAGCCCCTCACGTGATACGGATGCACGGGCCAAGGAATTCCAAAGACCGTCCGCTCCTGCCGCTACGCACCCGAGTTGCTACAACCAACACCAACGGCAACAGACTCCCAAAATGTTGCTCACGCCTCCGCCAGAGCCGCGCAAGCCGCGCAAGCTCGCGCAACCAAAATCTAAGCGAGCAAAGTTTGGTGAGAGGGAAGTTGCCCCGCTCATCGAGTTCAGCGAAGAGCCCGCTCGAGACAAGTCACCAACACCACCGGCCGACCCACGCACCTTTACGGACCCGAAGAGATTGCAGTCGGCAGAGCCACCGATGTGGAACCCAATCTCCGGCCACTTGAAGATCGACACCGACCCGAAGCAGCCAAAGGTCCTCAGTCCAATCTTCATGATTGGCTTGCCTTTCGGAGACCAGATCGAGATGGCAAACGACTACAATGTGTACGAAGTGAGTGACGATACCCCGGAGCAAGACTCAGACTCCCATAAGATGCAGCAAGACTAGGTGCGTCAGGAGAGATGCGCGTTTGTACAAGCATTGTTCTTTGGTGTTGTCGGCGTTTCTGGGCGTGTCTGCTTTGGCTCTGACGAGGGTTCTCGCCAATCTTGTGGACCTGCCACCAGAATGCGCAGCAGTTAAGGCAAGACAGAAGGGTAACCAGATTGCGCGAAAAGCTAGGATGGCGGAATGAAAATTGTGAAACTATGTGCGCAACATCCTGTCCTCCAGCTCGTTCAGCGTATGAATGCCAAGAAACCTTGCGCACGTGAGTTGGTTTGCCTGCATGGCTGCCGACCAGTTCACACTGACTTCAGCTTATCCGCGAGACGTAGCGCACGCTGCTCGTACCCGTCTTTGAGGTCCTTCAGCCCCTCTATATCTGACCGAAGAGCACCCACGGTCGTAAATGCCAGCCGTGCTTCAATGCCTTCCATGATACCATTGAACCCGGCCTCCCAGGACTCGTCAAGAAAGCAAATATCCAAAATGGCAAGCATCAGATCGCCAACGCATCGATTCAAAGTGCGTAAGCCAGCGCAAGCTGGCTCATCGTCGAAATTGGATTCGGGACCGACAGCTCGAGCTAGCTCCTGGCAGATTCTGGCCCGTTTGAGTGTCTTCTTGTACCGGCCCAGAGCACTCGTAGTAGTTGGCACGCTTTGAAGATGCCGTAGAGCGCGCTCGCTACCCTCCACCGGTGTCCCGCTGAATGTGCAGTGGCTTCGCAGCATTCGCAGAGGGTAGAGGATGTTACGTTCCAGGCCGTTCGTCAGCATGACGTGGATCATCCACAGGTTGTGGAAGTGCAGCTCCATGGATCTGATTTGTTTGGTCTGTTCCAAGAAGGTGCAGAGCGAATAGAGCACCCAATTCGACCATAGTAATCTTTGATGATTCGCAAGGATGACTGAGGGCTCGCTGCTGCCCTTTTCTGTTTCCCAGTGGTAGACTGGGTCCTGGAGGACGACTGCAATCGACTTTGCTTTCTGCAAGGGTCTTGGCCATGGGAAATTTGTCATATTCCCTAGATCCAGCAAGGAGCCCGCGTAAGTCCCGACGTTGTCAACTGCAATTCTGTCCCGGTACACTCTAACGTTGAAGGTGTTACAGGCATAGAAGAGACCGGATGCCTCAGTGTTGACTTGCCTGCTCACGGCCAAGATGCCCAGGGAGCAAGTACGGAGGTCGCCAGTGTTGAGGAGATGCCCATATATTCTGTTTCGAACTTCCGGTGGTAGATCCAGGAACCCGTACATGCGATTTGGGTTGCCACTTTTCAACTTTGCGATAAGTTCAAGGCGAGTCGGATACTGGCCGCGCGATCGGTGAGTTCTTCGCTGAACCAAGCCCAGCGCTTCAGCTAGGCGAAGTAGGTCCTTCGTATGCATCTCGTCGTAATTCAAGCCCTGCGCTTCAGCTAGGCGAGCGAGGTCGCTCGTCGATACCTTGTCGTATTCCATTGGAGCCATATCGCAGTAGAGGAGCGTTTCTGCAGGAACCCGCTCTAAAAGAATGCAGCCACCCGCTCTTAAAGAGAAAAAAAAAAGTATCAAGCAACGGGAAGCATGCACCTTGCCAGCCACTCCCTCCCCAGGCGCTTCATTTATAAAGCCGGACTGCCAATTTGGGCAACGCAGGAATGTCGGCTTCTGCGAGTGATGGTGGTACAGCAGCCGCGCTACAGGGGATGCTCGGACATAGCATGCCGTCACTTTTTCATCTTCTATTTCTGCGTTCCTTCAACCTCTACTCGAACTCGGTGCCCAATGCCCTCGCGTCCTCCAATCCATCTCTTTCTCTTCCCAACCTTCTCAATGCCCTTCAATTCCACACCCAGCAATTCTCCATCCACATCTCCATCAGTCCTCGCTGTCAATTCTAGGACTGGCCTCCTCTTCTCATCCAGGTCCCACTTAGCCTTCAACCTCAACCGTTCTTTGTCTGGGACCGCACCAGCAGGGTACATGGATGCAATGAGTGATGCAACTGCGCCCAGATAGTTGATCCACCAGAGTGCCCAGGGACTTTCTACCAGTGCTTCCAGGCTCTTCTTGAAAGGCTCGTCCGTTGGAGGAAGAGAACCAGAGCCGCCCCATCGGGCACACAGGAGCAGCGCGATGAGTGCGCGGGACTCGTGGAGAACGCCGTGAACGCCGGCAAGGATGCCGGATGTTGTGCTACGTATCGCGGCAGAGGCCTGCAGGTCTTTCGAATGGCTTCCATGGTAGTAGATCAGATTCGTGAAAGCTTCGAGGAGCTCGGGAGTGAAAACGCTTTTGTAGTCATCGTATGCGTTCTGCGAGGAGCCATCTGGGAATGCAGATCGAAGGAGCTTGAGTAGTCTTGTTGATGATTTCGGGGCGACAGGCCGGGTAGCGACCACGAGAGGATATTCTGCTTTGATCTCAGCAGGCAGCGAGGAGAAGAGGTGGCCTTCCCTAACACCTCCCTGACAGAATCGTACTTCCTTGATCTGTGGTAGCGCTTCAGCCAAGACGTTGACGAGTAACGAAACCGCTGGCACCTGAGAGGCTCTCCGATCCGAGATCCTAAACAACTCATTCTCCTCATCGCTGTTCTCAAGCGCTTCCTTGGCCTTCGCCTTGACTTGGTCGGTGCTCAAGAACTCCCTTCTCGAGACTTTGAATCCGTTGATCGCTGGAATCGGATATGGCGAAACGCGGTGTTGGCTCATGAGAACGTATCCCCAGCCTCTGAACCCGCCTCCAGACAAGTACAGCGTGAATCCACCTTTACTCTTTGCCTTTTCTTCCATCTCTTCAGGGACCTTGAGAGTTCGATAAGCGCTCTTGACAGCAGCACCCACTTCCTCTTTCAATCTCTTCATCTCCCCACTGCCAGCTTTCTCGGCCGCTGCCAGTCTCCTCGACATTGCAGCCGCACCATAAGGCATGCTCACACTCCCGCTTTCGGGCATCATGACTTTCTCTCCGTCCTTGAAAAGCCAAGAAAGCTGAGTGCTGCCACCCCCAAGGTCCATTACCAACCCTGAAACTTCCGGTAATGAACTCGCGACGCCCATAGCTCCAACGCGACCTTCATCTTCCTTCGCAAGCATCCTGACTTCCCAACCTGTCGCTTCCTTGATCGCTTTGCGAAACTCTTCACTATTGACCGCAGTCCTCGTCGCTTCAGTTGCCAACACAGTCACATGTTCCTCGGGCACTTCGTAGTCCTGACAAGTCCGTCTAAAGCGCTTGAAAGCCGAGCATACGTTTGATATTGTCTTGTCATCAATCGGAACCCTCTCGCCAGTAGCGGCATTGAATTGCGCGTCATACAATGATATGCCCACCCGATGCTGGTAGATCGTAGGCATAATTCGCTGAGTTGGCGGCTGCAGGTCGGATATCGAAAAGCGGATGCCGTTACTGCCCATATCCACGAGTGCTCGGAGGTGCTCGGGTGAGCGGCTCTGTACCGACACCGCCATTTTGGCAGGTTTGCAAGATTTTCACGTTTAAGATCTGTACAGCGTTCCTGAGATTTTGGTCTGCTGTCGGATGTTGGTCATCTGTTTGGTTGGTCTTTGTTGTGGTGGGATGGAGAAGTGAAGTCCGTACGACCAATCAAGAAAAGCTCGCAACTGACATCACTGTCAAGGCTTCCATTTTTCACGAGACACATACCAGGTCAGATCAGGAGGAACAACTTGGAGAGCAAATGATTTGAGCAGTCTGGTAGTTCCTTCATTGAGATTCCTTCAATTCGTGTCAAGGGGGTATCTACGCCGTAATCTAATTTTGCGTGAGTAGCACACACACAGCAGGCGAGACACCTAATAGAACCCGTGCTCCAACTCCAATGCATCAACGAGCTCTTTGGCTTCGTCGTGGTACCATAGCGCCTCGCTGTTCATACAACCTCCATGCGCCGCTCCATGCAAACCGCTTTTGTCCCGTATCATGTCAACCTCACTCTCTTGTGAAAGTCAAACGCCGTGGAATGCCGCAAACCGCAATGAAACCCCAGAATCAGGGAGCACTCTTCAAGCAAGGTACTTGTAAGAAGGCACAGGAGCGTCTTCAATCCGCTCCAAATAGTCGCGTTCGATCAAGCTCTCGATTCGCTTCTTGATCATGTTGACATCCGGCTTGAACTGCGAGTTCAGGACACCAACCGCCTCACTGAGCAGTTGGGCATGAGCAAGGGTCTTGCGTGATTTCATGATTCGCACGATCGCAGCTTCGATGACAAAGGCACGACTGTCGTTGTTGCGCTTCTCGGTCTCCTTGCGCTCCTTGTCTCCTTCGACCTTGTTGCCGCTGGATACGACACCGACCTTGAACTTGATTGCCCGAGGCGCGTAATCCTCGTTGTATGAGAACTTGTCTCCTGGATTTACTTCTCTGCTCATAGGCTTCTTGACCAACAAGCGAGTCTTGGGCGCCACTGCCAGGGACTGCAAATTGCGGGTCAGAGCACTCATCGGGATGTTCGTCCGGCCTTGAATATCCTCAACAGACAGCGCGGAACCGTTGGGAAGGTCGTTAAAAAGCATCAGAATCAGAGCAGCGTATGTCGAACAGCTGATTTCATGGACCTTGGAAGACTTGGGGAATCTGGCCTTGATATCGCAGTCGCCCATGCTGGTCTGCCATGTCAATTTCCGACCAGAGTGCTTTTCGGAATAGAAGCGCTCGAATCCAACCTTGATGCGCTCGAGCGCTGGTGGGAATATGACCTGGGCCTTATTCTCGGGATCATCTTCTGATGAGCTTCGGAAGGCCTCCAACGGCCAAGTCATTGAGGTGAGGATGTTGACGCCAAGCTCAACACGCTTCGTGTCCCTGTCGCCCAGACCCGCCACGTGCTCCTTGTAGGCGTTCGTGAGGTCTCTACTAAGAGACATGTCCTTGAACATGGCTTCAAGCTTGAGTGTGAAGCTGTTTCCAAGCTCCATCTTCATACGCGCAATCATCTGCTTCTCAACATCCTCGCTCTGACTCTTCTTGAGCAGGAGACGCTTGCAGAGGTGCTTCTTGTAATACGTCTCGAACATGTCCTTATCCTGTAGGTATCGCAGGAGAATGATGGCCTTCTCAAGCGTATCGTCAATCTCTTTGTCCGACTTGTCCTTGATGCCCTTCTTCATGTTCTCGTCGATGAAGAGGGAGATGTACTCGCTGCCACGACTGAAGGAGTTGATGTTGTCGGACATGCTACGCGTGAGGGCTGTATGGATAGCCTGGTCCTTGCTAAATGAGATATCCCAAATCTTGTCAAAGCGGTCCTTGAGTTCGAGAATGTCTTGCACCCAGCTGAGAGCTGCTTGAGTTTGCTGATTGATCTGCTTCACGGAGGAGCCCTTTGACTTCTCGCCATCGCCATCGCCCTCGTCTGCAGCAGGCGGAGCAGTGGATTGCGAGGCAGCAATGGCCGCATCGTTTATCTTCGCTCCCATATCCGCGACAATCTGCTGCAGAGCTCGCGTCAGCTCTGGCTTAGATTGGTCCACGCGTGCCTCCAGGTCGAACACAAGATGAAGTTCATTAAACTTATCATTGTCGACCATGTAAGACACGCCGCTGTCCATCTCGATCAAGCCCTTCATCTTGTGCTTGATCAGCTCATCCTCGACGACGGCCTGGATCTTGGGTGCTGTTGATTCCGAGAGAGTCGATCTGCATCGGTCCGCCTCCTCGTCGATTCTCCGCTTCGCATGATGGCAATATGTGCCCGCATCTGACTCTTTCAGTAGACGCTCTCCCTCTTGCTGATAGAACTGCCGGCTCTGCTGGATGAACTGCTCTTCAAATACGCGCAGATACAATTTCTCCTCTTCCACCTCTTGATCTGTCTCATATAGTCCTTCGAGCATGTACACGACGGATTTGATGAGATAGTTGTCGATTGCCTCTCCATCTCGGTCCATGGAGACTTGGTCGAGGATGATACGGGTAACAACTTCGAGGAGGTCAGGCTGATCTGGTCGGACGGGTGTTCGGAGGATCTGGTCGCGGAAGAGGCACATGGATTTGGCGTAGATCGAAAGCTGACGGTGATCTGTACAGTATACGCGATCCTATTCGCAACGTCAGCCTTGCCTTTGGAATCGAGACAAAGTACCCTTTACTTACCATGTACATGAGGACGTCTGTCAGCATACCCATGCAAATCTGATGATCCTCCCAAGCTTGCTTGAGTGACCTCAGGAAGCGTTCTCCCTCCACTCGTCGCTCTGATGAAGTTGCCAGTGACCGGCTGAGGCCTTGCGGCATGAGCAGTGGTGCTGAGAGCAGCCTCACGATCTGCGTCCGCACAGTTTCGCCTAGCCATCTCTCCTCGAACTGCGCCACCTTGTTGTACAGCTCATCGCCCTTCTTCTTCAACACGATCTTGTATGCATTTCGGTAGAGCTCCTCGAAGGAGAGAGCAGAAGCGTTCTTGGTGTGGATCTCGCCGAATGCGCGCTCGAGGACCTGCCAGGTTGTTTCAAAGTCTACGTCGGCGCCGTTCAGGCCCTGTGTGCGAGCCATGTTAGCAAATGTGGGTGGGAGAAACGTCAAGCAAGCAGCGACAGTGGTAGTAGCAGCAGTAGCAGCGCGGTGTGGTGTTAGTGAAGATTGCATGTGACAAGCATGACACAGCGAATGTTTGCGAAGTAAACGGAAAGCGAGACGTACTCGTCGCGGCGGGCGGATCTTCGCGCGGCCTCTGCCTGCAAGCGAGGCCATGTGTGGTGTTCTTGTGCAGATTGTCTTTGTCTTGGACTGCGACTTTCACGCTCTTTCTTACTCGAGGCAGCGGAGCTTCGAATAGTGGGGGAGGGGACAGTGGCTTCTGGCGGGTGCGCGCTGCGCTGCGAATCGGCGGCGGTGGTCGGGAAGAGCGAGAAGAAGAAGGAACTACGAGTCCATGTTGCTTGTCTCGTTTGTTCGGCCGCAAAAGGAATGAAATGCCGGAGCGGAAAGGCGTGTGTGAGCGGAGGTATGTGGCGGAAGTTCAAAGCCGCTTTGGGAGGAAGCATGTGCAATTACGCGACTTCTGTAAGTTCTGCCCGCCTCGCTTAGGTCCTCCCTCACCTCCGACGCGCCGCAATCGGCGTCAAGTGAACATCCACACACATCACCTAAACCATGCCAACAATCTGTACAAGTTGTCGAATCGAGCGCGACTGTATGTCGGAAAGCCTCACTCGCAAGCCATGACTGCGACCTCACTGGGGATCATCACTTTACCACAGGACACGACACGACGCGTCGCCAAGAAGAGACATATCGCGTCAAGGAGACTCCCGCTTGTTCCTCCTTGCTCGCCATCGCTCTGATGACATCGAAGCTGCTCTACTTATGATGGCAAGGTGATAAATCACCGCTGCATCGCCCGTCACATGTCGCACGACCTCCTGTGGTGACTACTACGTCGACCACAGCAGCCGGTGTATCGATCACAGCCACCAAGACAGTGCCCTCCACGTGTCTGTATCCTCCAACAGGCCTTATTGCCTAGTATGCGATGTTCAGGGAGTAGTATATCCTTTCGAATTTGCAATAGCGCATCAAAGGATGTCTGACCACGATATGCCCCTAGAGGGCCGCTCTTGGCCTCTGACACACTGGAATGATGAGCACGACTTTCTGCCGCCTGCTTGAGGGCCTGCCTTCACGCACCTTAAGCCTCGCTCTTAGAAGCAATGCTGTATAGCCGTAAGTGCCTGAGTGTGGGTGGCAAAAAGGCCCAGGCACAGCTGAGAAAGGTACGGTCAACTTACGACTTGTTCACTGAACCACCTACATCCGAGCACTGTGGTACGGATCTGTTGCGCACGCTGTATCGTTTCACCTGAGAAGCAGACAACCGGTCGAGAGGTTCCACCTAGCGGCGTCAAGGAGGATTGATCATCTGAAAAGAGCTCGCAGCCTTATCTCGATGGATCATCATGACTTTCTGCGTCTGAGCCGCCTTCTATGCCGCTGCCTTTGATGAGTCAAGCATAAGAAGCTGAACATTCGTTCCTTCCTCGTAGGTCGCCAGTCTCGTTTGTAGCCGCGTTGCGAGCCTGCCGCACCTGATGTACAAGAACAGCGCTGCCCACTCAGGGAGCTACCACTCAACCGTTAGCTCTCGAGTCTCCAAAATGCTCTCTCTAACGTCAGAGGAGCAAGACTACGTTTCCGACATCATCGCATCTACCACCGACAGCACGACGCAGTCCTCCTTCCGCGACGGCTTTCATGCATTCCAGCAAAGAGTCTTCTATCTGGGCATGGAGTCCCCAAACGCCCATGACGCCTCCATCATACTCAAGCAACATCAAGCAGATGTATCGGCAGGCAGACGCTCGATATGCGTCATTGAGAACATCTCTCCTGCTTGGATCGCTCGTCTTGGCCTGGCGTGGAATATCGATAAAGATTTCTTTCTCCAGCATGCGTCCAACCCTGGAGGAGATGGCCTGTGGGAAAGTGTGATGGGTAGGCACGCCAGGGAGCAAGCATGGATGACTTCAACTATAGGAACGTCGAGGCGCAATTCTGGTGTCCCGATGGGAAGGAAGCATTACTTCATCGAAGGCATTCTGCAACATGTCAATCAGCATGACTGGCGGTATGGCGGCAGTCGCGTCCAGCGGAGGTTTCATTCTGATCAGCAGCACGGATGGCAGGCTAACACCAGAATATCCTACTATCGAGTCTCAGCTCACTCCTGTAAGCCCACCATTCTGTTATCTCGTGCCCTACTGACATGTTTCAGACCTCTTCCTGGTAGACGCCCCTTTCTCCATCAGCATATCAGACGACATGCCACTTTCCAAGCCTGGCCTTCGTGTGCCGTACAGCCAGAATCGCTCCGGTCTCTGTATTCCTCACCTCTTCTCATCGCCACACTACTCCACTTTCGAAGCCCTGCAGGCCGTCTTCTCACTTGGCTGGTCCCTCAAAAGCCTATTTTCTGGTGACTACGCCATTGACTTTGTCGCCTTCTCCTATTTCTTCGTTGCTACGCTGTGGGTCATCAATCTGCGCTTCCTGGATCGAGAAATCAAATCCATCGCCTTCAAAGATGTTCGCCGTCCGAGCGTGAGGATCAATGACCTTCTTCATAACAGGCGAAGAGACCTGGACTGTCTACGCAGTGAAATCGCCAAGACCAAGACATGGATTCCGCCCGAGCTGGAGCAGTTTTCTGAAAGCTTACAGGATCGACGCTCGCGGTCGCCCATGGCTGCTCTGGAGGGCGTGTATGAGGAGTCCGGCAATCTGGAACGATTCCTCATGGACACATTTCAACTGCTCATGTCTTCCATCTCCGTGCTTGACTCGCAGACGAGCATCAAGGAGGCGAGGAGAAGCGCTCTGCTGACGCAGCTTGCTACGGTGTACATCCCGCTATCCTTCGTTACCGGTGTTTTCGGGATGAACGTCAAGGAGATCAACGGCTCACCTGTTTCGGTGTGGGTGTGCTGTGTCACGCTTGCTCTCGTCGGAGGGCTCACGGCTGTTGGCCTGTGGGTTTCGAGGAAATGTCAAGAGAAACATTGGGTTGAGAGTGCGGATGGAGTGAGGATGGGAAAGAAAGATAGTCGGCGTAGAAACACTCGTCTAGTATTTGGCAGGATGATTGACACTACTGACGAGAAGGCAGCAGAGCGCAAGAAAGATTCCATGGAAGTTTGAACACAGCGGTCTCTAGAGTCCGGGCACAGAAGGTGAAGATGGAAGAGAGGATGAGGTCTCGGGCAATTCTGAGCTGTCACTTCTTAAGTTCACCATTATAGAGGCGTTCCATACTTGCGGTGCCTGTTTCCAGTGGCGCGTATAGAGCAAAGAAATACCAAACACTTACGAAAAGGGGAAGCTTTTCCCTAGGCGACGCCAAGTACTCTCAAGCAGATTCACTGCTCCCTACCTTATTCACACATCAGACCGCCGCCGCAAAACTCAACGCTTCTCATGCACGACACGCGTTGGCAGTCTTACGGCAAAAGAAGTCAAGGGGTAGGAGGGCAAAAGGAAATTGCTGCAACCCGGAATCGAACCGGGGCCTCTCGCATGGCAAGCGAAAATTGTACCACTCAACCATTGCAGCGATGTCACATGACAGTGATCTGGATTTTTAACATATAGCAGTTAAAAAACACCCACTCCATCGCTGTCCAGAGCGCCGACACATCGTGTCTTGGTCAGGACATGTACATGCCCTAGCCCAGAGTATTCAGACGTAGCCACTGAACATCAATTCACATTGAAATTCTGTGTGGCGAGCCTCGAAAGACATGAAGTTGCAGACACTTCAAGTTCGAGCATATGCTAGTGAACTTACTAAGCCCGCTGATGGCAACTTCGAAACATCACTGCTTCCATCTCAACTCCGCAACAACAACATCATGAATACTGCAAAGAGCCTACGCACTTTGCAGCGTACTTTCCACCAAGCGTTCAGAACGTCTCAGCGCACGCCGCTGGTTCGCGCACGACAGACCCTCGCGGCACCTCAACGATACCCATCACTTTCGGCAGTCCGCTACCAATCATCACAATCAGACTCCCCCGAGCCAGCCAAACCTCTAACGGATCGAGAAGACACTCCGCAATCTGCCGCCGACGAGATCGCCCTGCGAAAAGCCATCTCACCCGCCTACCAGCTCTGGTTTACATGCAAGAAATGTCTGGAGCGGAGTGGCCACACGATCAGCAAGCAAGCTTACCACTTCGGCACCTGCGTCATTGAGTGCCCGAAATGCAAGGGAAGACACTTGATTTCGGATAATCTCAAGATCTTTGGGGATGCGAATATGACCATGGAAGACATTGCGAAGCAGCATGGAGAGAAGCTGAGGAAGGGACGACTTGGAGCTGGCGGAGATGTGGAATTTTATGACGATCAAGCTACGGAGACGGTCATGGAAGATCACAGGAGAAACACGGATGTGGAGAACCGTGGTAAGGGCGCTGGCAAGGGCGCCAGCTGAAGGACTTGGGATACCTAGGGAAACATACTCTCCGCTCTTGTGCATCCGGGATGAAGACGCCGCTTTGCGATGCGATTGCGACTAACGCAAGGTTGTTTATCGGGCAGATGGGAAATCCGGAGCATCCGCTCAATAACCCAGCTCGACACTTGCGCCTGCCCGGAATGAGTTTGTTCCGTGAGGAACATTGGACTCGCACCTGCCTCTCTTATGCGGCCGAGGGAACGCATGAGCTCACATCAGCTCTCTGAGGACGACGTCGACGATCCTTGTCGGTACGATCCTCGAGCGAGGTCCGCTCCGCCCACGACCATCCAGAGCGCAGTATCACTCAACGTAGACAGCTAAGTCGCGCGTTGGATAGATCACAGCGACCGGCAGAAACTTGACCAACGTCACTTCGAAACAAAAAGTCACAATCCATCTCTCGTCCAACGCGACCAACCCTTACTTACCATTATTCCATTCTATCATTTACGCATTCTCTTGAATGTATGAGAAATATCTGTCCAATGTCAGGCTGGCTGATGAATGCAACGTGACAATCTCTTCGCGCGAAGCTCAATCGTGAGGACAAATGGACGACACGTCGCCTCGAGTGGCCTATACCTTTTCCAATGAGCTTTTCCCCGGCTCCGTGAGGACAATTGCTTTGGCGTATATATGGCCATATTCTCTGCATGAGCATCTCATCTATCTCATCTATCACATTTTAACGATCAACCTTTGACCACTCTCGAAGCAATCGAAAGCACAATCGGTATTACAGTCCAGTCAGCAAAGGCAACGATGGATGTTAAGGCAACTCTATCTCCGCGCACTCAGGACGGACCAGCACAAAATCTGCAGCTACAGGACAACAAGACCTTCCAATGCTTTCCCCAGTTGCCAGCTGAGCTCCAGGTTGAAGTCATCAATGCAGCTCTAAAAAATGAGTTCGCCGGTGACCAGATCATCACCCTTTCCGAGAAGTCATTGTGCGCTTGCAGGGCTCACGACTGGCTCGGCAAATTTAGACTGTACTTCCACAGGAGGCTTTGCAGCTGGTCTCACGTCACGCCGCTGTTGCGGACAACTGGACTTCTGTACGTCAATAGCAAATTCTACTACGAAGCCACCAGGAGCTTCTTTCTCGAGCAGACTGTGGTTCTCACGTCTCGCGAGGCGTTGGAACTTCTATACTCGCCGGAGCCGGTTGAAGAAATGCGTAAGATCCGCATTCGAGATCCAAATCCTGGAGATTCGATCTTTCTACAATCACACAAGGATTTTGATCAGGTGCAGAATGCACACATCTTACACCACCTGCTTCTAGCACCGCGCCTTGAGAGCATTGAAATTGACATCGAGCCCTTTAATGACGGGGCGGAGTGCTCTCAAAGGGCCTGGCTCGGAAATTTCCTCGAAAGCTTTGCTATCCCCTCAACCCTCGTGCGCAGCAAGTGCACTGGGATCGGTGCCTTCAAACTCAGCAGCCGGCAAACTGCAGAGTTTCAGTTTGGGGTTCTGCCTTCGCATGCTTCCATTTTCTGCGAAGTCCCCTCCAAGGCCTGGAACAAGATCACACTCACCTGGCATGCCGTAGTAAAATCCTGGAATCGGGTCCTTTCCGCCTCACCCGAAGCTCTTGCCAACTGGTCAAGCTACACCTATCCAGACCGATGTGAGAGCCTTCATGTTTGGTCCACGTGTCCGCGTCGGCCTCTCGCGATCCGAAACTACAGACTCTGGCGTGAGTCAGGCGGAATATGTAAGTCGCCCATAACTAGGAATCCCCTTATGAGACAAGATCCAAGACAACTTGCTGATTCTAGTCGCCGTTGGTTAGGGCCCCAAGAATGTCAATGGTATCACTGGGCTCTATTGTCCTACCTCGCCCACACGCACAAAGTCATTCGAAAGTATCAAGGCAATATTGAACCGAAGGACCAGCAGCCCGCCCCTCTAATCGTGAGCAAAATCAAGCGCAATTTCGAGAACAACCGATTGAACTCTTATGCGGGCACAAATCCTCCCTGGACCAAAGAACTCGACTTGGCAAAGCTGATTCCTGGCACAGATCCAGACCTTAACGAAGTCTGGACTCAGCTTTTTGCCATTCAGTCGAGGAAAATCAAGAAACTGTGGAGCATGAGACAAGACGATCCTTTGAGGCTCGGGCCTCAGCTACGCCTCTTCAAGCTCTGGATGATCATGTCGATTGGTCTTAGAGTGATTGCCGTCCTCATATGGAAAGTACCCCAAGTGCATGGCGTGTCGATGTTGGAGCCAGAGCCTACGTCCCATTGGATACTGTTCTCCATTCTCCAGGTGGTGATTTTTGGGGCGACGTGGAAAATCATGTTTGAACTCATTCGCTTATTGTTGCCATGGAGCTGGGACGGTCCTTGATCTGTACCAGAATGGGCGTTACAACGCGCAATTGAGTATCGCAAATAGTACACTCTTTAGAAATTTATATAGGCACACTATCCATTCGTTTAGAGCCGAACCAGGGTACTCGAGTACTTCTCCCGCCGAATCTGTCGTGCGTGTCTTGACCGTGTAAGCTGTATTCATCGTAGTATCGTTCTACGCCTTGTTCTCAGCCTTCCTGCGAGATATCACCAAATCGCTGTGATTTAGACAGTAATCCAGCAGTGCGTCCAACATTCACCCATCCAACATATTTACGTCAGAGTGGGCCCGTGCGCGCTTGTGACTTCCTCCATCGCGCTTTCCATTTCAAGCATCTCAATGTTACAATCCAATGCTGAACACATTTCATTACATCTCCTTCCTATCAGTCTGCTCGGGAGAAGCATCAAGCAAGAACCAAAATGGCCTCCAAACAAGACCGCCTGAGCACCGAACTCTCCCTCCTCGAATCCATGTACCCGGACAACCAAATAACCTACAACGCCAAAGCCAGCGAACTCCACTATACTTCCTCCGAAACAGGAGCCTTCACCCTTCGAATACCAGACTCCTATCTCGACGAAACACAACCAACGCGGCCGGAAGTCCTATCTGCAAGAAATTCAAAATCAGGGACGGATCTGAGAAATGCTTTGAAAGGATACATCACCACCCTCGCAGCCGGCGAAGAGATTCTCGATTCGATAATTTACGGCTTCAACGATCTCGCCTCTTCATCAATACCAGAATCAACAACGCCAACAACAGGAACAGCGCAGGACCCGCCAGCTTCCCAATCCACAGCCCCGGGTTCCGCCACGGTAATAATCTACCTTCACCACCTTCTCGCAACCAGCAAACGCAAACTCGCCATCTCCCCGACCAACATCTCCGGCGTCACCAAACCCGGCTACCCCGGCGTTCTAATCTTTTCCGGCCCAGCAACGGACGTCTGGGCGCACGTAAACGAACTGAAAAGTCTGAATTGGCAAGCTTTCCAAGTGCGACTGGAGAGCGAGGAGGAGTGGGAGTTTAGGCATGGGAAGGGAGTGATGGAAGTCGAGGGGATGGGGGATGTGGTGGCGGAGATTGATGTGCAGCCGGGGAGAAAGGAGATGTTTATGGAGAGTATGCGGATGAAGTGAGGCAGCATGAGATACAGGTGCGGCATTCTGCAGATGTCAAAAGAAGAGAATTGGCTTGGATGAGCGAAAGCTTGAAAGCTGAGGGTGCTTGCGGACTTGCATGTACAGGCCATTTGCCTCTCGATTCCGCCTGAAGACCGCCCAGCCATGGGGTTATGTCGCATGCATATCAGCTCGCGCCAGATTTGGGAGATGGAACGGCAACAGATCATCGTTTCAGAGACGCCTTCGCTTCGCTTATTCATGCTCTCAAGTATGGGTACAGACAGCCGACACGAACTGCTGGTCGCGACAGGCGCGCGTTTTTAGAATGCGCCATAGAATGGTGGTATCGCTCAAAGAAAAAGCGCTCTATCATAATGAATCTCAGACGCAAGAGAAGGTTCTCTGCCCTCTGTGTGCTGTGACTTCGTATCCCCAATCGTCATCTTCTATCCAAACACCCTAAGTGTCTCTCTCCGCTTATGAGTTGTTCATCTTGTTGGCCCAGTTCGTGTACTGGTCGGCCGCAAGCTTGCCGGGGTTGTACTGCGGTGGGACGTATCCGCTGGTCGAGATGCCTCCAAGGAGCAAGAAAAGTGTGATGAGCACCAGACCGAAGACAAGCAGCTTTCTGAGAGCTGGGTGACGAGCTCCGTAGTCTGCCCATGCCATCTGTGCTTGTCCAACGTGCTCCTTCATCTTGTCTCCGCCAAGCTTGTAGTAAACCAATCCAGCAAGAGCAATACCGTAACCGAAGAATTGGAGCGGCGAAACGGGGTCTTGGAAGATGACCATCGAGGCGAGGACGAGGAGAATGTCCTTGAGGACACCGGAGAGCGTCATGACGAGGGACGAGGTCTTGCCGATCTGTGAAGCGTGTCAGGAAAAAGTTGACTTGCGCCAAGGCTGAGGAAGAACTTACCAAGAAAACGACCGAGACATTCAACAAGAAGGCAATGACACCGTTGATGATCAGAACGAAGTAGCCGACGTTCTGTACATCCTGAAGAGTCATCTTTGGCACCTCAACTACCAAAGCGACCATTCCGTTCATGATGGCACAAGCAGGCGCAAAGTAGTAGAGCGAGACCAGGGGGTCCATCTTGAATTCGGCACTGGAGAGGAGACGCTGGACCATGACCAATCGAGTGGCCTCGAAAACGATACCTCCTAGCTGATAAAGGAAGCCGATCATAACGAATTTGATCTCGCCGTACGAGGCAATGATGACACCAATGACAATGAAGGAGACATTGCCGAGCGTCTTGAGCGAGAAGGGTGCGACGCCGAAGACCCAGGATGCGATCAAAACGGCGACTGGAGTGGTAGCCTGGCGCGGGTCAGCTCATCTTCACGTGCTAAACATACCCCTTGCTCAAACTCACCTTGAGCATTTGAATGAACGACACGGAGAGGTACAGGTAAGTCAGATTACCGCAGATGAGCGAGAGCGAGAACATCAGGCCAATTGGCATGATAGCTCGAAGGTAGACTCTGCCATTCATGGGGACCTTCTTGCGGCCATCCAGCGCGTTTGTCGTGCGGGCGAGGATCTGGGTCATGAGGGTCGCGAAAGCCAAATGCCATGTCGTCAGGACGATGGGGTAGTGGAACTTGGCGGTGTCGAGAATCCATTTGTTGAAGATGATGACACTGGAGGAGAGCGATATCCAGGTCGCGATGTAGAAAGCAGGATGTAAGCTGGCCTTTGGCGGCTCTTGCTTCTCTGTGGCCGGGTTGACGGTGGGCAGGACGGGCTCAGAGGGCCCTTGGCGCTCCTGCTCGCCAGATTGTCTCTCTTTCTCGCTCATTGTGGGCTGTAATGCTCGTAGATGTCGAGGAGAGGTATTGGAGGTGAGGTCGGAGCGATGGAAGGGTGTTCCTGATTGCGCGTCGAGGTCCGGGGGGAGGGGTGGTCGCGGCGCACAAGGGCGAGGAATGTGGGCGCGAAAGGGTATCTCTATTGAAACATGGAACGAACAAGAAGAAGCGGCACGACGAAGGTGCTGCGTCGGAGTTGTGGTGAGGAGATGTCAGCGCAATGCTGGTAGAGAGGACAGGTGGTGGTCGGTGAAATGTTTGGACGGGCGTGGTTCAGATGGTTGGCGAAAAGGAAGCTGCGATGATTAAGGTTCAGGGCAAGCCACACGTCAGGTCAGGTAAGTTAGCACATTAGAGGCACGCCCGCGCCCGCTAAAAAGAAAAGGGACAGCCTGGGAATAGAATGCAACTAGAACTAGACCGCCTTGCAGCTGATAGCGAGCGAAGTGCGAGATGCGGCGACAGGGCACACGAGCTCCACTTGTCTGAGTGTATCAGCGTAGCAACGCTCGATTGCGTACCTCACACCTTCCGGTCGTATCTCAGCAGGCACATCGGCTTCGATGCGGGCAAATAACGACAGGATGTGTTGGGAGCAGCTAGCCGATCGGCTGCTGACAACTCCCACACTGAGGGAGCAGAATACAACCACTCGCGTCCGTCTGCAATTGATTGGCATTTGATTGGCATTTGATCAGCATCCGATAGCAACACACGCATGCACGCACACACTGCCGACGCGATGCATGTGCTACTGACTGATGGCGGTCGGGACACGAGATGAAACGACGGAAATAAACTAGAATGAGGAATAAGCTGATCGCCAGGCACAGACCCAGCAAATGAAATGGAGATGCAGTGTCGTTATTATTCTGGAGCACCCGTTCCTCTCGCAACCCTCCGCCACGTACGCGCATCACAGACTTTTTCTCTCAGCTGCGCGCGAGCGATGTGCGATATGGCAGGCAGGATTGGCGGCAGCGCACAGGTGTGGTACGCCACCGGAGTGTTCCCCTGAGCGACGGCAGGGCAGCAGGCCTCAGGCGAGAGATGATGATGCTGATCACCAGGTGCTCGATGATTTCCTCGCTCTCTTCCCCAATCCAGCCGATGTTGTGACGTGGAGAGTCCTAGATTTCTCCTTGACAGTGGGCGTCTGCGCGCGTCTCATTGGATCGCAGACTGCCGGTCGTTGCTGGCGGCGACGCAACGCTGTTGGACGTCTGGAGTTCTGTTTTATTGCTAGCTGTCGCAGATGCTGAGGGCCGACGGGCGGGTGCAACCGCGTCGGTGGAGCGGACTGAGAGGCCTGGTGCGGGCGGGACTATTGGGGGGAGTGGGAGTGGGAGTGGGAGTGGATTGGGGAGTGGTGAGTACCGTAAGTGGATTCTCACAATTGGTGGTGATTACTGGTGGTGTGCGGGAATGTGCGGCGGCGTCTCAGGAAATCGATTGCACACGCAGCCTGCCAAATAAAGTTGCGGCAACCGGGTCTGTGCGTCTCGACCCTGGACGACTTTTCCCACTGCGCTGCTGCAGGTTAACAGACTGACCGCCGCCTGCGACTTCGCGACTCTTCCCTTTTCCTCCCATCTTCCTCTCAACAACACCCTTTCCCCATTGTCTATTCCAATCCTCACATCGTACACAATGGCTACCGGTCACAAGAGGCAGATCAGCAAGGCCAATGGCCAGGAGATCAACGTCGACGTCCTCGTCATTGGTGCGGGCCCCACTGGTCTCGGTGCTGCGAAGCGTCTCAATCAGATTGTATGCCACTCAACATTCTCCTTGTCTCCCAACTCTCTAGCTAACAGTGCCCTAGGACGGCCCATCATGGATGATTGTCGACAGTGAGCACCTCCCACTCACCAATCCTCGAGACCAATAGCTAAACCCCCGCTTCACAGACAACGAGGTCCCAGGTGGTCTCGCCTCGACAGATGTCACCCCAGAGGGTTTCGTAAGAGCTGCCTCCCCTACAGCAGCAAAGAACAACCTTGACTGACGGCCATTCAGCTCTACGATGTCGGCGGTCACGTCATCTTCTCCCACTACAAGTACTTCGACGACTGCATCGACGAGGCTCTGCCCAACGAGTCCGACTGGTTTAACCACCAGCGCATCTCCTACGTCCGCTACAAGGGCAACTGGGTCCCATACCCCTTCCAGAACAACATCTCCATGCTGCCCAAGGAGGACCAGGTCACTTGCTTGGAGGGCATGATCGATGCTGCGTTGGAAGCAAGAGTGGCGTCAACCAAGCCAAAGGACTTCGATGAGTGGATTCTCAGGAACAACGGCGAGGGTCTTGCCAACATCTTCATGAGACCATACAACTACAAGGTCTGGGCTGTGCCAACCACCAAGGTGAGATAAGAGCGTGTCATAGATGTACTGCGGGGATGGGCACTGACTCGGTCGGACAGATGCAATGCCAGTGGCTCGGCGAGCGTGTTGCGGCACCAGACCTCAAGAAGGTCACCACCAACGTTGTTCTCAACAAGACCGCAGGCAACTGGGGTCCTAACGCCACCTTCCGCTTCCCAGCCCATGGCGGTACCGGTAACATCTGGATTAGCGTTGCCAACACCCTCCCTAAGGAGAAGACTCGCTTCGGCAAGCACGGTGAGGTCCAGCTCGTGGACGCGGAGAACAACCGTGTGCTCCTCGGCGACGGTACCACCGTCAACTACAACAAGCTCATCTCCACCATGTCGGTCGACTTCCTCGTCGAGGCCATGAAGAACGAGGAGCTCACCAAGCTGAGCAAGGGCCTCTTCTACAGCACTACTCACGTCATTGGTGTCGGTATCCGTGGTGAGCGCCCAGAGCGCATTGGCGACAAGTGCTGGCTGTACTTCCCAGAGGACAACTGCCCCTTCTACCGCGCCACCATCTTCTCCAACTACTCGCCACACAACCAACCTGTAGCTTCCAAGAAGCTTAAGACCATGCAGCTGGCAGATGGCAGCAAGCCAGCGAGCAGCGAGGAGAAGGAGGGTCCATACTGGAGCATCATGTTGGAGGTCTCTGAATCTGCGATGAAGCCAGTCGACCGCGAGAACATGCTCAAGGACTGCATCCAGGGTCTTGTCAACACCGAGATGCTCAAGCCAACCGACGAGATTGTCTCTACCTACCACCGCGCATTCGACCACGGATACCCAACACCTACACTCGAGCGTGAGGGCGTGCTCAAGCAGCTTCTGCCTAAGCTCCAGGACATGGGCATCTACTCCCGTGGCCGCTTCGGCAGCTGGAGATACGAGGTCGGCAACCAGGACCACTCCTTCATGTTGGGTGTGGAAGCCGCCGACAACATTGTTAACGGCGCTGCTGAGCTGACCTTGAACTACCCTGATTTCGTCAACACCCGCGCCAACACCGAGCGAAGACTGCTCGACGGCGCCCAGATCTTCAACCGCCACAAGATGAACAGCAACGGCCTCCCGGTGCTCCCTAAGACCGGTGACCAGAAGATCGTGCAGAACTAGGAGTCTTCCCGTTCAGATCTTTCTGGTTACGTCGTCGTCGACTCGAAGCGTCACGCGGATCGACTGAGAGCGACGATTCAGAAGTCGATGGAGTAGAAGGAAGAGAAGGCATTTGGTCAGGAGCAAGGAATTTTGATTGGATGCATGATATACCACAGTAAACAAACGGGGCGTCTTGTCGTGTCGAGCGATTGCTGGTGCCCTTTTCGCCGTGTTCAGAAGATTTTACCATCAAGAGAGCGAGCTCGGAGATGCTGCTGTTGTTCTTGCCGAGCGGGCGTGCATAGACAGGCGAATAGCAAAAGCAAGTGCTGCTGCAGTATGTGTCCATAGTGGGCGTTATAGATGTAGAATGGAGTCAATACCCACATCACTCACTTCATGTCGCCATCTTCAAGGTTTCAAAATTGTCACTGGGAAAAGCGCATTTTGGAGACCAGCAACATTTCTGAACTTTTCTCTCATTTCGCAGCACTCAGCATCTCTAATCATCGTTGCAAAGTCCTTTCGTCGTTCCCATGCAAAGTTGAATGCAAACAGCAAGCGTCGAAGCGTGTCCTAGTCCATCCCTAGGAGTGCAATCCCAAAGTGCGCCATTGCAATGCAGTCGTGGTGATTTCTTCTTCTCTCGCTATCACCAAATCGAAGTCTCTCTTGTTCAAAGTCACAAAGGCAAAGGAGAAGCAAGCCATTCAAGCCGGAAGTATTGTAGTGTCATGCAGCGGTGAAGCATCGGACACGGCAGAGCCCAAGCAAGAAGCAGAATTCAGTGAGAAAGCCAACGCCAACACGTCATGTACCATGGCGAATCGCGTCCCGCCTTCTTCACTCGATCCCCATCCTTGGTCTCTGCCATGTCCGCGCATTCCTAGCAAGTAAAAGGTCCGTCGCCGCCGCGGAAGGTCGTCGAGTCGAGAGAGACGCTCATCTCGCCACTCGGTGTGGTCGTGATCGTGTACGACTTCTTGGACGGCGATGGTTGGGCGCTGTCGTTGCGCTGCTGAGCAGGAGCAGGTGGGAGGGGCTTTTTCGAGGTAGCGGGAGCGGAAGATCCAGAGAAAGATTTGTTGCTGCGAGAGAGAAATTAGTACCAGTAGTGACCTGGGTTGAGGCGACTAACGTTTTTGTGTAGGTTTTGGAGATGGAATGACAAAGGAAAATCGTGGGTATTGGATGGATCCTGGATGTGACGTTACCGCATAATTTCCTCGTAAATCAGGCCTGAAGAAGAATGGGTTAGTTCTGATAGCCGTCATGGCAATACAGGGAGGGTGTGACTTTACGCTTCAGCTGCTCCTTGGACAGGTTGTCCTTGTTCTTGTCGAAATCGAAAAACTCCTCTGGGATCGGGTCTGCCGTTGGCTCATCTTCTGGGTCGTGGTAGGGCTCCAGGTACGGGTGCTTCAGCGCGTCTTCCACGCTGATACGCTTCACCGGGTTGAAGGCGAGTAGCCGCTCGAGCAGATCGAGGGCCAGATCCGAGGTCTTGGGGAACATCACCTTCCATGGGATCTTCTTCTTGAACGGCAGACTCCGAATGTACTCGCGTGCACGGCGGGACTTGATGCCGTAGTAGTCCTCCATGGTAGGCGTGCCGAGCACATCCAGGATGAGTGTGAGCTGGTGGTGGTAGTCCTTGCCTGGGAATAGTGGCTTGCCGCTCAGCATCTCCGCAAGGATGCAGCCGACTGACCACACGTCGATAGCCTTGGTGTACTCCTTGAAGGTCAACATGATCTCGGGGGCGCGGTACCATCGAGTCGCAACGTATTCCGTCATGAACCCCTGATTGTCTTCTGTGCTAGCTGCCGAACGTGCGAGACCAAAGTCGCAAACTTTCAGATCGCAGTTAGCGTTGAGCAGAAGGTTCGAAGGCTTCAGATCGCGGTGAAGGACGTTGGCAGAGTGCATGGCCTTGAGTGCGCGGAGAGTCTGGTAGATGAAGTACTGGCAGTGGTCATCCGAAAGCTCCTGCGTGCGAATGACACGGTGCATGTCCGTTTCCATGAGCTCTTGGATGAGGTAGACCTCAGTGAAGGCCTCGTAGTTGCGCGGCTTTTGTATGTCGAGAATGGAGATGATGTTCTCGTGATTGAAATAGCGCAGGAGCTTCATCTCACGCAAAGTCCGCAGGCAGAACATCGAGTGGTCGAACGGAGTGATCTTCTTGATCGCTACCTTTTGTCCCGAGGGTTTGTGCAGAGCCGAGCATACAACACCGTATGCACCCTCGCCAACCACATCTTGAATGTCGTATTGCTCCGAAACGTTGAAGGAGATCTTGCGCGAGCCTCCTTGAGGATTGCCTCGCGACATGACTGCGGTGTTGGTATGACGGAGGGTATTAGGTGTGGAAGTCGGTTTAGTCGGAGCGGTGCAGTCGCCGCGTAGGAAGAAAGTGCGAGCTCGTTAGAGAGAGCGTGCGGGAAGGAACGACCGAGACTGAGGTGAATGGAAGGACAGCGGAGGCGAGTCTGGCGTTCGCGTTTGTTTTGCGTGTTCGAGAGGCAGATGTTCCTGCTGCTGCGTTGTACAAGGTTAGCTCTCAAATTTCCGATTCCGTCAAAGTTGCTCAATGAGAGCACAATGCCAGCCGCTGGCGTCTGCTGGAATGTGCTTCGGGCGGCCACGTGCTCTCCACGCACAGCGTCGTCCGCATTGGGAAGCGCATTTGGATTGCCCAGCAAGGCGAGCAGACGGCGGCTGTGTTGCGATGCCTGGAGACGTACCTCTTCTTGAGCTTGCTAGTACTGGATGCTTCCTGCTGGAGCTTTCGGCGGCTGCTTTCGTGCTAGATGGGAGATATCCAAACGGGAGGCCTTTGTCGTCACCGTCGGACCTTCGTGCAAGGATGAAACGTATGTGCGGGAATGGTAGTTGAAGTTGTGCTGTGGTGGAAACGGGAGTCAGCGACTGAAAGGAGTCCAAACGGAGTCAGTGACACGGCGTGTGCCCGCAAACAGGAGGCATGCAGAGCTATCACCGGGTGTCACTGCAGGCGATATCACCGACCGTGAAGATGCAAATCTAGGCACCGGACGTGCAGCTTCGGTAGTTTTTTGGACAGGCTGCGGTAGGATGCGGTGCAGTCGGGAGCTCGAAGAGTGGTCGTGGTACGGGTACGGGATGCAGCTGGTGGGGAGGATGCTCTGATGTAGGTCGCGGGCGGGATGTACCCTCCTCAGCCGCCAAACAAGCAACGTCGGCGTCTTGTCTGCTGAATCACGTCGCAAAGGCAATCTCGCGCCGCAAAAGTCTCAATTGGCGTGGGCGCCGTCTAGGGCTGGAAGCGTTTCAGAAGCGCCGTGCGGGTTGGTGTGGTGTCGAAGTGGTGGAGGTGGTGGTGCTGGTGTTGGCGACTTTCACTTCTTCGTCAAACACCGCAAGACGCTGCCCAGTGGAGGTGCCCTGCTGCTGGCCGCTCGGTGAGGTCCCGCCCCTCTGCAAGCTTTCGGAAGGCGGGGCAAGCGGCGGCAAGCGACGAGCGCGCCCCTGATTCGCCCACATCGCTCTTCGTCTTCGTCCTCTCATCTTGCCCTTCACCAGACAGAACGCGCCCCTAGCATCGACTTGTCAGCACGCCAATAACATTCATCGCGAAGCGCCCGGCTCGCTCTGTCATTCATGCCAAAATGGCTCCTGAGACACCCGTCCTGAGGCGGTGCAAACCCGCGCACTGGCGCCTTGTTTCAGCCCAACGACCTGCGACAGGGACACACCTACGGCCGCATATTCGTGGCCGCCAGACATCCACACGCGCGGTAACCAGTAGGGCCACCAGGAAAGTCTATCTCTGCATGCTGTCGCCGTGATTGACTTCACGCGCGCTACAGCGAGGCCAATCTGCGAAGGATATCTGTCGCCGCCTATTAATGGCACGAAAATACAGTCATCGACGTCAATATTCAACCTATCCATCCTGGAGTACAGTCTACTGCCTAAGACATGCATAGAGAAGATTGCAGAGCCGTCTCTTGGGCCTCGTCAGCTCAATGCGTTCGTGGCACGGCCGTGTCAAAGGAGCTTTCCCAGTGCGACATCCTTCATCATCTCGGACGAACCAGTGATCAGTGAGAACCGTCTTAGCCACGTGTGCGCCTCGCCAACGTGCGTTTAGCTGATTGACTTTTCATTGCTACAGCTGTTTGAATCGTGATGTAGTAAGACTAGTTGTACATGATAGTGGCTTTCTGGCTGCGGTGCTGTATCACCTGCAGCATTGTCAGAATCGTCACAAGCGCTCGTGTTGTGCTGTGCGCCTCGTTGCAGATCGTTCGCAGTATTACAATGATCGGCCCAGATGTCAGGTCCTAGGCGTAGATTGAAACTCCTCAAGGTCCGTCTACCACGTAGACTTGACCTTCGGGTAATCCTTGGACGAGATGCCCAGATCTTCGAAGACGGTCTTATCGCCCTTGAGATTCTTGATGCGCTCTTCGTCCTCATCCTCCAGCTTGATGAGCTCTTCCTCTGGCACTTCCTTCTCATCCTTGCTCTGGTCTTGCGTGGTGGCCTCCAGAGCAGCGCCGGAGTCGATGCTTTCTCCGATCAACAGGAAGCTCGCGCCTTGATAGTCGATGTGCTCTGGTTTTGTTGGTAGCCAGCCGCGGGCTCCGAATTCATCAAGGATAGACTGTGGGTATTCAGCTTGCGCCGGCAAAGCATATGACGGAGCAGAGCCTTGCGGATTCTTCGTGCTCATAATGAAGCTGCCTTTCTCCGCTAGGCCTAGGTCCTTTTGCACTTCTCCGATCTCTTGAGGAATGGACAGCATGTAAGCCAGGTGAGATGTTGTCCTACCGTCTCCACTAGAGGTGAGGGCGTAGACACCCTCGCCAACGGGCGTGACCTCAGGGGTATGCCTAACTCCAGTTGTCTTCGTGCTGTAATCTGAGCCCGAGAAGAAGCTCTCCTTGAGGTCATCCATGCTTGTCTTGTCCTTCTCGACGAATGCCATGAATCGATCCTGGCCGCTCTTTGGCCATACCTTCTTCGGCAATGCAATGAGACGGTTGTTTCCCACATCTTGAATGGCGCCATCGGTAATCTTTGCACCAGCTGGGAGCGGTCGGAGGACGAAGAAGCTTCGCTGAATATCCTGGACACTGTTTGGGTCATCTTGACCAACTCGGCCGCGAGTGAAGAAGTAGATGATGCCCTTCTCCATGACATTGGATGGCTGGGCCTTCTCACGCTGAGGATCCTCTTCAACTGCGGTTGCTTCCCCTTCGCCATTAGCCTCAGCTTTGTTGTCCTTCGGCTTGCTCGTCTTGCCAGCATCGCCCTCATCAGCCTTGACGCTGTCCAAAGCGCTCTTGTCCTGGGGTTGATCGTCCTTGCCGCCACCGGCTGCTTCACCTTCCGCCTCCTTCAGCTTCTCATCTTCAATGCCTTCGCCAGCATCTTCGGCCGGCTGGAAATTCTCATCCTCAACTGGCTGAACCGTTTCCTCGAGTGTCTTTTGCTCTTTCTTTGCCTTAGATGGAGTCGCGTCATCGCCAGCCTTGCGCTTGGTGCCCGTCTTTTGAGACGATGGTGGGCTGGACTTTTGCTCCTGATCGGCGACGCGGGCAGATCTGCGCGTTCCTGCCATGATGATTGATCTTTGGACGAAGTGTAGTTGCTTCGAAGACGAAGGCACGTCTGGAAGCCTTAAATGTCTCCATGCTCGACGCGAGCCAGACGCCTCTTGAGCGTTCCATCACGCTGATGTCACCATCGGCGACGCGCCTGCCTGGCCGATTGAGTTTGGCGTCGGACGCGCTAGCACGTGCAACATTGCTGGGGGCGACGCGCCTTCACTAGGTTTGCTCATTTTCTCCTTCCGATCAACAACAGTCCACCTTCACAACGTCAGAAACAACTTCCTCCCGTCGCTTTTCTTCGTCTCCTGGTCTAATTCCCCTGAGAAGGAACCAACCAAATCACTCATAGACACCTCACCGCCCGCGCGAAGACGATCGGACATTTGAGAAGCGCTCCAGGCGACGCTCCTCCATTGTGTTTCAACAGCATGGCACCGACACGTCCAAAAACAACTACGGTTATGTGAAAGCGACAATTGGAGATGTGCAACACAGATTGAGGCTATTGATGCCATGTGGTTGTGGGGGTTAGAGTTCGATATGCACCATCCCCGCACGAGTGCTCGGAAGACGGCCAGCCACAAAGCTCACCTCCCCTCTACATGCTGCCCGCAAGTGGCACAAGTCAGGGTGAGCGACACCCGAGGAACTGCAAGTTCGATCTCGAGATAGGCGAGTAATACCGGTCGCTCAGGTCTGAGGCTCTCTTTTCTCCTATCTCTCGTTCTGATCATTCTTTCCATTGGCAGCTAGCATCTCTTGATCATTTGGCAACACAGACGGTCAAGATGCCTAAATTCCAGAGCTTGCAGCAAGACATCTTGCGTATGTGTACAGGGCGCGATGCTTAAGAGACCACTTCAACTCACAGTCACTAGTCCCGCGCGATATCACCACCTGGCAATGGCTCTTCGAAGAACCAACTTACTCGCCCCTCCATCGCTTTCCAGCATCCCAACTTGGAGGCTTCACAGACGCGATATCCAAAGAACGTCTCTCTTGGCAGCAGGTCAAAGATAACGCTACATATCTTTCCACCGCCTTGGTGAAGAATTATGGGCTTCGCGAAGGCCAAACTGTGTCTCTCTTCTCGGCCAACACTATTTGGTATCCGGTGGCGATGCACGCAACTCTACGTGTAGGAGGACGAGTTAGCGGTGCCAGCCCGGCGTACAACGTGGAAGAAATGACTTATGCTTTGCAAAAAGCAGATGCCAAATTCTTGATGACGCATCCTGATAGCATGGAGGTCGCTGTCAAGGCCGCTGCGAAGGCTGGCGTGAAAAGAGAAAACATCTTCCTGCTTGAGGGGAAACTGGATGGCTTCCGAAACATCAAGGAACTCGTGGAGGAAGGACGGAAACTGGGCGAACAGGTATCATACTTCCGGATTCCTAAAGGCAAAACGAACTTCGACGTCTGTGGTTTCTTGTCTTTCAGCAGCGGCACGACGGGTCTGCCCAAAGCTGTGATGTGAGTGCTGCCACTCCTTTAAGTGTTGAGAACGATAGACTGACCTAATCTCCAGGATCGCGCACTCAAACGTAATTGCTCAGTGTCTCCAGGTTATGCCAATTACGCCGGCAGACCACAAACGAGTTCTCGCAGTTCTACCCTCTTTTCACATCACCGGTCTCGTCCACATTCTCCACCTACCCATTCTCATCAACGCGGAGGTCTACTTCCTTCCACAATTTACCATGGAAGGCATGCTCAACACCGTCTGTGAATACAAAATCCCCGAACTCCTGCTAGTCCCGCCAATTCTGATTCGCATGGTACGGGACCCAATCGTGGACAAATACGATCTGTCCTTCCTCCGACGCTTCTCAAGCGGTGCAGCGCCGCTGAGCGAGGAGATCCTTCAGCTGCTCAAGAAGAAGTTCCCGCAGACAGGCTTCAAACAAGGATACGGTATGACCGAGTCCTGCAGCTGTATTTCCGCCCATCCACCGCATTTATACGACTACAAGTATGCTCACGCAGTCGGCACGATCTGCGCCAGCACGACCGTCAAGATCATACGCGAAGATGGCTCGGAATGCGGTCTCAACGAACCCGGCGAGATCTGTGCAAAGGGACCGCAGATCGTCATGGGTTATCTGAACAACGAAAAGGCCACGAAGGAGACCTTTGACGAAGAGGGGTATCTCCACACCGGCGACGTCGGACACATCGATGAGCAAGGCATCATCACCATCTCCGACCGCATCAAAGAATTGATCAAAGTCAAAGGCATCGGCGTCGCGCCTGCCGAGCTTGAAGATCTTCTCCTTGGCCACCCGAAGGTCGAAGATGTCGCCGTTCTGGGTATCCAGGACGACTACTCTGGAGAGGTACCGAAAGCTTTCGTGCAGCCAAAGCCTGGTCAGAAGCCGGGCCAGGAGCTGGGACGGGAGATTCTGAAGTATGTGAGGGACAATAAGGAGAGGAACAAGAGAGTGAGAGAAATTGAATTCGTGGACGCTGTTCCGAAGAGTGCGTCAGGGAAAATTTTGAGGAGGATTTTGAGAGATCAGCAGAAGAAGGGAGAAGGGAAGGGGTTGAGTGTCAGGGAGGAGAGGGCGAATTTGTAGGAGCGCTTGGGCTTTGTGAGCGTTAGGATCGTGCATCGGAGACCCCGAGTCTCAATTCAGTAGCTTTGCGGCGTTGACATGTGCTTACTGTATTTCGAACCGCCAGCTTGTGAGCTGTGCAAGGCTAGGCTCGTAGAGGATCGCGCTCGACGCACGAAGTTTAACGCTTACCACAGCCCTCGAACTCGATCGGTTGCCTTGGCCGCATGTGTCCTCAACAGCGAATCAGTGTGGAGCGAACAGCTCGGTCCACCGTCCTTGTGAGGCTGGCACTTTATGCTGTACAGAGCTTGCAGATGCGCAGTGTTAACGCGGAGAAGCCTACCCGTTTGCGTGACCTTCGAGCAGCTCAGCTTCTCGATTCTTAGCGAGAGTCCTTCCGCAGCGGGGTCGAAGTCCGTGACGGAGGAATATAAAGGCCGCCTCGCTGCCGTTGCAGAGAGTCGTGAGCGCTAGCTTCCCTTCTCCTCTTATCCATCACACAGAGCGTTTTCCCGAGTTGTGTTCGCAATTCAGAATGACCGTCTTACCTCGAGAGCAGAAGGCGGCAGTGAAGGAGGGCAGTGGACATGAATCCACAGCGCCAGTGAAGAGGGTCCCTGTCCCTGAGGAGCCTGGGCCAGGACAAATTCTCGTAAAGATCAACTGGTCCGGACTGTGCGCCAGTGACAAGAGCTTGCTGCATGATGAATGGGCTGGGTTCGGAATCGAGATGAGTACGTCCAGCCTCCCTGAATCCGCGCGACATGCTTTTGACCTCAACACCTGCAGTGGACCAGACCCACGGTATAGCCGGCCATGAAGGAGCAGGCGAAGTCGTTGCAGTCCACCCCAACGTTGGCGATATCTGGAAAGTCGGAGATCGTGCCGGCATCAAATGGGTCACATCAATTTGTCGGAAGTGCGAGTTTTGCACGAATGGGAAAGACGAGGTCTCGTGTCCCAAGCAGCTCAACTCCGGCTTTTCGGTCGCAGGGACGTTCCAAGAATACTGCTTGACCGATGGGCATTACGCCACACGCATTCCAGAAGGCGTCCTTGATGAAGAAGCAGGGCCGATCCTCTGCGGTGGTGTCACAGCTTACACAGCCGTCAAGCGCTCAGCAGTTCGACCTGGCCAGTGGCTCGTAATCCTGGGCGCCGGAGGTGGTCTCGGACATTTCGGTGTTCAATATGCCAAAGTCATGGGCTGTCGAGTTATTGCCGTCGATGGAGGTGAAGAGAAGGGCAAGTTATGTAGAGACCTCGGAGCGGAAGAATACATTGACTTCCTATCGGTGCAGGACATTCCTGCCAGGGTCAAGGAGCTCACGACTTATGGAGCTCATGGCGCGATTGTTTTCGCTGCGGCCAAAGCGAGTTACGAGTTGGCGCCTCACCTTCTACGACCAAGCGGAACAGTCGTTGCTGTTGGTTTGCCAACTTCGACTGATGTCATCTGCGGTGCTTCGCCGCTTGTTTTGGCAATGAAGAGACTGAACATCGTTGGCAACGAGACCGGCACTCTCAAGGTATGAGCCCCCTTACTCCCGATGATGAGATGCTCATAGATCTTCAGGACGTCGAGGAGGCTCTCGACTTTTGTGCTCGTGATCTTGTGCACCCCATTCTTACAAAGGGGACACTCGAGGACGTCGACAAGTTTTGCACGATGATGAAGGAGGGCAGATTGCCTGGCCGTGCCGTGCTGAAGGTGTCAGAATAAGCAATCCACCAAGGTTCAGGTTCGTTAGTGTACTGTAGCCTTCAAAAAGGTCACTTGATGTCGTGTTGAGGTCGATCCTCAAATGCCGCCGCTCGGCCCAAAGGACCCCTCGGACTCACGTTCATACCCCGATGCCGAGCCCGAAATGCTGTTCCCCTCTCCCCGCACGTGAGGCCAGTAGACGACATCTCCCTTGGCTATAGTCGATGTCAAATTCCTGTTGGCAATGTGTCAATTCTGTTCCTGCATCTGAGCCTGCAACGTGTTTCTGCGCTCACCTAGTCTCGAAGATCTTTGACCTGGATCCCGGACCGCGATCGTAAAGCGTATCCTGCACCGCGAGATTGAATCGGTAGTGAGGTCCCGCGGAGAGCTTAATCGAAGAAGTCGTGCTTCTTCGCCTCTCGTCTTCCATTTAGAATGGCACATTATTATGATGCTCAGTTGAAGAGGCCAAACGACTTCAATTTCGCCACGGGTGTTGTTGATTATTGGGCGGCGAACCCGCCTCCTGGGAACACAGCGATGCACTGGATATCGCAAGACCGGAGTACAGAACGCAAACTGTCATTCGATCACTTCTCCCGTCAATCGCAGAGACTCGCCATTCTCTTTCGGGACCGTTTGGGCGTAAAGGCCGGAGAGAAGATGTTGATCATCATGCCCAGATTGCCAGAATGGTGTGAGATTTCTCGTTTGAGATGATGCGTCGATACTGATCTCCAGCATAGGTGGGAAATTGCCACAGCTGCGCTTCGATCCGGAATAGTCATTTGCCCGGCCACTACGCTCTTGGTGGACAAAGACATTGAATATAGAGTCCAGAGATCCGGCGCGTCGGTTTTCCTTGGAGACAGCGTTGCAGTACAAAAGTTCCTCAAGATACGCAAGAACTGCCCTTCGATAGGCCATGTCTTCCAGTTAGATGGGACAGCACCAGAAGGAGTCGTGCTTTTAAGTGAGGCACTCAAATCGATTCCAGAGAATGCCAGATACACGAAGCCAAAGCCAGACATAAAGGCGCCATCGATGATTTACTTTACGAGTGGCACTACTGGTCCTCCAAAGATGGTGGTCCATAACCAGATTTCATACCCTCTTGGCCATACCATCACTGGCAAACACTTTCATCGACTGGAGCCTGGACATCTTTCGTGGGTCTTGACTGAGCAAGGGTGGGCGAAAGCAGGTTGGGCCTTTCTCGGTACCTGGAACTGTGGAGCTGGCCTCTTCGTTCACGACGACAGGCAGCCTTTCAATCCACGCATTACGCTCGATATTCTCAACCAGTATCCCATAACCACATTCTGTGCACCTCCGACGGTGTACAGGCAGTTGGTGCTGGACGACATGCGGAAGTATTACAAGGATAATCCGCCGAAGGCACTGAAACACTGCACTGGAGCTGGCGAGCCGCTCAATCCGGAAGTGATTCGTCTGTGGCTCGAGACTAGCGGACTGGAGATCTGCGATGGATTTGGACAGAGCGAGACAATTCTCCTTTGCGGCAATTTCAAAGGCAGCAAAATACGGCCAGGCTCAATGGGTAAACCTTCACCAGGCACTCCCCTTCATGTCATAGATGACAAAGGCGATGAGACAGCAGTAGATGCAGAAGGCGACATTGCGGTCAAGGTGGATCTGACTGAGCAGTCGAACTTCTTCGGAGTATTCGAAGGGTATCTAGAAGATGATAAATTGGACCGGAAGTTGCGCCCTTCCAAAGAGCAGGGTCAGGCTTGGTATTCGACAGGCGATCGGGCAACACGCGATGTGGATGGGTACTTCTGGTTCGTCGGCCGCTCCGACGATGTCATCAATTCCGCCGGCTATCGCATTGGGCCCTTTGAAGTAGAGTCAACACTCAAGCAGCATCCTGCTGTGGTCGAGAGCGCAGTTGTGTCGTCGCCTGATCAATCTCGGGGTGAGGTTGTCAAGGCCTTCATCGTGCTCACAGACCAAGGAGCAAAGAAGGACCAAGGCCAGCTGGTGAAAGAGCTGCAGGACTTCTGCAAAGAGAATGCTGCGCCGTACAAATATCCGAGGAAGATTCAGTTCGTAGACCCAAGGTGAGCCAGAGTATCATTACCCGAAGGGAGTTTGTGCTGACCAGCGTAGTTTTCTGCCGAAGACCATCAGCGGAAAGATCCAGAGGAAGAAACTGAAGCAGATGGAATGGTCGCAAGAGGGCAAGGCAAAGCTGTAGATATGTGTAGATATATCTTTTCCAATGTGCAAGTCCTGGCTGTTTTGTCGACAGTGCAGCAGGAAAGAAGTTACGCGACTCTGGCGCGTTGCGCGAGTCATGTCATGCACGTGATTCAGCCCTACGCCGCTAATCTTCGAGATTCAAGCATGAACTTCTTCATCTGTTGTTGCCTCTTCTGTTACACCTCAAAGCGTATCCGCCAACATGTCTGGGCGCAAAGACTTCTTGTCGCAGGCCGCCCCTGAGAACTATGTCGCCGGTCTCGGACGTGGTGCGACAGGCTTTACCACCAGAAGCGACCTTGGACCAGCGCGAGAAGGGCCCAGCGAAGAGCAGATCAAGGAAGCTCTCGCAAAGCGGGCGGCTGCTCTAGGAAATGCTCCGCCTACAGCATACGGAGTTACCAAGAAGAAGGAAGACGAAGAAGACGACGAGCAGTTCCGCGACGCCGAGAACGAGGAAGGATTGTTCGCGACTGGCAACTACGACAGAGACGACGATGAGGCCGATCGTATATACCAGGATGTAGATGAGAGGATGGCGCGGCGGCGCAAAATCTCAAGGTTAGTACTCACCCCAAACCTCTCCCTTTTCTACCCGCAATATTCATCGTCCTCGCAGTACGATCAGTATACCGACTTGAGGATTCACAGGGAAGAGCGAGAACGCCAAGAACGAGAAGACTTCGAACGAAAGAATCCCAAGATTCAGCAACAGTTCGCCGATCTCAAACGCGCGCTTGGAACGGTTAGCGATGATGACTGGGCAAACATTCCAGAAGTTGGCGACATGACCGGGAAGAACAGGCGGAACCGCCAGAACCAGCGGCAACGATTCTATGCAGTACCGGATAGCGTGTTGGCGGGTGCAAGAGACAGTGGCCAGCTTGGCGCGGAGATTCAAGATGACGGTATGGCGACAGACGCAGGAAATGGCGAGTCAAATGAACAAGCAGACGGCACAATGACGAACTTTGCGGACATCGGAGCCGCGCGTGACAAGGTGTTGAAGGCGAGACTGGACAAAGCGGCACAGTCATCTGGAACGGAAACGACTGGTACGAGCACCAGCATCGATCCAAAGGGCTACATGACTGCACTCAGCAAGACGGAGCTGAAGGCTGGCGAGATCCCGGTTGGAGACATCAAGCGAGCCCGAGTGTTGCTGGAGTCTGTCATCAAGACCAATCCTCGTCATGGCCCTGGCTGGATAGCTGCAGCACGTCTGGAAGAATACGCTGGAAAAATTGTAGCTGCTCGCAATGTTATTCGAAGAGGCTGCGAGATGTGCCCGAAGAACGAAGGAGTGTGGCTGGAGAGCATGCGACTTAATGACAATGCCAACGCAAAGATCATCGCGGCCAAGGCAATCGAGCACAACGATCGGTCCGTCCAGCTATGGATTGAAGCGTCGAAACTGGAGCATGTGCCTGCGATGAAGAAGCGTGTACTTCGTAAAGCTCTGGATCACGTTCCCCAGTCAGTAGCCATCTGGAAGGAAGCGGTGAATCTTGAGGAAGACCCGGCAGATGCGAAGCTCTTATTGGCCAAGGCGACAGAAATAATACCTCTGTCAGTGGAGCTTTGGCTCGCGCTGGCGCGCCTTGAGACGCCGGATCAAGCACAAGTTGTGCTGAACAAGGCTCGTAAAGCTGTCCCGGCAAGTTTTGAAATTTGGATCGCGGCAGCACGATTGCAAGAGCAGATTGGCAAGGGTGACATGGTACCAAAGGTCATGGAACGTGCGGTCAAAGCTCTTGCCCGAGAATCCGCCATGCTGAAGCGTGAGGAATGGATCTCTCAAGCCGAGATCTGCGAAGAAGAGGGTGCTTTACTTACATGTCGCGCCATTATTCAAGAAACAATTGGTTGGGGCCTCGACCAGGATGATGATCGTAAGCAAGTCTGGCTTGACGACGCAAAAGCGTGCACTGCTCGAGGCCAATTTGAGACGGCGAGAGCAATCTACGCTGTGGCAAGGAAGGAGTTCTATAACCGAAAGAGTGTCTGGCTATCTGCCGCAGAGTTGGAGAAGAACCATGGGACCAGAGAAGATCTCCTGGCTCTTCTTGCAGAAGCCGTCAACTGCATTCCCACCTCAAGCGAATTGTGGATGCAACTGGCCAAGGAGAAATGGATGGCTGGAGATGTTGCAGGTGCAAGGCAAGTTCTGGGAGAGGCTTTCTCGAAGAATCCCGAAAGCGAGGACATCTATCTCGCAGCTGTTAAGCTTGAAGCAGACAACGGTCAGGAACAGCAGGCACGCAGACTACTCGCACAAGCCCGTGCAGAAGCTCGAACCGACCGCGTGTTCATTCGCAGTGTAGCTTTCGAGCGTCAAGCAAACGACAAGGATCGAGCGCTCGAGCTCGTCAACGAAGGCTTGGAGAGCTTCCCAAAGACTGACAAGCTCTGGATGATGAAAGGACAAATATACGAATCCAAGAATATGCTACCACAAGCAAGAGAAGCATACAGCAACGGGACACGAAATTGCCCGAAGAGTGTCCCCCTTTGGTTACTCGCAAGCCGTCTCGAAGAGCGGATGGGTGTCACCGTCAAAGCACGTTCTATCCTCGACCGAGCAAGACTTGCAGTCCCAAAGAGCCCTGAACTCTGGACCGAATCGATTCGCCTTGAGCTTCGCGCAAAGAATGAAGCAGCAGCCAAGCAAAAGATGGCGCAAGCCCTGCAAGAATGTCCCAAATCTGGCCTGATCTGGAGCGAACGTATCTGGCATCTCGAAGCTCGAACACAGCGCAAGCCCCGTATCCTTGAGGCCATACAGAAAGTCGAAAACGACCCTATCCTTTTCATCACAGCTGCTCGAATCTTTTGGGGTGAGCGGAAACTCGATAAGGCCGATACTTGGTTCCAGAAAGCGGTGATCTTGGATCCAGATTTTGGCGACGCTTGGGCCTGGTGGTACAAATTCCTGCTACAACACGGAGAGGAAGCAAAGAGGGAGGAGGTCGTCAGCAAGTGTGTGCAGAATGATCCGAGACATGGAGAAGCGTGGCAGGCTGTGAGGAAGGCGCCAGAAAATGCGGGCAAAAACGCGGAAGAGGTCTTGAAGATGGTTGCCAAAACACTCGAGTAAGACCAGGACTCTTTCGAAACTTGAAGAATGCCTTAACTTCTGTGGAGACATGAACCTCAACTCGCTCAAAGGTCAGGAAAGGTAGTGACCATGAAGAGCTCACGTCTCTCCGCAAAGCCAGGGCATTCGAGACATAATGAAAAGAAATTCAAAGAACTCTCAAACATGCCCAAAGAGAAGGGATAAAAGTACGCATCCTTCCCTTCTTGTCGACCGCCTACATCATTCTTCAATCGCATTCGTCATAATTATGACCAAGTTGCGCCTGCATGAGCGACCGGGTCTTCAAGTCCGCACCAGACGCCAGACACGGCGTGCTGCGGCTTTGACATCTGCCAACACTGAGACGAGCCCGCTCATGAATCTGCCTCCAGAGCTTCGCAACCGCGTCTACGACCTTCTGATCAATACCGGCAGACTCACCAAGATCCATCCAAACATACTGGCCGTCAACAGACAAATACATCAAGAAGCATCGCCCATTTTGTACGGCAATCAGCAGTTCGAAATCCACATCCATATCGATGGCGTACTGGTACATGGTCTTCGGCTTGGTGACAAATACATGTCCCTCCTCGAGCTACAATGGCCATCGTGGCTAAAATATGTCCGAAACCTCCGAATCGAACTTCATGAGCCAGGTGACCGTATCGACGACCCGGAATACCGAGACAAGATCAAACGCCTTCGAAAATCTTGGAACGTAAGAAAGAGCAATCGTGCGTACTCAGCACCGCAACCTAGAAGTGAGGATCTTCTCCAAATGAGTCAAGTACTGTACTCGTTGTGCTCGTTCCTCCAGTCCAGCAATAAGCTGGACCGACTCGAGCTTGCCTTGCAACATGCCGATGAGGATGGTGTGAGCACCATCAACGAGAAGAAGAATCTCTGGAAGATCAGATTCCCCCTCTCGTTGCTGTTGCCTAGCTTTGACAAATTCTACGTGGATGGACATGCCATCATGGTACACGAAAGCCGCAAGAGGTTGTCGGACAGGCAGTCGAAGCTGCCGCGTGTGAGTGCTTTCAAGATGTTCGACATCGCCACTCAACAGTTCGAGGAATGCAATACTGTGATTGCAGCTCTTCGAAAGGCGAATCCTTCAGATGCCTCGCTGATCAAGCGTAAGATTGCTGAAGACATCAAGCTTCACATCGACGCTATGGACAAGATGTTCAAGGTCGCGAAAAACGTCGTTATTGACGGGGCGTGGGAGAAGCAATTTGCGAAGCATGCGCAGCTGGTGGAGAGGGCGTATCGAGATGTTCAAGTCCATAAGATTTGAGGGGAAACCTCACTTCAGCAACTCAACAAGATTTGAGAGAAAAGCTCATTGTAGTGTCTGTAATCACGAAGCACTGCTTCAGAATGGGAGTCATTGATTTGGCATTTGGTTGTATTGTGCGACGGCCGACTTACGTGGGGTCGCGTTTTGTGCCTTCCTTCGAGGTGCCAGGCTTTGATGCTATCTGCGCCATCGCATGTCTCGATTTATGAAGAGCTGACTGAGCCAGACTTTGAGCACTGAGCTGCATTCTTGAGCTAGAATAGCGTCGTCATGTGAAAGTGATGTCGGTGAATGGTCCCCGTGGGCGATGGCTGTGGAAAAGCGTGGAGAAAGGGCCGGCTCCGCTGGAAGGACACAGCCCCACCAACGTCATTGGAAACAGCGCCTCACAGACGCTGCTTGTTGAACACGCATGCCCAAGGCTGCAGAATTCTGCCGTACATCTTGACCAGAACACCGTCTTGGAGTTTCCCTATACAACCACACTCACCCGCCAGCGCAGCCATCATGAATGTGCTGAAACTCCAAAAGGTACCTATCCCACAGCACACGGCCGCGTTGTTGGTAGCGCAACTCTGACTGACATGCGCCTCAGAAATATCCCCAGTTCCCTCAGTCGGAGATCTACGGTCTCACCGATGCCTTCCGAAAGCTCGACGTTGACGACAAGGGCTATGTAGACGAGGCCACGACGATCAAGTCCGTCCAGAACACCGAGCGACAGCCGTACGATGTGGTCCGACAGGCACTAAAGGAGGTGGAGCTGGACAGTTCGAGGAGAGTTGAGTTGGAGGACTACGTGGACCTGATCGCGCGCCTCAGGGAGAGCAGTCCGGCGCAACAGCGCTCGCGCGGCTTCAGCAATGCTCAGAAGCCTCAGGATGGCGCGGCTGCTCCAGCGGGACACATGCGCCAGGCCAGCACTGGGGCGGGAGCAACGCCCTCGAAACCTGGCAGGATCACTGTCGGCGGTGCGACGGGCAGCTCGCAGCACACCATCAACGAGGATGAGCGGACTGCCTTCACCTCCCATATCAATGCTGTCCTAGCCGGCGACGCCGACGTTGGCCATCTCCTTCCGTTCCCGCTTGACACCTTCGAGATGTTCGACTCCTGCCGCGACGGCCTGGTTCTGGCGAAGCTCATCAACGACAGCGTGCCGGACACCATCGACGAGCGTGTGCTCAACAGAGAAGGAGGCAAGATCAAGAAGCTGAACGCTTTCCACATGACGGAGAACAACAACATTGTCATTGAATCGGCGAAGGGCATTGGGTGCTCAGTTGTCAACATTGGCGCAGGAGATATTATTGAAGTGCGAGAGCATCTTGTCTTGGGCTTGATCTGGCAGATCATCCGCCGTGGTCTGCTGGGCAAGATCGACATCAAGCTTCATCCTGAGCTGTACCGATTGCTAGAAGACGGCGAGACACTGGAGCAATTCCTGCGACTACCGCCTGAGCAGATCCTGCTGCGGTGGTTCAACTACCACCTGAAGAACGCTGGCTGGAACAGGAGGGTACAGAATTTCTCCAGCGATGTCAAGGATGCCGAGAACTACACCGTCCTCCTCAACCAGCTTGCGCCGAATGTCTGCTCGCGCTCTCCTCTTCAAACACAGGACCTGCTTCAGCGTGCAGAGCAAGTGCTGCAGAACTCAGACCGACTCGATCCGCCTTGCCGCAAGTTCTTGACCCCCAAGTCATTAACTGCTGGGAACCCGAAGCTCAACCTGGCCTTCGTCGCGAACTTGTTCAACAACCACCCTGGATTGGACCCGATCACGGAAGAGGAGAAGCAGGAAATCGAAGACTTCGATGCAGAAGGCGAGCGCGAAGCTCGTGTCTTCACACTCTGGCTCAACTCGATGAACGTGCAGCCAACAGTTGTCTCCTTCTTCGACGACCTCAAAGATGGCATTGTCCTGCTGCAAGCCTACGACAAGGTCATCCCGGGCAGCGTCAACTGGCGACACGTCAACAAGCCGCCGGCGAACGCCGTGACCCCTGCGAGTCAGGACCCTGATGAGGCGTACCTCACGATTAAATCTGGAATGTCGCGATTCAAGGTGAGCTTAATGTTTGCAAGGAAAAGCCTCTGCAGGGCTGTATTTCTTGCGAAATGCTTGAGAATGGAGCTTGATAGAACTGACTCTGAAACAGGCCGTGGAAAACACGAACTACGCTGTTGAGATCGGAAAACAGAATCGCTTCTCCTTGGTCGGCATCCAGGGCGCTGATATCACCGATGGCCAGAGAACACTTACTCTGGGCATGGTGTGGCAGTTGATGAGGAAGCACATCACCAATACGCTCTCTGCCCTCGCACAGCAATTGGGCAAGCGCGAAATCAGTGATGCGGACATGGTTCAGTGGGCCAACAACACTGTGAAGAAGGGCGGTCGATCGAGCGCCGTTCGCAGCTTCAAGGACCAGCAGATCGCTTCCGGAGTGTTCTTGCTGGATGTTCTCAATGGCATGAAGAGCTCTTACGTCGACTACGATCTTGTTGCTCCAGGCCGCACTGATGAGGAGGCATATGCCAATGCCAAGTTGGCTATCTCAATTGCAAGAAAGATGGGTGCTACGATTTGGCTTGTACCGGAAGACATCACGTCGCTACGGACAAGGCTGATTGTCACTTTCATTGGTTCGCTGATGGCGACCTCGGAGCAGTTGGGCTCGTAAGCTGAGCTGAAAAGGATTGTTAGAAGAGGTACCGGGGCGTAGGAGGCATGCTTTGAACGATGCCACAAAGCGCAGAGAACAAATGCAGAGTATGAGCAGTATCAATCAAAAAGTTGAAAATCGATACAGCCGTCTTTGACCTCCCCTAATACTTCTGTCAAGCAGGAAAGAGGCCATCGCGAATGGTACAATACGGAGTGTATCATGAGATGACGCCCCTTTGGTAGGTCCACTTGGCATTCTAGAAGCTGTTGCAAGATGAATCCTCTCCGAATAACCGACGCCGATAGGAGCTGGAAGGCTTCGACAAATCTGGAAAGACATGAGCACACTACTGCGGCGTCGCTTGTCGGCGATGTTTCTCCTTTGGCGAGCAGGATTCGGGCCCGACGATAAGAGTCATAAGACACAGGTCGAATCGCTGAGATCTGACGGGCTGCGGCTGTGATCGAATTGAATTGCAGTGAAGCAAATCCAAAGGCGTGCGCGTCAATAGTTCGCTAGACGCACCATCTATTCGTTCGTTTATTAAACAGTCTGAAGAAGCTGCCACTTTGGCTGCCGTCAAGATAGCTGAACCAACGCGGAGACCTGTAGGTGACACAGGGGACACTCGGAGTGATTTTGGGCAGTTTGCGTGGAGCCACATGTTGCACGCCCTGATCCCCCCTCTGTGCCGCGTGATTCACAGCTTGATGATGTGAACTGCGTATACAGGCGTACATGTAGTCTCGACAATGTTGTGCAGTCGGAAGTGGAGCATCGACCTGCACGTGGAGGTCCCTTGCATTAGGTTGCCGTTGAACGGCGGCTAACGCCCTCTCTCCACACCTCATTTCGGCAACATCAGCTCCTTGTACTCGGAAGCACTGCAATTGGCAAGTCACGTCCGCGAGACTGCCGGAGACAAAATCGAGGCGTTGTCGGTGAGCTGATGGCGTTGCTTGCTGTGTGAGTCGCAAAGGCCAGGCAAAGCGATGAGGTGGCGCGTCCAACACACATTGAAGACAGCCGTCTGATCCAAGTTTCCCAGACGACAACACGCGGCCAGATCACAGCGGAGACGGCCAAGACTGAGAATGAGGGAGATTGCTCCGCACCCAAGCAGCCGAGCGAACCACGGAGCAACAGCCAACGTTTGCGCCGGGGTCGGGAGCGTTGAGGGAGCAGATCAACAAACACACGAGCGGCTGCGATCGCGCGCAGTTGGCGACGATAGAGAGATGGAGCTGATTTGCCGGGACAAGTGATCAGGTTTGCAGGTTGCTGTTGCCGATTCGGGTCGCCTGGCGATGTTGTTGATCGCGAAAATATGCGATGGCATGTTCTGGCCCATTCGCAGGGATGGAGTCGGATGGGACGCGATGCAGTCGGTCAGCAACATCCTCGTCGTCGTCGCAGCAAGCGGCCAGTGAGACTGCTGTGTTTCGCGGCGGCAGGCGTGATTGCATGAATTCGCCGCCGATACTGCCCCTTTTCCCGCCGCGCAGAAAGTTGTCTCGTGAGAGACCATCGCAGACCTAGGGCCGTGCGCGTGTATTGGCAACGGGTACCTTGCAGATTGCCACCTTAGCGCCCGTCGAGCACAGGCCGTCCTTGCACGCTAGCGATGAGCGCGAGGCGTGATTGGGCAGGCGCGAAGTTGAGGTTGTCTGGCCCGGGCAGTTGCGATGCGCCTTAAAGGCAGTCGCTGCCCGGCATGGCCCTGCCTTCGTTTTCCCCTCCACCAGCACGCTCTTCGTTCTTCAGCAGACAAGCATCCACCACCACGGTCTTTCCAGATCGCATTCACTCGTTACCACCGCCCACGCTCGAAGTCGAACGACGAACGCATTCGCTTTCCTCCCACCAACAACACCAATCAACACCATCAACATGCGTTTCATCGTCGCTGCTGCTGCCGCTGGCCTCGCTGCCGTTGCTCAGGCCCACTCCAACGCTACCTACGTGACTGAGGTCGTCACTCAGCTCACCACCTACTGCCCGGCTGCCACCCAGATCACCCACAACGGCCAGACCTACACCGTCACTGAGGCCACCACCCTCACCATCACCAACTGCCCGTGCACCGTCACCAAGCCAGTCTACTCCTCGGTCGTCACCTCCTGCTCCACCTGGTAAGCCTTCTACTTGCTCATACTTGTCACGCGACATGGACTAACAATCTTTCCAGCGCCCCAGCTACCTCTGCTGCCCCATCTGCTCCAGTCTACTCCTCCCCGGCCGCATCCAGCCCAGTTGCTCCAGTCTACACCAGCTCTGCTCCCGCGGCTCCAGTCTACTCGGCCCCATCCAGCAGCGCCCCAGTCGTTGCTCCTTACCCATCCTCCAACGGCACTACCCCAGCTGGCCCAGTTGGCACTGCCCCTGGCTCCTCTGGCTCGCCATCTGCCTCGGCCCCAGCCAGCTACACCGGTGCCGCCAACAAGGTCTCCTACGGTGCCGCCGGCATGCTCGCCGCTCTTGGCCTCGTTGCCGCCCTCTAAGCGCATCACCAGGTTGTTCAATTGGAGCCAGCACAGTGCTTGGTACGGCAGGACGCTCCTCACATCGACTACGTTGACGGCTACGCGACACGACAAAGCGTTTCTTAACCTCTTCTTGTATTTCGACACTCAGGCGCACAGCTTGTTTCTTTTAGAGAAAGTTGAGAGGAGACATGTAATGATACGACTGGAAAAGAGTACAGTCTGGTCTGGTACAGTCAAGTCTGCTACTTGTTTTGCGCGGTGTTTTATCGACTTCCGTCAAGGATTTCGGTGTCTTGCGAGATGGCCTAGCCCTAGATATACCCCCATTGAATCGCTATGGCTGTAATGTATTTAATCGCACCGCTGGAAGTCGAGTTTTGACCGGCATCACTTTCGCTATCATTTCTCACTAGCTATCAAATCATGTCATTGCGCGTCGGGTGATGTTGCATGAGACCCCTCTTCCCTTGCATGATACTCACCGGTTTTCAATAGTTCTGTACGACCGCCTCGTCAGACGTGACGCATCAGCCATGTGAGGGGCAGCTTCGGAGCCACGAGTGCTGTGTCACTGTAGCATGAGGGAACACCGCATTGACAACAAAGGCATGTATGTACACATGGGCGCAAGGCGATCCAGTGGTACGCAATCCATATACGAGGGGAGCATTGAGAGAAGCACGACGTTTGTTCGGGTCTGTTGTGCCATTACTCTGTCTTCTGCTAGACACTATCTCATCGTCATCGTTCGTCAAAATTTCGAGGAAATTCGAAATTTGGTATTCAGCGTAAATCCGTTCTGTAGTTCCCGTTCGCTCCCAACGCCGCCGCCAAAGAGAAGACTCCCATGCCATGCTAAAGATATTGCCAGATCCAATCATCTCAATTGTCCGGAATAAACATCAAATCTGGCTCCCTCCTCAACTTCGCATTCTCACTCCGAATCTGTTCAGAAATGAAGCCGTGCTTCCACTTGCGCTTCATGGATGCTTTCCGAGGTGACAACGGTGCGTCTCTGGCAGCGTCGTCGAAGGCCAGGTAGCGGTTTGCGATTGCAGCGGATGCCTTTTGTGGTAGTGGGAGGGAGTAGGCGAGTGTGAGGGGAGCTGCAGAGAGGGCGCCGAGGAAAAGCAGCGATTTGGAGGTTGTAAGGGCTGACATTTTCGGGTGGCTTGTTGGTTAGAGAGTTGTAGAGGTTGATGAGTTTCTCCGGATCAAGCTGAAGGTTGGTTTGGTGAGGTTCAGATGTATTGTTGTGCTGATCACCGCGAGGAAGTAGTCCAGGTTGGAGTTGTAGACTGTTATCGTTGTTGTGGTTTTTGCTGGGAGTATTTGCTGCATTGTAATGACAGAGAGAACGAACATCAATAAGATACTCATCCTATATATCCTACCTGTAGTTGTCGTGACTTCACATTTCATGCCTCACGAGATGGGCGTATCATGAGAGTGTTGGAGGAAGATGTGGTGTGATGGCGAGAGAGAGCGCATGCGTGCCTCATCGACGGCAACTGCGGTCGGCTCCATGATCCCGCACGGGACGGGGCGGGCCTCTTTGCTCCTTCCTCCTTACGTGCAGAATCTGGTTCCCACAGGTGCGATCCGAAAGATCTCCTTTCTGTCGATGATGACTTCAACAACTTCGATTCCAATCTGTGCATCCCCACGGGCAGCCTCTCATTTGGAGCTGACTCCGAAAGAGCGGCAGGTTTTTCACCACGCGGCGGTCAACTTTGCCAGCCTTGAAACCCGGTACTTGACTTCGGCTGGCCTGGACCGGTGCCCTAAACGCCACTCGGCTGGAGCATCTACGGCAGTTCCACGCAGTTGGGACTATCCGCACTTCTTCTCCAAAAGGAGTGGAGTGTTTCTGGAGACGGCCTTTGAGAATTGCAGCTGAGAAGAAGAATCTACTCCTGGAGAGCAGGAATTGTCATGAAGCAGCCACAGCGAACAGCATTATGGACAGAATGGCTCCTTCCCTGTGAACTCCGATGTCTTCTCCTGTACACTCGTCATTTGCCACGTGAAGACGGCGCCAGAACCAAGTCAATTGCCGCCAAATACCTGATCCGCGTTCTCCGATGGTCATCTCGTGGCTTCATTCTAGGCGTGCTCTCCCGTCGATAGTGTGCCTCCAAGCACGAGTCGGTGTTGTGAAGCACCAGACGATAGGCCTTTCACGATCGAAGGATTTGAGAAGCTAAGCAAAATCTTGCTATCATGGTTTGCCGTGATAGAGGTATAAAGATGGCAGGCTGAACGACGAATTGGTTGGATACTCACACGCACTCTCACATTCGTTCTCTCGTTCTTTCCTCACAGCTTTCAAAATGTTCAAGTCATTCACTCTAGCTGTCCTCGCGGCCGCTCTGGCCAGCGCAGCTCCTACCCAGACATCAACTGCTACGCTCGATACGACTGCTTCTGCTGTCTTGTCTAAGGCGTCTGTGTCAAAGGTCACCAACGTCGCATCCGCCGGCCCTGTCGTACCCTACTCGGCCAAGTGCCCCTTGCCTGTCAAGCCCACCACAACCCCTGGACACTTCTATTCTCCAAAGTTCACCTACCCTTTGCTCAAGGGCAACTCCTTCATCGACTGGAAGACCTACAAGGTATGCCGTATAATTTGGAAATCCGTTTGCGACATTTGCTAATCATTGATGTAGTCCAACGGAGCCAACCTTGGCGGCTGGCTCGAGAAGGAGAAGACACACGACCCAATCTGGTGGGACCAGTACGCTCCTGATGCTCAGGATGAGTGGACTTTCTGCCAGACTTTGGGGAAGCAGTGCGGTCCTGTGCTCGAGGCTCGCTACTCTTCCTTCCTCAACACTTCGACCATCGACCAGCTTGCCAGCGTAGGCGTCAACACCCTCCGCATTCCAACCACCTATGCGGCCTGGGTTCGCGTGCCAGGATCTCAACTCTATACCGGCTCTCAGGTTGCTCACCTCTACACCATAACCCAGTACGCTATCAACAGGTACAACATGCACATCATCATTGGTGAGTACCAACGTCAACTGATTACACATTGGCAAGCAACGCTGACAAGATCTGAACAGGCCTGCACTCTCTCCCCGGTGGCGTCAACTCTCTCGACATCGGCGAAGCCTTCGGCCACGGCGACTGGTTCCAAAACAGCACCAACCTCGCCTACTCCCTCCAAGCGATCGAGCGCATTCTTGTCTTCATCGTCGCCTCCGGCCACAAAAACGCCTTCACCATCGCACCTATCAACGAAGCCTCCGATACGCACCTCGCAGGCTTCGGCTCTCCAGCAGGATTGACCGAAGCTGGCGCCGCCTGGATCGTCGAATACATCAACGCAGTCCTCAAGCTCGTTTCCTACGTCGACTCCCGCATCCCAGTCATGCTCCAGGACTGCTTCAAGGGTGCCTCCTACTGGGCACCGCTCTTCCCCAGCAACACCAACCTCGTCATGGACAGCCACGTCTACTACTTCGCCGCCGCGGGCACCTACTCCGAATACGTCGCTCCAGCCGTCTGTGGACAAGCCGCTTACTTGGCCGAGTCGGAGACGACTTTCCCTACTTTCGTGGGCGAGTGGTCGCTGCAGGTCATGTACAACAACACTCTGGATGGCAGAAAGGCAATCTTTGACACTCAGCGATACGCCTGGTCCAAGTACGTTGCTGGCGGTGCGTTCTGGACCGCAGTCAGCTACTCGACTACTCCGGTTGACGGACAAGGGACCCAGAGGGATTACTGGAGCTACATCGACTTGATCAATGCTGGTGTCGCCACTACGGCCACGAATGAGTCGTACTGCTCGTAGGAAAGCAAGGAGGTTGAGATAAGAATAGATCAAGAGAAATGAGGAAGCTGTATTACTAGAAAAGTAACGCTGGAATGCAGATAGAGCGTGTGAGGTTACGATATACGACAGAGCATTTTGGAAGACAGACGCATGAATAGATTTGCACATCATCAAAGGGTTTCAGAGGAGTTGAGAACAATGATTGTTCTAATGATTTGTCTTCTTCAATCTTTACATTCAGGGTATCTAACATTTGAGAAACTATGTACAGCGAAGCGATGTGCTCGCAACCTGTCTGATACTGACATTTCCGACCGAGTCCTGCCTTTGACTTGGCTCAAATGAGCAGCGATGACATGTCGAGCAGTCTAGTTGTGGCAACGCATTCGAGCATGCTTGACCCGCTGGATAGTGACAGCAAGTGCCTGGGAAAGATCCTTGTCCTTCGGCAACGGTGGTAGAGTTGCCCGGGCAATGGGTCAACTCAGTATGTGATGGTACAATAGCATCCTCTCTATCTCTTCACTTGACCTCGTTGTGAACGCCGCTACGGCGCTCTTTAACGAACAGCCACTCCTTGATGATCGGGAAGAACTCGATCGTTGCTGAGTTCTTGTAGTCGATGTTCTCCTCTGTGCTCTCGATTCTGTCGTGCGTGGTTCCGAAGACGCGATCCCACAGCAGAGTCTGCTTGCCGTAGTTGTGGCTCTTGCGGTATCCTTTGCGGTGGTGCAGATCGTGGTCCTCAGTAGCCAGCTCAGCGTTGAAGAGGCGCAAAAACCAGCTATTGGTCGATGGAGGCGTAGTGTAGAGACGAACGCCAGAGTGACCAAAGAGCTCCGTGAAGACGATGTATTGATGGCAGATCCACCAGTCGTAGAAGCCCATTGGGAGACCCATTGCCTTGAGGGAGAGCCAAGTCATGAGCGGGATGACGGCGATATCGAAGATCTCCTGCTCGACGTCCGCGTAGATAGTGAGAAGAGGAGTAGGGTGTTTGGTGAGGTGGTGCGTGCGGTGGTACTTCCAGAGCCCATCGTACTCGTGCATGCAGCGGTGGTACCAGTAAAACCAGAAGTCAAGGACGATGCCGTAAAGTCCGAGCTCGACTGGCAGCCACCAGCTAGTAGAGGATGGAAGTTCGCTGCTGCGGTAGGCAAGAATTACTGCCATCAATGGTCGGAAAGTAGAGGTGTTGGTAAGAGCGTGGAATGTCTTAGACACGTTGGCGTCTGGAACCTGGTCGCGCTCATGCTTGTCACCATCCAGGAATCCGTATCGCATTCCCAAGTTGCGGAGCATGTGAAGTTCGTGGATGGCATTGATCTTGAAGGCAAGGGTGTAGAGAATGAATACAGCCCACCAAGGAATGTTTCTGCCAAGCGCCATAGCTGCGCCTTGATGAAGGAGCATAGGCCACACAGCGTGGGCCAAAATCCAGATGTGGCACTGACCTGTAGGCAGTGCAGGCACCTTGTCGGTCTTTTGGTGCACTGGAACGGGCTTGTTGATGTCGGTAGGATGGATATTCAAGATCTCCATGGTCCAGTGGTGTCGGCCCCATTCTTTCCTATCGCCTGTGCGCCATGTCGACTTCATCGAGTCCTTGTGCGGGGCCGCAGCCTTGGGCGCATTCACTTTCGATAGCTTTTGGGGGGCATCCAGAGAGGATGAGGTGCTCAGCACCTCGTGTGCTGTCTCTGAGGCCGTCATGGTGATGATCGTGAAGTTGTGTCGTGGTGGGAAAACGTTGGGTGGGGAGAACACAACTAAGTACTTATCTTTCGCCACAGGGGACTGCTACCCCATGGGCGTCGAGACGCCGAAGCGTGTGAATAGTCAGGCGCCGAAGGCATCCAAATTCCGACCACTCAAATGTTGTTAGCGTGAGAGGCGCTGACATCCAAACAAACACATCCAGTCTGGCGTCATTTGGTTTCTGGCTAGCAGTCCAAAACGGTGCCTCGGCGCTGACAAGTCAAGTCTCGGAGCATGTGGTTCGAATCTTGGGAAGCCTCAGGAGCAACGAGAAATTCTGTAGCCTGCTGGACGTTTCTCTCGATCAGTCGCATCGCTCGAAATGATTCGAGAAGCTGTCGATCATTGACGTATGCGGCATCGCGTAGAGGAAGTTTCATCTTCACCGAGGCCAAAGGACAGCCAGGCTCGCGTTGATTGGCTGCAGGGTCTAACTTCACCTCGCTCATCTTGCTCCTTTTCGGCCTGGAGACACGAGGACGAGAGCGACAGCCAATGGTAGGTGGCGTCGGCGTGCCAGCCAGCATTCATCATGTGACTGGCGCCGAGTCTTGCTATGAGGGGTAGATGCCAAGAGCATACTGTAGGTTGATGCAATCGTCAGTCGTGGTATCTGATTGCCTTGCCAAATGGTCAGTTACGATCGTGTGCTAAGGCGAGCGCCGTCATCGTTGCTGATGAGTCTAGGCCAGGCGAATCCGACTAGATGTTCATCTGCATCGATCGCGAATAATCCATCTTTTGGCAAACGTGACGTATAGGTAGGAGTCGTGGGAATGAAGCACCCGAGGATGATGAGCGCCTTTTCGATAGAGTCCGGGCAAACTTGTCATCAAACTATGACGGTGGAGCTGTCGTAGCAGTACAGACACAATAACGTATGCTCAACACAAGCCGTGGATCTGAATTTGCCAACAGACAAACACCGCGCACCTCCGATGACTCGAATAGAGGAATCTGCGTCGAATTTGCTTGGTGAGGCGCCGGGTCTTCCCTGGGTTTGTTGCAAGGGAAATTCCAGCAGGAGCTTTGCATTCCCTATGGATGTCTCGTGGTCGCGGGAATGGCAGAGCAAGTGAGATGGCGCTGCAGTTCGTGTTCGGGCTGAGCTTGGTGCTGAGGAGCATGTTAGTTGACTAAGGCCTTTCCTAGTATGCAACATCGTGGAAAGAGCGACATGGCCTTGATTTTTCGAGTATTGTGTGGTGATTGGAGAAGAGGATGAGACGAGTTGCGCGAAGTGAGAGAAGGTGCAAGTGCCAAGTTGTCAGTGCTCGACTGCTCAGCACGGACCATCGGCGGCAGACCTCACCTCTCCTTTTGGCCTGTCAACTCACAACAACACCTACCCTGAACAAGACTCAGTGTCATCATCGTCATTGCTATTGAGACGACGTGGGTGACGATCGCAAAATCCTGATATCTTCTGTAGTTCTATCCTGAGCTCCGCCGACGTGATCTGCCGCGCAGCAATGTCCGACGCGAAGAAGTACGCGTTCTGTGACCGACACTTTTACCACACAGTATTACTCCAAACTCGACTGTGCACCATCTCAATGATCCGTATTGTAAGAGAATATATTCAGAAGAACAACTAACAGAGCCGCTCGAGAGCATGCCAAGGTACACAGCCGAGCGGATTGTGTGCCCTTGTCCGCTCACAGGTGCATTACCCGAGCGGTCCAGCAGTACAGCAGCCGGCCTCCGAAGCTTGTCGCAGGACCAAGAGACGCTGGCCGCGCCCATGATTGAGAACGTAGCTTGCCGTGCATGCTGACACGATAGGGCTGCCCGCCATTTTGACAGCGCATCTGCTTGTGAAGGAAGAAGACGCGGCGGAAAGATCGGGTTGCACGGCCTTACAAAATCTGGGGGCTCCACACGGATAAGTGGCATGCGCATGAACATCCCTGACCTACTACGCTTTACAAAAGGCGCTTCACGCATCCTACTGATTGCTTCTGTCGGATTGAAACCCTCTTCACCAAATTGTTCGACCTACCAGACAGTTGGCGTCGATCTCGCGATATCTCTCGGACCCGAAAACCTCAACTGACAGTCGTCTGCAATTAATCTTCCTCATTCAAGAACTTGCGAGATCTTTGTGACCTAGGAACTCGCAAACATGCTCGGGAAGGTAGCGCTCGAGGAAGCGTTTGCGCTTCCACGCAATGCCGAGACGACTACATGGTGGGCTGGCCTCTTTGCCGTGGATCCTGCCAAGCACACCCGGGAGATCAACGACATCAACAAGCTGCGAATCGAGAAGATGGACAAATTCGGAGTCGGCTACAAGATCCTTTCATACACTGCTCCCGGAGTACAGGATGTGTGGAAACAGAGCGAGGCGGACGCCCTTGCACGGGAAGTTAATGACCACGTAGCGAAGGAGATCAAGGGATTTGAGAACAGACTAGGTGCTTTTGCGTAAGTTGAGCAACAGCGAGCAGTTCGATCACCCCGCTAATGACCATCCAGAACACTGTCAATGCACGACCCAAAAGTGGCATCTGAAGAACTCAGACGCTGCGTCACTCAATACGGCTTCAAAGGTGCCCTTGTAAACGACACCCAACGCAATGACGAATCCGGAAGCTCAATGATCTTCTACGACGGACCCGAATGGGATAGTTTCTGGGCGACGGTGCAAGAACTCGACGTTCCTTTCTACCTGCACCCTCGAAACCCAACTGGAGTCTTCTACGACAAGCTCTGGGCACCACGCAAGTGGCTGCTCGGTCCACCTCTCAGCTTCGCACAAGGAGTCAGTCTTCACCTCCTCGGAATGGTAACCAACGGCGTCTTCGATCGTTTCCCGAAACTTCAAGTTGTCATCGGCCACCTCGGCGAGCACATCCCCTTCGACCTATGGAGAATCAACCACTGGTTTGAGGATGTGAAGAAGCCTCTTGGTCTCTCCTGCAAAAAGACGATCCGGGAGTACTTTGCTCAGAACATTTGGATTACCACCAGTGGTCACTTCTCAACGCCGACGTTGGAGTACTGTATCAAGGAGATCGGTCATGAGCGCATACTGTTCTCCATTGACTATCCTTTTGAGTCATTCGAGGATGCTTGCAACTGGTACGATGGTGTGACATTGGACAAGGCGGAGACTGTAAAAGCGATTGGCAGAGACAATGCGAAGAAGCTGTTCAAGCTGGGCGCTTTTAAGGATGATAGTGCATAGATCAGGAAGTCAATGACAATGACAGATTTTGGCGTAGATCGTCTTTCCAGTCTCCGATTGCGATCTCTCACATTTAGATTGTTGAGAGATCCTCTCTACCATGTATGCACGGTTAGGCTGACACCACGACTGAGACACGTTGGAATTCCTGAAGCTCGCAGAATAAGATAGAACCCAGCAGATGACACGAAGACACAGCATGAAGAGAGGAAACGTTAGATCACTTTCATAGCTGGTAGCATGAACAAGCTCAAACATCATTTCAAAACATGAACAAAGCTCAAAGCTGCGCCGGAATGGCACTAGAGTGATTTGCCACCCCCTTGGCATCATCCTTAGCCAAGGCAATATCATACTGCAATTCCCACTCGGCCTGCGGATCGCCCTTGCGAGGCTCAAACTTGACAACCAAGTCGTCCTTGACGGCAAAGACGGAATCGTCTTCCAGGTACTTGGATTGTGAGTCGAAGATTTGGGTTGTGATGGGTTTGTGACCGTCCTTGGTGACCTGGAAGAAGATGTCAGTGTCTGAAAGACCACATCAAGGGGTGGAGGGAAAGCCTTACGATGAAGTGGATATGAGCTGGTCGGTAAGGATGACGATCCATCAAGTCAAGAAGCTTGCCAGCTGGTCCATCGTTTGGCACGGGGTAAGGGGTAGGTCTCAGGCAGTAAAAGGCATATTCTCCCTGGGCGTTGGTCAAGAATTTGCCGCGAAGGTTGTGTTCGACCTGCTTGTCGTCTTGCTGTTCGTAGAGACCTGGAAAATCCCATTAGCATCCTTCCACCTACTCAAGCACTCCATCTCCGTTGAACTCACCATTCGTGCTCGCCTGCCAAACATCCACGACGGCCTTTGACAATGGCTTACCAGAAGTGGCGTCGGTTACGGTTCCATGCACATACGCCACTTGGCCATCAGAAGGCGTATCAAAGGTGATTGTGCTTCCAAAGTCGCGCATAGGCGTGTCCTGTCGCCAGAAAGGACCCAAGATCGCAGAAGCAGTCGCATCACCGGCCTCCGCAGCTTTTCGGTATGTGATGTCGTCGACCAAAGACTCCAGCCCGATCACGTCACAAAGCAGCTGGCCTTCGTTTCGCTTGTTGTCGCTCATTTGACCAGCCCAGTTGATCATCCTGGGCGGTTGTCAGCATCTCGCCACTTTCAGGTAATTAGGAGCACAACGCACTGCACACCAGCCATCCACTCGTCGACGGTGAGGTCCACTTCTCTCGCAAATTCGTGCACATGTCTGATGAGAGAAGTCATGACTGTCCTCAATCTCTCATCCGTCTTCGGGCCCATGGACTTGATGACATTCTCCGTGTAATCCTTTCCGAGACCTTTGGAAGGAGCTCCGGTGTCGCCGTTTTGCTTGACTCCGTTCATGTTGAGGGAAGTGATAGTATGCAGTCGATGAGATTATTCTTTCTGCCTTCTGCTAAGAGACTGAAGAGTCGTGAGGGGAGCAGCAGCGATTCTTGTTTTGCGAGTAGAGAGATGAAAAGGTCGGGCGTAAGCAAATTACCAACAGCGAGGATTCGTTCCGCACGAACAAGTCACAACCCGGCCAGAACCTCTCGCGCGACACGCCGCCCCAGCCAAAAACAACGTCCAACAGCGACGGTGACGAGCGACTTGTCGACTTCTCCGCACAACATCCCTCGTCCCTTCCGTCGTCGGCTCGGAATATCGGAATGCAGGGAGCTTCCTCAGCGGTTCGGTTACAAGCGGGCCGCTCTGTTCCTCGATGGTAGTTCTGTGGGAAGTGCTCGGGCCGAGCACAGTCTTTGATCGATACACCACGGTCAGCACACCCTCGGCAAACAACCCATGGAGTTGAGAACGGTTCACGCGATATGGGCGTGAGATAGGATACAGCCCTAGGGCCAGCCGTCTAGGCTTCTTTGAGATAGCGAAGAGAGGCATATAGAAGTGTCATTCATCGACCAGAGAAGGATCACTAAATCATCAACACCAACAACGACCTCTTTCACGGCTTTGTCACATCTTTCCATCGCCAACATTCGCAGCATCGCCGTTCTTCCTTTGAACTTCCATCTTTGACATCATGCCCTCGGCGACAGGCATCCAGCCAGGCACAAACTGGCGCCCTCTGGACATCGCCATTGCAGGTGGTGGAATCGGCGGTCTTGCAGTTTCCATTGCTCTACGAAGAGCAGGCCACAAAGTTACTATCTACGAGCGAGCTGATTTTGCCGGCGAGGTGGGAGCATCGATCTCATGCGCAGCGAATGGCGTCAAGTGGCTGCGAGAATGGAATGTGGATGTCGAGAAGGGAGACGGTGTTTACCTTCGTCAACTAATCAACCGCGACTGGCAGACGGGAGAGCCATGCAGTGTGTACGACTTGAGCGATTATGAGGAGAAATGGGGTCATCCGTAAGTTGTTTCTTTGCTCAGAGACATGAAGTGAGGTCAAGAGTCCATCAGACTAACCGTTTTGGTAGATACTACATGTTCCACAGACAGGACATGCACAAGATGTTGATGGACTGTGCGATGCAGGAGGAGGGTGCAGGCACCCCTGTCAAGCTGATCGTGAACCACAAGGTATGTTGGTTCAATACCATAACCACATGTAGTCCTTGCTAATGGATCGGAACAGCTCGAGAACCTTGACCTTGAGAAGGGCATCATGACCTTCCACGACGGCTCAACAGCGCAACATGAAGTTATCATTGGCGCGGACGGAATCGGCTCTCAAGTTCGCAAACTCATCGGCATCAACGTGCAGAAGCGTCCAGCCGACTCCTCATGCTTGCATGCCAACGTCACCACGGCCGAAGCTGTCAAGATGGGCTTCCCAGACTACAGCAAAAACTCTGCGATCGAGTACTGGGGTGGCCACCACTCTTGGAACAAGATCGTCCTTTCTCCATGCAACGGCGGTAGCTTGCTTTCGTACTACTGCTTCTTCCCACGTGAGAAGGGTGACTACTCTGACCAGAAGTGGGATGCAAGCAGCACGACAGAAGAACTTCTCTCACCGTATCCAGACTTGGACAAGGGCGTGTACAACCATTTGGCCATTGGAAAGGAAATCCGTCCTTGGAGACTGTGGGTACACGAGCCATACTCGCACTGGCAGAAGGGCGTTGCATGCATCATGGGTGATGCTGCTCACCCAATGATGCCCGACCAGAGCCAAGGAGCTTGCATGGCGCTCGAAGATTCCGCTGCTCTTGGTCTCGTCTTCAGCAAGGAGTTCTACGCAGGCAGCGTCCAGGATGCGTTGAAATTATACGAGAAGGTTCGTCATCCGCGAGCAACAAAGGTCCAGGCGGCGTCGGCGAGAGCGCGTGAGAACATTCACGAGCGAATCGGTTTCTCGGACAACACCGATAATCCGAGGTATAAGGTGAAGAGTGAGGAGGGCAAGTTGACCATCACCGAGATGAACAGCTACGATATGCGCGAAGACATCCGAAGCAAGTGGCCTGAGGGATGGCCGCAGTCCAATGGCGTTGCTGTGAACGGGCATTAGCTTGTCAATTGATAAGATCGAAGCTATTTGTTAGAATATTGAGCGTTCTAAATGGCGTTTTTGGGAAGACAGTGACGTGCCAGCAGTGACACAGACACTCAATGAACATTCAATCATCTTCAATATCTTACATCGATTCATTATCATGTTTCTTCGTCCAAGATTCTCGAAAATCGCAATGTCGATTGTCGAGATGGTATCAAGCGTCAAAAGCTGGCATGATAGACTCCCAATCAATGTAGAGATTGTCAGACAGCAGAGGCATGTCCGCCCATTCATCAGCTTGCGGAAAGGCCGAGAGATCGTAGGCTGCGGTGTCAAAATTGAAGTCCGCAGGATCGTTGCTGCTGACGTCTCCATTAAGACTTGGGTCGATGTTCGACGGCGCAGAAGAAGGTGTCACATTTGCCGGCGGAGGAGGCATGACACTGCCATCGTGGAAGTCAGCAGTGAAGATCTGACTGACGAAACGATCGCTCTTCTTCCGTCGCTCTCTTCCCAGTTGCTCTCGTCTGGTATGAATGGCATCCGATAGTGTGCTCAGTATCTCGAAGTAATGTCTCGCTTGAGGGCTGACCTGTGCGAGACGTTCCAGAACCGACATGGCATTTTGAAAGGCGCTGTCGACTTCAGGGACTGGCTCGGTCTGAGCGAACATCGCGAAGCCAAGAAGCAGACCGGATGCAAACATCCATGCCCTGCCGTAGTCAGCATTGGTAGCATCAAATAAGATAATTAATACTCACTTCAAGAGACACATGTTGTTGGAAAGGATATTCGAGTTTATAGCAACATAGCCGGCCTTGGCCATGTACATTGCGCTATCGAGGCAAGCCTGGGCCAGATCGGAAACATGAGACGGCTCGGGTCGGTCGGAACTCGGCTTTCGCCTTCGGAGCTGGGTGACCAGATGTGATATGAGGAACGGCCTTGTGACCAGAATGATGGTGAAATAGTAGGTGCAAGCAACGTGTGTTGCTCCGATGAAGAGTTCCCGATCCGGTGGACCCAGCGTGGCCGTTTTCATGCTCGCGAAGTGCCGAAGCTCGACCGGAAGCGTCTCGTTCCATTTGCGCAACCGCTGCAGGAAGGTTTCCGCAGTGCTGGAGTCCATGCTGTTCCCATTGCCGAGGTGCTGCTCCAATTCGATGATGTGAGAGCATATTGTGAATACAGCTCGTGATGCAAGCCATCTAGGTCGATCGAAGTCGCCTATGACTTCTTCCCCATCGTAGGCACTGTCATCTTCAGGCCGCATTGAAGGCAAGCCACCAGGCCGTCCAAGGATGGAAGAGACGATTGTGTCGAGGATGACAAGACTCTTCCAAGTTCGCCATCGTACAAGGCATTCTTTCGTTGATAGTCCCTTGTACTGCTCCTTTCGGTGTAGGCCAAGAGCGCAAGCAGCCTTGGAGGCTATCCCGAGATACATAAAAGCTGCGTTTCGATGGCAAGCTCCCAGCATATAAAAGGCCATTAGTAGGAAGATCCGGACCATATCCAGGCTTGGATCGCAGAGGAATCCTTCGAAGGCAGTCTTCTGAGCACAAGTAAATGAGCGGGTGGCGTTGTAGCTGTCGAATGGATTCTGACCGCGACACTGACTCCCAATAGCCAGCATCATATTCAAAGCAGCTTGTTCAGCACGAGCGTGCTTGTCTTCTTCCTCGATAAAGTTGCTGGGGCTCAGAGCATTGTGTCGGTCCAGGAAGCTTTGTATCTCGTCGACGGTAAATAGGTCAAGTATGCCACTGGACTACAGCCTGGTCAACATTTGTCACATGGTGTGAGCACAATTTACCTACAGCTTCGCGATATGCTTGCACCAAAGCATACTTCTCACCTCTGCTTTGATCGAAGACTAACGGACTTTCATCGCGAGCCATCTCGACCTCCAGCATGTTGTCCTTGAATTGATTCTCGGTAAAGGCAGAAGGACCCATATACTTCTTCAAGACCTTGCGGAGGAATTGCAGGAAGGACAGAGAGGCGTTCTCGCCCACATAGACTATGAGGAGTTAGACCTGTCCCGTAGACCCACTTCACAGCATATGTAGGAAGATGACTTACGTTTCTCACCCTTGGAACTTAAGAGCATGCGACTCTGTGTCAACCGGGATGCTGAGAGACCAGGCTCGGGTGTGGGCGTGGTGTTTGCGGTGACGGTCGGTGCAGTCGAAGCCACTGGAGGCACGTCGAGAGGCTCAATCGGGGCGACATGGTGGGTAGTAATGGGAGTGTTCGCGAACTGAGGCGAGGTGTCTCCTATGCTAGGTGTTGGGAATGGCGACGTCTTCTGCCTCTTCCGAGAGGATTCCAAGTAGACACAAGCTGAGGTGCGCTCCCGTTTGCAGCAGGGCCCACATGGCGAGGCTGCATCGCAACGGATCTTAGACGCCTTGCAAGGAAGGCAAGCACGTGCGCTTCGCTGGCGGTCTTGTGGCTTCACCTGTAGGGCGACGAGGTGAGCTGGGCTGACTGTACAGGTTGCAGGGCGGCAATGAGGGAGTAATCCTGCACTGGGGCAGTCATTGCGGACGCACCTTGGGACGAGGCATGCTGTGCAACTGCTGCTGATGCTCGGATACCGACGGTGGGAAGGGCGATGTGCTATCCGTCGACTCGGCTACGGGCGTAGACACATATTATGCCATTGGGGTCGGGTGTAACACAGCCAGAGAGACTAAATCGCACGCAGGCGCGCTGAGGGTGGGTGTTTGCTTTTGTGATGAGCAGCACTGTGGCTTGTAATGCAGACCCGGTCACTGGTATCGCAATTGATAAGGCGTGCGGTGCTGAGAGGGTTCGTTGTCGTTCGCATTGATAGCGGAGAGGCGAGGCAGGCAGGTGCAGCCCTGAGCGAGAGAGTGGAGACAGCCACAGCGACCCCACTCGGTCCGAGCACTGACTCCCTGTGACACGTGACTCAGCCGGTGCTCCGGACGCTCTTCACCTGCGTGGTAACTCAATTGCACCCGCTTCGACATTACACTTCAGACCCCGCCTGCACCCATTTGCTTATCAGCTCCCGGCTGTGCTACCGAGAGCGCTTTGTAAACCGCGGTTGCATGCGGCGGCAGAGCATGATGGTGGGGAGAAATGAGGTTAAAGATAGCCTTCGCCAGCGCGAGCAAAATGCTCAGAATGATCGTCGTGGATGAGAGAATATCGCAAAAAGTCCTGGCCAGGAAGAACAAACAACCATGGCTCAAGCAAATGGAGCATCGAACTTTAGCCAAGACTGGGTGGTGCCCCTTTGGCGTGACGGTCAACAAGTGAAGACCACAGGCAACTACGACGTCGTCTCTCCGTTGACGGACAAGTTGCTCTACAAATCCTCATCTGCATCCGTGGAAGACGCGGATGCTGCCATTGCAGCAGCAGAGAAGGCGTTTCCAACTTGGAGCAAGACCAAACCGGGCTTCAGACGTGATCTCTTCTTGCGAGCAGCAGACGAACTGGTCAAGCGCAAGGATGAGCTCTGGCATCTCTGCTCTACTGAAGTCGGTTCGACGCCACAGTACTTTGAGTTCGATTTCGCCGATGCTCTGGAATCCCTCAAGAGCTGCGCTGGCTTGATTGCTGCAGCCAGTGTCCAAGGTCAGGTTCCACATATGCTCGACGATGAGAGGAGTGCTATGGTAATCAAGGAGCCCTATGGCGTTGTTGTGGCTATCGCTCCTTGGAATTGTCCTTGTATCCTTGGGCTGCGCTCCTTCCTTGGTCCTCTTGCAAGTTAGTAGTCGTGGATTCCGAGGTGTCGATTTACGAAGCTGACCTGAACAGTGGGCAACACCGTCGTCGTCAAGGGCGCCGAGAGATCTCCAGGATGTTACTGGGCCCTCCTGGACATCTTCCACAAAGTCGGCCTGCCTCCTGGCTGCTTGAACACCGTCATTCATCGCCCGGAAGATGGACCAAGAATTGTCGAGCATCTTGTCTCGCACCCAACAGTGCGCAAAATCAATTTCACTGGTTCGACCAATGTTGGTTCAGTGGTGGCAGGCCTTGCTGGAAAGCATCTCAAACCAGTGCTGATGGAGCTCGGTGGCAAGGCACCTTCAATTGTCTGCGAGGATGCAGATCTTGGGGTTGCCGCTTTGCAATGCACATTGGGCGCTTTCCTGTACTCTGGTCAAATTTGCATGTGTAAGTCTTGCAGGATGATATCCATTGGCTTACTGATGACTGACACCTCTCCCAGCAACCGAACGCATCCTTGTCCACGTCAAGGTAGCCGACAAATTCCGCGAAGTCCTTGCGGCGACCATCGATCAAGTCTTTCCAGACAAGAACGGGCTTGTCCTCATCGACAAAACGCCTGTGCTCAAAAACGGCAAACTGCTCCAAGACGCTATCTCCAAGGGTGCCAAAGCCTCCTATGGCGACCCCAACTCCAAAATGGACCTCGCGACCGCCATGCGCCCTGTGATCATCGAAGGAGTCCAAAAGGGCATGGATCTGTACTACACCGAATCCTTCGGGCCGACTGTCTCCCTCTTTGTGGTGGAGAATGACGACGAGGCGATCAAGATCGCGAACGACACGGAGTATGGCTTGGCGAGTGCGGTCTTCACGGAGAACCTGCAACGTGGGCTGAGGATCGCACGCCAGATTGAAACGGGTGCCGTGCATATTAATAGCATGAGTGTGCACGACGAGACGAGCTTACCGCATGGTGGAGCGAAGAAGAGCGGCTTTGGAAGATTCAACGGCGAGGAAGGGCTAAGGGAGTGGGTCAGGCTGAAGACCATTACCTGGAAGAATTAGCTTTCCGTATCGCATTTGCGCTTCTAACTGTACATTCCTCGCCTTCATGTCCCATTGCTTACGCCCTGGCCATGCCTCGCGGCTGCGTATATGTTTCACCTCCTTTTTAACTATACATGTCTTGCGTTCGTCTCGTAACATTCACGCCCTATCCATGCCGCGCAGCTGCGAGTGCTCCAAGGCCCCGAGCTGCATGTCAGTAATTTCTTCCACCTTCAATCCTCATCCTCACTGCCCTCATCACTGCTCTCATGCTTCTTGCCTTTCTTCCCCTTTCCTTTCGTTGCCTTCTTTTCCTTCTCCTTCTTCTTGCGCTCTACCTGCTCTTCCAGTCTGTTCCTCTCCGGCTCTCCCTGCCGTGCCAACTTCCTCTCCAACTCTAAAAACTCCTCACTCTCAACATCCATCTCCACCAGACTCTCCAGCATTTTAATCTCTCGCGCCCATATGCCTTTGTCTTCCTTCTCCTTCCCTTTCTCATCCTTCACCACAACGCCATTCTCGTCCCGCACTTCAATCGGTGTCTCCAGAACGAGCGGCAGCCCTCGGAATCGAGGCTCATTGACGAGATTGTGAAACGCTCGAAGGCCGAGGAAGCCCGTTCCGATGTTCGCGTGTAGATCGCGGTGGGAGCTGAAGGGAGCTTTGGAGTCGTTGATATGCAGAGCACGGAGGTACTTGAATCCGACGATTTCCTCGAATTGATCCATCGTGGCTTTGAAAGTGTCCGGAGTGCGTAGGTCGTAGCCTCCAGCGAAGGCGTGGCAGGTGTCGATGCAGACTCCAATGCGGTCTTTGTTTGTGACTTGAGCAATGATGTCTCGCAAGTCTTCAAACGTGCTGCCGAGGACGTTGCCGCCTGCTGCCATGTTTTCGAGGAGAGTGATGACCGAAGATGTCTCCCCATGAGCCTGATTGATGTTCTTTGCTAAATGAGCGATGGCTTCCTGGCGATCGCCGCATTGGTTGTTGCCGGGATGGATGTTGTAGAGCTTGATGCCGAGTCTCTCGCAGCGCTTCAGGTCGTCGAGGTAGGATGTGTAGGCCTGCTCCGTCCTCGCCTTGTCGGTGTGGGCGAGATTGACAAGGTATGAGCCGTGAGGAACGACATGTTTCATCTGGTCATAAGTGTGGTTCTTACAATGGTCGTGGAAGGAGAGGCAGTGGTCGTCTGCGAGGGGTGGGTTTGCCCATTTTCGCTGAGACTTGAGGAAGAGGGCAAAGGCATTGGCGCCGATATGCACGCTGTTGAGAATGGCGTTGTGAACTCCTACATAGACGGTATTCAGTATATGTTTCTATACTCGGAGATGGGCGTTGACTACCTCCTGCTGCTGAGACGTGAGCTCCGATGCACAACTGGTGTCCAACCGTTCTCGCGGCCAGTGGCATCGCCTCTGCCTCTTTTTCCGCCTTTGTCTTCCTCTTTGCCTTGGCCTTCTTTTGTACCACTGCGCCCTCCTCCTCGATGTCCTCCTCCTCCTGCTTGACTTCCTGCACCTTTCGCCTTCTCTGCTTGGCAGCAGCGCCACTCTGATTGTCTTGTTGCGCCTCTTCCTCGAGCTCCTCCTTCACCTCGGTCTTTACTTTGCGTGCTGTGCGTGGCTTGCCGGGCGACTGTGTCGTTTGAGATGCAATAGCTTCTGTCTCCCGGGCTTCGGCTTTCACCTTTCGACGCTTCTCGCTCGTGCCATTTGACTTTTGCAACACTTTGGGTTCTTCATTAGCAGTATCTGCTGTTTGCTTGCGCTTCGGCATGGTGTGAAGAGGGGTCGTTGTCCATGTATGTTGTTGGTGCAAGTCGTGACGCGCTTGATCGCGACGCGTGACCAGATGAAGTGCTGAATTTGATGCCTCAGGTTGCCCACAGGCTCCTGCCTTACTCTCTCTACTTCCCACTTCAGATCCTCTCTTACGCTTACCTTCGACATGAGACAACCAGATTGCACAAATGACGTGCTCGGGATTGAAATCGCGTCAGAAAGAGGCAAGTAAAAAGATCATGCTCAAATGCTCCTCAGGAAACGCTTTTTATGCTACAAAATCTATACGATCGCCCGCTTAAACGCAGTTCAGAAAACGCAGAATTCTCTCATCCTTTCCTCACAATGAAGCCAGTGCACCACAAGGTCACTGGTATCGCACTGCCTCCACAAAACAGCCCCAGCGCCATGGTTGCCGTCGTCCAGCCCGCGGCATCAACGAGAAAGCCGGCAACCAGCGGACCTAGCACGTTTCCCAACGCCCATGCCATGTTGAAGTGCGCATATGCCTGCGCGTAATACCCAGGATGCTTCGATCCATCGTTCTGAGCTGCGGTATCTTCCTTCTCAAGCTCAGTAGCACGAAGGGGGACTTCTGCAAATAGCGGCTCTAAGATCATCGTCAAGCACAGCCCAACGATTGCGAGCAAGATGCAGAGAAGAGCTTTCTGACTCATGCTGTTGGACTGAACGAATCGTAGAGCGATGAGGGTGGGACAGAGGGCCAAGAAAGCGCTTCCTGCGAACCATCTTCCAACGCCAAATCGATCGGTCAACTTGCCGACAAGAGGTCCAAGCACAGCCGGTACCGAGAGAGGGAGGAAGATGAGACCGCTGCCCATTGAGTCCCAACCAAAGGCAGATTTCACTGCCAAAGGCAGGATTGTTTCAATCCCCGAGAATGTCGAAGCCAGCATGACAATTCCCCAGAGTGCGACCAGGAAGCGTATTGAGAACAAGAGTCTCACGAATCCCGGCAGCCTGCTAATGGTCGATTTCTGCGGCAGTGTTTTGATGAGGTCCTCTTCCGACGAATTCATCGATGAGGCGACAGGGATGATCTCAACGATCACATGCTTCTTCAAAGCTTCGGGATCCGTGACCATGTCAAAGTTTGGCTCATCCCTCCCTTCGCTGGGCTTCTCCTTCATCACTAGCCGAAACAGAATATCCACAGCCACCACACTCAGGATGAGGGCGAATACAGCATCGTAACCGCTCTTTGCAAAGACGATTCCACCAAGCAAAGGTGCCGTGATGGAGCCCGCGTTCAAAGCGATGCCAATGTAGCCGGAAGCTTCACCAATGTGTTCTTGTCCTCCAGCATCCACCAAAACCGCGAAGCCTGTAGTCCACACCACAGTACTAGCCAGGCCTTGAAGCAATCTTGCAATCGCTTGGACCGGAATGCTTGCACCGGCAAGCCGAGGCGCGACCCACAGGAGGATAGTGGCGATAAGAAGAAGCAACAGGCCGAGGAGGAAGGGTGTTCGCCGAGAAGTGCTACGATCGGTGTACCAGCCCCAGGGGATCGATGTTACGAAGCAGCCAACGCCAAAGAGGCCCATGAGGATTGCGACCCAGTATTGTACTTTGTCGGCAGGGACTTGAGACTCCAGTGCAAAAGGCGCGACGGGTAAGATGGCGGCGTATCTGAGGAAGTAAGTCAGCTGCGGGTCTTTCTATCTGATGTTAGACGGACCCCGTACAAGAATTGGTCCGTATACACTGCAAACGCAACGACGAAGGTGATGAACGCTGTCGAAGAGCGTAAGGATTGATAGGCGGAAAGCATCTTGACGAAAGCTGCCTTTCAAGAAGAGCAATAATGAATTCGACCTGCTCGTCGAGTGTGGGCCTTTGGACTTGTGTAACGATCACTCCAAAGATGCGCGACGAAGGAACAAATATTACCTCCTTTGGTGATTTGCAAAGTGTCCATGGAAACAACAGACCACCCGCCTCCGCTCTCACCGATGCACTCAATCCATGCCGTTACCTCAGTGCATGAGAGCCGAGTCATTGCAAAAATGCATTGACTTTCTGAACAGCCGTGGTCGAGTGGTGGTCAGACATCGTCCACACCAATGCCTCAGAAACCAGAGGCAGTGCACGCAAAGCATAAAGCCAGGCGCGCAAAATGGCGAGCTGACACGAGCGGTCTGACCAGAATACTAATCGCATAGAGTGCAGTCTCGAATCGCTAGATCTCTGCATAGCCAGCGCCACGTGGTAACGTGAGAGACATTGCCCAATATAAGGTATTTTGAGGCTGGCTGCAAAGCTAAGCTGGATCGCTTCTCCGCAAGCCACAACCGACGCCCAAATGGGGCTTTTCTTGGGTCTCTGTAAATGCTGCTCGAATCATGCGGGGCGCCATGCAGCATGTGCGGCATGGTGGTGAAGGTGCAGTGGTTGTTATTTGTTCGAAATCGTGGATCTGTAAAGGAGCCGAACAGGATCTGTCGATCGCTCGCGTATTCCTTCATTCAAAGGTGTGACGGGCTGCAGGGCTGCAGGTGAATTGTTCGCAGCCTCAGTCTTGACCAAACAAATGCCAACGCTCAGTATTGTTACCATCTTTTTGATGCCCTTTGCTGGCACAGTCTTTACTTCTAACTTGCGAACGATGCCATCGGCGACTTCGTGCATTCTCCCCTAGAACAGTGAGACTTAGCCGCGAAGACATGCAACGAAGTGAGGTCACACGAATTTCTCGTTGACATTTTTCCAACGAGGAACTTCAGAGCTGAAAGATTTCGGATCATAGAATCTTCCCCGTAGCTTGAAAGAGTCAGCCTCTAAACCTCATTCTTGAGCTTCTCGGGCTTTGTGGTCATGAGATCTCACCCGTATTTCCAGACTACCAGCCTTTAAGCCGGTGTTATTGAGATCAAGAGCTTTGATCCATGTATCTTTGGTGATTGGACCATGAGAGGACTTGCGACGATCGATGAAATAATCGCCTGGAACCATGGGCCTCCAGAATGGGGTTGAAATGACATGTGTTGCGGCGACAGTCGCCGTGGCCCGATGAACATCGCCTGATTTCGATAACGAATGTCTTGATCAACGCCGCGTTCTGTTGACCTATGGCTTTCAACCACGACAGCAGCTGTCGAGGCGGGACTGAATCTGGACACCAATCCACGTCTTCCTCGAACGCAAACTCGCTGAAGCACGTGGCGAGCACTTCGGCTCTGAGTCGTGAGGAGGCTTGAAAGAGAGTAACGGTGTTCTTCTCTATATCCAGCCATTTCAAGACAGGATCTACGGTCACTTCCCTGCACAGGAACGCTACCGGAATACAATGTGTCTCACGTTCGGGAGAACATAGAGCCTGTCTGTAAATGCAGTCTCTGAGCTCTCGCGGCAAGCTGAAGATGCCACTGCGACTTTTGGATGCTCGAATCGCGGGTTCTCTTGTTCCACTGATTAGCTTATGAATGTCATGATCTTTCATTTGGGACACACTCGGCCACGAGCCGTTTCTTGATGGTGTTGGAGATTTCCTCTACAACGTCCTCCACAGCCTGCGTTCGCAAATACGGAAATGCGCTTCGTAGTCGTCGCTCCACCCACCATCGAGTGTGGGCGTCGGTGTAATCGAGATCGTGCTGCATCGACTCATCTTGCATATTCAGCGTTGTTTGAAAAGTTCTGTCCCGTCAACAAGACGTGTTGTTCTGGCGCTTTGGTAGATCGTGGAAAGGGAAGAGTGCTCGGCGAATGAAGACGAGCGACTGGCCCGTTTGTAAGGGAGATGCCCGACAATGCATATGTGGTAGGCACCATGATGACGGCTGCCTGTCCCTGCAAGGAGAAGCAGTGCAGTCTGCAAGGTGGTGTCACACAAGGTGTTCGTGAAATGATGAAGTGAAGTTGGCCCCTTGTTCAATTGCCACGTGAAATCGTGCAATCCCGAGATAGAACCGAAGAGCAGCCGAAGAGCACTAACCGCATGCGGTACACTGTTGCTGCCAATTGCTTCCAACGACAACAACATTCGACTGGCGACGACCCCACAACGTGCCCAGTATGGCGCGCCTCAATCAGCCCCAGTTCGACATAATCACCGGTGCTGAGCTCTCGCAGCCGCGTCCGGAAGCGCAGTCCCAACGGCAACCTCTTCGCGAGACCATGAAGCAATCAACTGCGATTCCTCGAGACATTCCAGTCGAAGATTTACGAGCGCAACTGCGCAGCGCACAATATGAGCTCGATTCAATCAAACAAGAGCGGGAACTTAACGAGCTGCGACATGAACAAGCGGTGCGCGACGCACAGAACAGAGCAGAGACGGATTTCAAGCGAGCGCAGGCTGCTGAAAACGCCAGCGCTGCGGCAACAAAAAAAGCGGAGGCGCTGTCCCGGGAACTTCAGGAAACACAAGATCGCGCAGCAAACGAAAGATCGGAACTCGAGAAGCAAATACGGAAACTGAAGAATGAGAGCGGCACGCTGCGAAGTGAGCTGGAGGATGCGAAGCAAGACCTCGCGACGCATGAGCGCGAGGGCAAACGTGCGTTCCATGAGCTGGAGCAGAAGCATGCGGCGCTACAGGCATCGGTTGAAGATATCCAGCAAGATCTGACAAGCAAGGTCACGGCGATGCAAACAGCCCAGCAGAAGCTTGCGAAGAAGGAGACGGAAGTTGGTGAGCTGGAGAACGAGGTGCTACGATTGAAGGCACAAACGGGAGATTCGGACACTCTGGCCGTCATCAAGAAAGAGCTGTCAGAGCAGGTTGCATACATCAAGAAGTTGGAGACTACGAATCGCGAGCAGCTAGCGGAGCTGAAGCAGTTCAAGAAGGTCACCAAGAGCGTGGAGGTTGTGGAAGAAGAGAAGCGCGCGTTGGAGGCGAAGGTGCGGATCATCGATGATCTGAGGAGAGAGCTGGCCGAAGCGCAACTCCAGAAGCAAATCCTCGAAGACGAAAAGAAAGGCTGGACGAGCTACTTGGAGAGCGAAGCAGCTGGTGAAGAAGACTTGAGATATGAGACCCCCGAGCAGATGGCAAGAGCATTCTTACAGGAGAGACTCGAGCGGCTCTCGCTTCTGGACAAAGTCGGCACCATACAACCAGAGCTCTCTGTCAAGGAGGAAAATATTCGGGCGCTCGAATCGGAAAAAGCTCGCTTGAAGGAAGAACTTGACCAAGCGCGAGCTTCAGCTGCAACCAGCGGCGCTGCTCCAGCAAGCGATAACAAAGCCAAGGCACGTCTGGAGAGACAGAAGAACCTAGTAATGAAAGAAGTGGAATATCTGCGCGCTCAGATGAAGACGTTTGAGGCTGAAGAGGCAGAATTCACGCCCGAGCACGTCAACGAGGAGCACCTAAAGCGCATCCACGAGCTGGAGGACATGGTCGAGCAATATCGCTCGGAAGTGCAGTCACTCCAAACAGACCTTTCGAAGCTCGAGACTCAACCAACACCAGCCGTCGCAACACCTGCCAAGCGCGCACGAGAAGACGACGATGCCTCTGACGAGCGCCTGGGCGAGCTCCGACGCAAGGCGCGCACACTTCAAGACGACCTGGAGAAGTTGCAATCCCGCAACGCACTCTTGGAGGCCGAGTTGAAAGCCAGTGCCTCCCAATTGTCCTCGCTCAAGCAATCCTCTCGCACACGCGTCCTCGAATTCCGCAACAACCCAACCGCAGAACACGAAGCGATCAAACTCTCCACCCTCCGCACCCTGCGCGACGAAAACGCCGCCCTCCTCGCCCAACTCGAAGGCAAACCCTCCTCCACCAAAGTCGTCCCCATCTCCAGCCTAGAAAACATCCGCCTCCAACTCCAAGACGCCCAAACGCAAATCAAAAAACTCGAGAAAAAGGAACTCCGCCTTAAACAAATCTGGACGTCCAAAGCCCTCGAATTCCGAGAAGCGGTCTGCTCCATCCTGGGCTGGAAACTCGATTTCCTGCCCAATGGCCGCGTCAAGGCTACTTCCATTCTGTACCCGACCGCTTTCCATAACGGCGAGGAAGAGGAGAACAGTATCGTGTTTGATGGCGAAAATGGGACGATGAAGGTCAGTGGAGGTCCGCAGAGCATGTTCGCGGGAGAGATCCGTCATATGATTGAGTTTTGGGTTGAGGGGAGGAAGGAGATTCCGTGCTTTTTGGCGGCGTGCACGTTGGAGTTTTATGAGAAGACGACGAGGGCGCAGAATATTTGATGCGCCTTACGACCACCCGTCTTCTCTGTCTTCCCGCAGCTGAGGAACGAGATGGATGTACGCTCGATGCTGATGATGAGCTTTTCGTATTCATGTGTATAGCAGTGTACTATGATGATGCCCCTTTCAACGAACGGACTTCTAAATCCCCTTCGGTCAACAACTACCGGCTTGCGTCTACTGTCGACGATTGAGAAATGTAAGGATGAGTCTTCATAAAAGCAAAATCGTAATTCATACAGCGAAGCTAATAGACTACCTGGGTATCACACCAAAACTGAAATCCATCATTTCGGCCAGAAGCCTATTATCAATCTTTCTCTCCTGATCCTTCATCCAAAAAGAGCCCTGATCACGAGTGCTATCAATCACCTCACAGGCTCTTTACATGTTCTCGACGACTCTGGCGTTCACAGCGTTCTGGAAACCCTGCGTGTTGCCAGCGAACTCGTTCGAGCCAGTGTTCTGGCTGCTCTGAACAGTTCCGTAGTCCTGGTAGCGGCTGGGACCCTCGCCCGCACCCTCGGCCTGCGCGAGCTGCTGCTGGACAGTCTGGTTCTGGGCTGGCAGGAAGATGACCTTGCTGTTGGCCGTCTTGGCCATGGACTGCATGGCCTCGAGGTATCGGATCTGCATAGCCGGAGCGGAGGACAGGATATCGGCGGCCTGGCGCATGAGCTTGGCGGATTCGACTTCGGCGCGGGCGCTGATGACCTTGGCCTCTCCGGTTCGCTTGGACTGCGCAGCCATGGAGAGGGAGTCTTGCAGCTCCTGGCTGAAGAGCAGGTCCTTGATGAGCATACTCTCGATCTGCACACCCCAGCCGCTAGCTGTGTCCTCGATTATTTCGCGGATCGACTGTGCGATTTCTTCTCTTCGCTCAATCACATCCTGCAGCACGCGCGCACCGATGACGTGACGGAGGGTGGTCTGAGTTCGCTCGACGAGGGCGGTGCGCAGGTCGGAGATGCCGAAGGCGGCCTTGTGAGGCGAGGTGATGTGGTAGTAGATGACCGAGGTCAAAGTCAGGTTCACGTTGTCCTTGGTCATGCAGACCTGGCGTGGCACTTCGACGATCTGGATCTTGACATCGACTTGGATGAGGTTCTCGGACAGTGGGTTGATCTTCACGAGACCTGGGTCGACGGCGCGCGCGAATCGGCCGAACTTGGTGACGAGACCGACATTTCCTTGCGCGACGGGCTTGTATGGGTTCGGGCAGACGATGCCTTCAGATGACTGTCAGTATTTTGACCGCGCATGGGCTTCCAAAATGCACGGCTTTCGACTTACAGCATGGAATAGCTCCCAGAGTACCGATGCACGAGCCGAGACCGTTGATCATATTGCCGTACCAACCGTGCTGCGAGGCATCTTCGGTGTCGGGCTTGATGACTTGAGCGTACGATGGCTGAAGGTCCTCGCGACGCGGCGGCTGGACCTTGACGATGGGGTCGCCTGGAGCACGCGACGAGTTGTTGCCCTTGTTGCTATCGGTGTCGAGCGGCGCCTTGCCGTTGGTGTCCATGTTGCCGTTCATGATGCGCGAAATGTGGTGGATGGAGTGTTGTTGTTATGGTTGTCAAGTGAAGCTGGAGCTAAGATGGAGCTGGGGAAGTAAATGCGGGGTGGCGAAGGATGATCGTTGTCAGGCCACGCTGGAGGTGAAGTAAGGCGTCTAATATGAGATGCGATGGTTTGCGATAGTGGCAATCACAAGCTCCTTGCGACGACGGATAGATGAGCAGCCGCGGACGCGCAGATATATAGAGGACGTCACGACGAGCAGCGTGTGGTGGAAGCAGCGCACAGCATTCCGTCCCGGCGTCGAAGGATGAGGCAATGCCACTGCGCGCTAGCACGAATGGGAGCTGCCAAGTCCCGTCTAGCGCGCAGGGCTAAGCTTCTCGGGTAATGCGGCTCGCCGAACTCTGCGCTCCATCTGCTGATCGAGGTGGAGATGTGTCCTCGTGCGTGATCATCTTCTTTGTCACTTCTGCTCCTTTGGACCATTGTTCTCGTGCGTGGCGGAGTTCAGATGTCGTCTCATTGGGGTAGAGCTGATCTTACACATATCTTCACCGGTCAATTGTACGGCGTAGCTACGGAATGAAGCTGCGGCTAATAAGCATGGAATGCGGCGTATTGGCCGTTGCTCCGGTATTGCACCTTAGTTAAGGGCATCTAAAGTCACAGTCAATTCTTCTGAACAACTCATCGAAAGACCCTCCGCAGTTCGCAGGCGGTCGTCGAATCTGAGACCCCATTTCCATGACCAGAACAAAGACCTGAAGCCTCCTGGTCATCATCTGAGGTCGGCACCATGGCACCCACACCCTCGTAATTCAGCTCTTAGCGCCGAGACCCTGCCCGCGGAAGGATTGCCCTACAGACGTACGATGACCACAAACCTCAGGCTCTCATCCTTGGTGTATGTCTCTCACACACAGCCCGATAGCAGCACCCTGACTTCTTCTACTGGTACGGAGGCGCAGTCATCTATCATGTGAGTGGTCCCTGAACGGTTATCAGTGGAAGAGTGAAGGGAAGAATTGCGGCATGGCAGTGCCAATGCCTTCTTTCGCATTCGCGCAAGGTACAGCCTACCACCGTACTTCTTAGTACGTACTGAGGCAATTAATTTACCTTTGCATATCGACTCCTTCGCCCGGCTCCAGTGCCGTTTGCAAATGGCACGACTTGCAAGAGGTCCTCCTCCTATCGAGTCGGGTTGGCAGTGACCGGTTGCCACCTTCCACGTGTGGTACAGCAGCTTCACAAGACTAAGCCTTGTCAACCCGCAGAGCAAGTCCTCGGACTCGCGATAGTGCTGCGGCCAGCTCGAGCGGACGAACTGCCACCAAGTCACCACCCACGAGCGAGCCAGGAAGCAAGCTCCCCTCAGTGCCAACGACTGCCTTCAGTTGCTCGACGACTTGTTGCAGAGTGAGCGCCTGCTTTCCTGTCATGCTGGAAATGCGCTGCAACAGTACCGCGATCAGCTGAGACTGCCCCTTCTCGACGATTTGATCAATGTCGCTCAAGTCGATACCGCTCTCAGCACGCGAAGGGTCATCAACTGCATCCTTTTGCAGAGAGTTCATGGTGATGAACCTCTTCCGCGATGCGTATGGGCTTTTCAAACCTTCGAAATCCACTCGAAAGGAACGCTTTGGGATCGAGCCATAACACTGGTCTACACCGACTCTGCTTGGGAACTGGCTTGCTACCTCCTTGGCCTGCTGCGTGATATCGCGAGGGACATACGAGTCCATTGCAATGATCCGATCAGCCACTGAAAGCCAGTCTCCCAGGCCGCCGATGACAATGACTGTACTCACGCCTTTCTCATTGAACAGTGCGCGCGCTTTGCTGATCAGAGGTGTGATAGGTTCGTTGCGAATCAGAGCCTGCATGCGAGCGTCGCGCACGAGCAAATTGGTTGCAGAAGAGTCCTCGTCGATCAACAGCGTCTTGCAACCGGCTTCAAGCGCCTCCTGAATGTTTGCAGACATTGAAGTTGATCCACTAGCATCTTCGGTCGTGAAAGTCGTCGTGTCCTTCCCTCCTGGCAGTTGCGAGATGAACGGACTGATATCAGTCTTGGAGACGCTGCGGCCATCCTCAGCCCGGATCTTGAAGGCTGTAGGGTCGGTCACAATGCTTTCTCTACCATCTCCAGGGATGTGATTATAGACACCAAGCTCCAGAGCCTCCAAAAGCGTCGATTTGCCGTGGAAGCCGCCGCCGGTCAGCAGAGTAACTCCCCTTGGGATGCCCATACCAGTGTAAGTTGTCCCACTACTGGCTGTGAGAGAGATTTCCATCTCTTTGGGTGCTTGAAAAGGGACGAGACCGGGGCCGTTCATAGGCGCCTGGGATGCTCCAGAAGCTCGAGGTAGTATCGAGCCGTTCGCAATGAACGCCAGCAATCCCTTTTCTGCAAGCTGCATGCGGAGAGACGATTGAGCTTCAGCTGAGGCGATGTGCTGCTGAAGCTTACGCTGGTCAAGATTAGTGTGGATTAGGGACTGCTTGACGATCTCGACCAAGTTTATGGCAAGTATGTTGTATGCCTGCTCTCCAAGGATGGACCGTCCAGCTGCTGGTAGAGACACTGTGAAGCGGAGCTCGATTGATTCGTGCTCCGAGATCAGGGCCGATGTGCGTGGTAGGATCTCTTGTCCTGGCATGTTGATGGAGAACGCACCGCCCTTGGGGCCAGACCATCCTCCGTTTGCGTTGCCAACATTGCGATCGAGATGCTTGGCTTGAATGAGAGAGCCTGCGACGCGAGTAACGAAGTCGCAGAGTGCAGTCCGTCGAATGTGCTTCTGTGCGTATTCGTTTGGAAATTTGGTTTCCGACCAAGGCACAATGGCACGAACTTTGGATGGAGAGGCATAGGGGTCGCCTTGGACGTGATCGACGCTCAAGATGAAATTGGGAGGACCGGGATGGCGGTACTTGCCTAGCAGCTGCTTGTAGAGGCCTGCGAAACGTGTCAGGGAGCATGTAAGAGCGTAAAGCTCTCAAGCCAGTAAGGGATGAAAGAACAGAGAGAGAATCGAAACGAGCTTCGACCTACCATATTGGCCCCCATCGGCGGTTTCAAGGTCGCTCTGCAGTCGGTTCCAGTCGCCTTTGGGCGGGGCGGTAGCCGACTGCTGACCCTCGTGAACAGACTGGGTAGAGGGCCCGGAATCGGCACCGTGGCCGCCTCGTGCTCCTCGGCCACCGCCATATCGGTTCTTGTAATAGGCGCCACGGCCTCCACCTCTGCCGCGTGCTGGAATGTGTTAGCGCGATGGAGCTTTTGCGAGTGGTGTATGCGATGCAGTTGGCGTACCTGACATGATGCTGAAACTGCGCACAGCAGAGTGCTTCGTCAAACCAATCGTGAGCGTGCGTAAGAGGAAGTTTTAATAAGACAAGCTTGAAGCACGGGAAGGGAAGGGCTGCGCTAGCGGGCACTAGGGCGGCGGGAGGGTGGCTGATCTCTTCCGGGGTGTGAAAACGTCTGCCTCTGCGTGCACCACCATCGGCGCAGTAATCAAAAGCCAATCAAATACCGCCTGATTCGCTGTCGTCGGCCATGCTCTCTGCACTACAGCAGCAGCAGAACTCTGCCAGCTACAATCCGAGTCCACAGGCCTTGTACGGGCCGGTCGGCGGTGCCTTCTCTCACGCGCAAGGTCAGACGCCGCCGCAACTCCAGCGACACGATCAAGCTTTCCTGGGGCAACACGTGAACCCGGCAGCGGCAGCGGCATCAGCAAACCATCGCAGCAACGGAGATGGCGTCAGGTCGCCGTCTGCTGCTGTGTCGGCAGGAGGCAGCGTGATGCAGAGTGCGAACGCCAATACCAACAGCAGTGGAGGTGAGTCGCCCTTTCCTCTTCTCTACCTTACCACCTGCGCCTTCCCTCTCACCAGGCCGTGCCTGCCTCACACCCGCCCATCGCTCCTTCCTCACACACTCAAACACGAGCCTGGGTCGACACATGCGCGCACATGCTGCCGGCCACTCGCTGCCGGCGTTAGCGTTGGCACTCACCCGCGCCCATTCCACCAATTCGACTCCAGCTTCAGCCCAGTGATGACGGCCACGCGCATCGATCCTCTGCCAAGCCCCGCCAGAGCGAGACACTGACCCAGCATTGCAGCAGCAGCGCCGTACCACTTCACCTCCGCTCCCTACGCACCTGGCGTACCTGCACAAGCGCCTTCGCCGGCCCAGCATATCCACCATCAGCAGCAACAGCAGCAGCACGGTCCGCGACACAGCGCTTCGCCGCAGCATCATCCCTCGCCGCATGCTGCCGCCTATCCTTTCCAACGGGACCAGCAGCAACAGCCGACGCCCTCGAGCAGCAAATACCCAATGGCCGCCCCTCCTCTGCCTAACACGCCCACCGCCCCGCCGCAATCGGCCTCGAGCAATACACCTACTTCCCCGCAGTCGCCAGGCAGCCAGAATCGCGAGCAACAGCGCATAAGCGTGCTTTTCGAGATCAATGTCGCGCTATTGCAAGAAGTCAACAGATTACAGGCCGAGGGCCATGGGGGCGCAATCAGTCCGCAGATGGTCATGCAGTTCCGAAACGAGGGCAAGCCAGACAAGATGGCCTCGGACGAGTACATCCAGTGTCTGCGTAGAGTGCAGGCCAACTTGTCCTACCTGGCGCCCAAAGCATCCGCAGACGCGAGCGGCGGCGCTTCAAAACCAGGGCCTCCGGGGCCTGCGCACATGACAGCACCCGCTCACATGCCTCAGCTTCTTCCTAAGTATGAGCAGCTGAGAGAGCTGTTTCCGGGTTGGACCGGCATGGACCATCGCCTCTCGCAGTCCTCTTCATCTCCCGGGCCCAATGCGACAAACGGAATGGGCACTCCAACCGCCTCGTCGGCGCCGGCGCAGGCGTGAAACGACATTACTTCTCACGATTGATTTGCTTCACGACCGCATCCAGCATTGGCGTCTTCCAGGGTCCACTGCACTTGCACATGAGGTTCGGGACTGGGGCTTGGCAAAACACTCTGGAGTAGGACTGGGGTCTTCGGATGGTTGGTGGTCTATTCTTCTCTCTTACCAAATCTTCTCCGATATTTGTACTATACCCATCGAGCCTTTTCCCTTCTGCCGTGTAGAAATTTGAATTGCGAGGCAGACATTGGGAGGGTTCGCGACCCGAAGAAATTAAAACGCTTCACCGCCTCTCGGCCCTGCTCATGTCACTGAGCATTGCGATTCTCTTTTGTTGTTCTGATTCCACATGTGCACTTTCACCGCGGCCGACTGACGCCAAGTTTGAAGGTCTAGGACCGAAGGAGGACCGCCGCATGCATATCTCGATGCATGTGAAGACGTCGACGCGCCTGGTAGTGCGGTGAGTTGCCCCGGCTCTCGGAATCTCCATGGCACCGCATCTGGACGCTGCCGCGCATCTCAAAGACCCAGAAAGAGCAGTTGGACTTCAAAAGCGCGCCTAACCTGGTCGTGTCACTTCGGAGTCGACAGCTCAACCAGCCGGCTCGTAGTAAAATCAGGCCCGGGACCGGAAGAGACGGGAGAAGCTGCTCAGCAAGAGGTAATCATAGCGACTACGAAGCTCAATCTTGGCGGAGAGTGGCTCAATAGGCGGCCATCAAGGCCGTGGGAGGGCAAATGTAGCAAGTGAAGTGAATCAGGTCTGAAAGCATCTCATTGGCCCGCTTCCACAGCGCTAGTTCATTGTCAGATGTGTCTCTCACTCTGGAAGACTTTCGACAAGCAACCAATCCAGCAAACGTTCGCGACACCTACAACTTCTAGACTAGGGATCTCGTTCCACACCAATCTTGTACAGCACTTCGCATACATGGATCTCCGCGCCTTCAAAGCATACGAAAGCCTCTACCAGAATCTGGGCATTGGAGATGGAGATGATACCACTTGGGAGTGAGTTGTCGCCTTCACGTGCTTCCGAATCAGCTGCGCTAACTCTTCGAACAGCCCTTCGAAGCCGCCACCACCACCATCACCACCGTCGCCGACCTCCAACAAGCCCACCAAGACACGAGTCGACAGCATGACTAGCACGCACACTCCAGACAAGGGCACCGCCCAAATGCCCGCCGAGCAACTCCTCTTCCACCTCCTCCACCTGTCCAAGATCACCATGGACACCCTCTCCACCTACCTCTGCACCGAAGTCCTCGTCCGGGACCTCTCCTCCCAAAACCGCAGCACCTTCACCCTTACCCAAAACCTCTCGAACGCCGCGACCTTGCTCCTCGAAATGAAAGGCGTGCTGGCCGACGTGCGCGCAAATCTCGAAACGTGCGCGGAATCCCACAACGTCTGGCTGTACAAGCCTTGCTACGCGAATCTGATGCGCGGAGTGGAGAAGATGTGTGAGGCGGTGGGATGGATCCCGGATCCGGCGGTTGTGCAGATGTTGCCCGGAAGGAATTTGCTGGTGAATGTCAATCGTTTGTGGGTTGAGTGTAAGGAGTTGCAGGAGGGGTTCAGGATCAGTGGTGGGGTCTGGGAGGAGGGCTGGAAGGAGTGCTGGGGTTTCGTTGAGTATCGGCCTGTGCCGCCGCTGCAGCCGAAGGAGAGGACCTCATGAGAATGAACAGCGGAGGTTGAGAAGAGTTCATGAGATGAAAGCGAAGGCCAGAAGCGTGAGAGGAGTTCAGGGAGTGTGGAAGTAGGAAAGAAGAGGCTTGGAATGAATCGAGAATCATGAAGTCGTCAGTCTACGAGATTACGAGGTCTAGCTCCTGAGTAGCATTAAGCTTGAGATACCCTTATGCCACGGCCGCAAACTGATGCGCGTATATTTCGAACTCTTGAGCAACACCCAAAGCCTGCCAGTCGTACCACGTTCCCATCCGCTCTGCTCTCCAGTAGGTAACCCGTCCGCCCCTGTACATCGATACAGTCAGCTCTCCCTCAATGGTAAGCAACAGAAGCGCGACCTACCCATTGTTCACCCCAATCTCAATCACCAACTTCGTCTGACGATTCGGTCGCAGCGGTCTCTGCTCGATGAAAGCCTTAGCGCTCTGGATCTTGTCGCCGCGGTTGATGCTGCAGTTGCGCAGTGTCGTGTCGCCTACATCAACAAGAAACCAGTCAGTCATCTTTCGTTCTAGATCGAGTCGATCTTTGAGCTGGCGCTTACCTCTGGGCGTATCACGACCATTACAGGAGACCGTGAAGCCGTAGGGAATGTCTTCTGTTCCATCGGCATCGATCTGCATCTGGTACGAGCAACGGCCTTGATGACATTCTTGTCTAAATTTGGAGACGCGGAAGAGGAGATCAGGGTCTGCTTGGTTTTGGCGTGCTTCAAGGTTGGAAACGTCTTCGACTGGGTTGGCGGTTGTGGCGCCGCCCAGGGAAAGGAAAGCAAGGCTAGATGCGATGAAGGACTTGGAGAACATCATGGTCGTCGATGAAATGGAAAATGGAAAACGATGTTGAGGCGAAGAAAGCGATTTGCGTGCGTGCGTGCGTGCTGAAAGGGATGGATGCTGTCGTGGAATGCCGTATGCTGATATCTTGAACAACGGCACAGGTGGACGAGGCTCTTTATACTCCTCCATTCGAAGGCCTGCCGTCTCCATGTCCAGCATACCCCAACCTACATTTCTCCAAATCGCCCTTCTTGGCCTCACAAACCTCGTAAATTTGTACGGCCACAAGTCGGTCACCTCGCGATGTGGTGCAAGTAAGATGACACGAACCGCGAAGCCGTGAGCTTGCAACTCGTTTGGCGTCACATACACGGGCAGTGCAGAAGCAGATGAAGTCAGCTTGGGTGCTATGTTAAGCATCAATATTGGCCGGGAATTCCCCAGATGTAAGATCTCGTGGTCCCTGCAATTCGGTCTGTTCCAGGCGCTTCCGTGCCGAGTCTGGAACACGATCACGTTTCTTGACAGAGGAACCAATCGTTTCCGAAAACCGAGGGGCAGTGCGTTGCTGCAGTCGCTGGCAATTGCCCAGAGTGAGAATCGTCATGGAAGCTCATATCGTGGTCTTGGGAAATCGCGAAACAGACCAAATTATTTTTCCTTTGCCTACGCCTGCTCTGCTGCCCTCTGAATCGCCATCGCAGTCTCAATCGGCTTCGAGAAGAACGGGCTGTGGGATGCATCGACAGTCTCGGTGCGAATTCCCACATCCTGGGCCCAATCTTCCACCATCATCTTCTGAACCTGAATTGGAATGGCCTGGTCCTGGAGACAGTAGAGATACGTCGTTGGCAAGTGCTTCCACCCCGCGTATGTCACCTTGCTGTGGAACGGCTGATAGCTGTGCGTCTTCAAATGCGCGATCGCAGATTCAATCTCGTCTTGTCGCATGTCGTTGTAGAAGATCTTCTCCGGCGTCATGGCATCCACAGCTGTCCGATCGGGCGACACGTCGAACCAAGGTAGATCGCTTCCGCCGAAGGCTTCGATCAAGGATCTGTTCTCGGGAATGAGGAAGGAGCAACAGAAGAACAGATGAGCGACGCCGGCTGGAAGGCCTTGAGCTTTTCGAGATGCGATATCTAGCCCTTCGACTGCGACACTGGACGGTATACCTCCATAAGAATGAACGACAAGCACCACCTTCTGGCCAGCATCAATTTCTTCGAGGACAGAGCTCCTGATCTTTTGAACGTCCGGGTCAAAAGAAGCGTGATGATGCTTCGGCCCGCACGTCTCGAGAGTCACGTATCGTGTCTTGTATCCAGATTCCCGCAGTTTGATGGCCACTGCATAGTAACACAATGGGTTATGCCACGCGCCAGGTACGAAGACGATCGTTGTTGAATCGTTGCCCATATTGTATGTGTAAATCGCTGAATTGTATGTGAAAAGTTCGCGCGAGTAGTTTCCAACTTCCACAATGCGTCGACCGTGTCGACGATTAGGCGCAGTCGCCGACACTGGCTCTACTTATACACGCCTGAAGAAGATAGGGAGCAGCATTGTGGTAGTACCGGCCCGGTTCCAATATGGCGAGATGATCCATTCTCCATTCAGCCGAGCATCTCTGAGAGGATTGTTAGTCAAAGCCCTCGCAAGAGGGGAAGATAGCAGAAGGTTTGCCAAAATCAGATAAAGGCTGGAAACAGGAGATTGCCGGAGGATGCATGTTCGTGAAACTCTCGAGAGCTCTAGGAGCCGGGCCGGGGTCAGATGTAGTGACACCTGAGCGAATCTAGCTTACATCGCAGATGCATTGATTGCAATCATGGAATACACTGCCTAGGCATTGTATTCTCGTGACCTCTGGCAAACGTGTATCGAAAGATCGACTATAGTCAAGACGAAAAACCCCATGGTAACACTATTGGCATCATGATGAATCATCGATTGCTGGACAGCTCACAAACCTCGCTGCGTGTGAAGAACAATGTGCTGTTCAGCAACAAATCCGCAATATGGCCAGTGTATATCCAGCCAAGAGCGAAGATTCATTTGACAGCATTTGCAGGCAGCTGAAGAGCTTCCCTACTCCATTACTCGCACCGGACAAAGTCTGCGATCCAGCTTTGAGCGACAAGATAGCGTCGCTCTATCTCCATCCAGCCTTGGAAGCCTTACTCCATATCTTTAACCATGACCTGCCATCGGCGCACTTCCTTGTTCGGCATATGCAGTCCGATCCAGCATACGAGGGAATGTACATCCATGGAATCTTGCACCGAATCGAAGGCGACTTGGACAATGCAAGGGCTTGGTATTGCGACGTCGCCGCTTCGGAGCCCTTCGAAATGATCTGGAACAAGGCCACGGAGGAAGAGAGACGTGCTGTCCAGGGTTATTCGAAGAAAGTTCCGCCTCAGAAGTCCGCTCGCAACTTTCTTGACGACGTTGGAAAGCTGATCCAGCAGCCTCATCAAGATGCGACCACCTTGAGAACGGCAAGTAGGAGAGAACTAGAAGACCTGCTGAAATGGTGCATCGATCGGTTCGGCCAGGAAAGATATGTCGATGCCACCAAGGTCTGGGTTCAGCCGCGACAAGACATCAGCGAGAAAGGCCAACAGATGGTAACAGGCAGTGAAGGATTCCGGAAGTTCTGAAAGTTGCGCGACTTTCAAACGCTTGTTAGGAGGAACAACGAGCAATGTCGATAGAAGACGGAAGTACTTGTGCACTCGCGCGCGTAAATATCTTAGAGTTGACTCAGCAGCTTGATCAGATTTGTTGCAGAGCCCAGTGACGGGGGCCTGAGCGTTTGAGGCTCCACGTCGCACCTGATTCTGCATGTTGGGTCGCTCAGCACAGCAGATCGAAATAGCCGTATTCTAATAAGCATGCCAACTTGAACGACTGTGGGGATTTGTTGGGATACCTTTGTTTAGGTCGTCGTTCGAATAGCTCTCCACTCGACGAGCCCTCAACGAATCCGTGAGGTCCCTCACTCCAGGCTCTTCGGCGGTGGCAATCAGGACAATAGCTTTTGGTGAGCCGCACATGCATCCCGCTTTCAATAGCTCCAATGAAAAGGCCGCGTAGACGTAGAAGAAAGCTCGTGAAAAGTGAGGAAGAGTAGTTGCCGGCTTGCTATTTTCAGCCACGCGAAGAACCCCGCGGCTTTGGTTCGACCAACCATCTCGGCCTTTGCCACAAACTCAGTTCGCCTCTGCATAGAACACTCCTCTTAGCGTCGTGGTGAGAGTCCAGAAGCCGCTTAGTGCTATGCGGGAATGCATGAGGTGCAGATGTTCTGCGTGTGAAAGTAACCAAAAAGCGAGAGAGCTCTCGTATGCTGCCTTCTAGGCCGACGGCCATGGCCGTGGATAGATAGGTGAAGTAGATTCCCGTCCATCGCGGGCGTGAGCTGTCTCGCAGTCGTTCGCTCTCCGGTGAGGTGTAAGAGTCGTCGCTGAACGTCGCCAGTCTTCGCACAGTCTTTCGCTACAGGTTTCGACCAATTTTCAGTGCGAAGAAATGGCGGCGTTGTCAGTCTTGATCGGCGCACTCAATGCCACGAACCTCGCAAATGTTACCAGCAGCCTGAACGAGTCAAATCTGGCTGGCATCTCGCCACTGTCCTTCGTTTCACCCACCGTCGACTTGACAATGTTCAACAAATCCCAGCAAATCAATGTCACATGGACAACGCCGTTCGACTTTACCACCGTGGAGGTCTTCCAGGGCCCACTGGAGGATGGTTCATACGTCAGCGATATTATCGCCGGTATGCTAAGAGTTCGCAATTGTATGACCATCTACTGATTTGTGTCACAGCCAATTTTACCAGAAACATGACCAGCCTGTGGTACGAAGCGGGCGCCGTGCAGAACGCGAACTTGTCTTATCCGATACACTTTCGGCTCCAAAAAGGGCATCAGCCGAATGACTGCGAAGCTTGTATCTTGGACAGCATCGATGTGAAAGTGATGGATCCCAGTGTGACGAGCACAACCAGCTCGTCCACTTCTATGGCTTCCACTATGGCTACTTCGATGTCTCCAGCAGCGGCGGAGGCAACATCGGAGGCGCCTGCTCGCACCTCATCTGACTCTGATTCAAGAGATGTCCGTCTGGGGGTCGGAATCGGAGTTGGCCTAGGCTTGGGATTCCTGATCCTGATCCTGGGAGCGATGTTTCTCATTTTGAGACACCGGAAGCAAAAGAGGAATACGTTGGCCATGGAGCGTGATCTGGAGGAGAGGCGACACCTCGAAGCAGCGGAGGTGGAAAAGCAGCGGTACAGCTCGGGTACGGAGTCGTGGATGAGTGGTATGACACACAAGCAATTCGAGTTCGAAGGACCGAATGGGACACTGCGCGAGGGTTGGGAGTCGCTCTTCGGTGGAGTTGACGGCTTGCGAGGTTTCCTCACGCGCAAACCGTCCCCACGTAAGAATCAGGCTCGAAAGCCTGTGCCTCTGCGATAGCTTTCGTCCGTCATGACGAGTAATGATTTGGAAGCATTCAAGCGTAGTCGATCAATCACGGCCTCATGTATTCCCTGACGTCCCATACTAGCACTTTTTCATCCCAGGCACATGTGGTGCACCATCCCTCTGCACCAAATAAGCACCAGTCAACGCCCATGGCGAATTCGGTGTGTCTGTCCATTATGCCCATCTCTTTGCCGATTCCCGCGCCGCCACCGCCTTGGTCAACGTTGCTGCCATCCGTCCACACACGACACGTCATGTCGTAGCTGGCGCTCAAAAGAACGTCGCTGAGATGGGGGCTCCAGCTAAGTCTCCGGACAGCGTACTGGTGACCCAGTAAAGCATTGAAAGGACCAGACGGCGTTCGCAAGTCAAATGTGCGTATCACGCCGTCCACGCCCGCGGTTGCTAGTACAGAATCTCGGTACTTGTTCCAGTCATGGGTGAGGCACTCCGTCGGACCCGGGCTCCTATTCGCGAAACCTGGAATGGGAACTTTTGGCTGTGCATGTATTGGTACTGCAAGGCTGAGGTGATACTGCGAGCTTGGCTTGGCTCTCAGGTCAAACACTCTCAGATGAGAGTCTCTTGAGACACAAGTCACAATCTGCGGGTGATGAGGGCTGTACTCGGCGGAGTAGACGCATGAGTGGACCGGTAGAGTCATCAAGCTCTCTTTGCGCTCTGGTGTCCATATCTTCACAGTGCCATCCCAGCTTGATGACAAGAAAGTCTGCTTCTCAATCAAGTTCCAGTGCACCGCAAACACCTCTCGAGAATGCTCTTGCCATCCTGCCACGGGAAACTCGCCGACCCCGATATCAAACAGCTTGATGCTTCCGTCTCCTCCAGCAGTAAGAAGCTGGTTCTCGTGCTGCTCTGACCAAGTCAAATCGAAGAGCGCGTCTTGTGTCTCGAAGAACTTTTCGCAGATGATGCCATTCGCGGTAAGATTGAGGACGTATAAGCGGCCGTTTCCCACGAGGCCGAAGTTCGCGCCGGCTGCGACTGCGAGTCGGGAGTCGAAGAAGGGCGAGTACTTGACGCTGTACGGGTTGAAACCCGAGGTCCGGAAGTCCATCATGATGGGCGACGGGCGATCGATCACTAGGCCGCTGGGGCAAGGGTATATATAGGTGTTATGTACACATTGTCGTCGTAGAAAGTGAGAGAGGAAGACCGAGGCAGAGGCACATGTCGAAAATCACGACCGACAAGAGGTCCACAACAGCTCGACACCGTCATCCGCCCCAAGTCTACGACGAGCCATATACGTCGGTGGGACATATCAAAGCCGAAGCTCAACGTCGCCTCTCCTTTCCTTTACTCAAACACACGCATCTCGACATCCACCAATGGCGAAGGCAAAGGATAAGGAGAAACCTTCTCCAGCTCATGACAAGAGCATGGCTGAATCGACATCCGCAGATGCTCTGGCAGCATCTTCCCGCGGCGCCTTGTTCCTCATCATCCTGCAAGTCTCAACTCGGGCACTCACCTTTGCCTTGAACCAGATCCTCTTGCGCTTCCTCTCGCCGGCACTGCTTGGAGCCAGTGCTCAGCTAGAGCTTTTCATCATTTCAGCGCACCACTTTGCCCGCGAGTCACTCCGCGTGGCATGCCAGCGTCAACCCGAGGGAGGAATCCAAGCGGCCATCAACTTGTCATACTTATCACTTGCTGGAGGAGTTCCCATCGTGCTAGGGTTCGCGCAATGGTACCTTAGTACAGCAGTTCCGGATGTGCCCTACTTCGTGGAGTCGCTGTGGATTTGCCAACTTGCAGCCTTGATCGAGCTGCTAAGCGAACCGGCTTTCGTAGCAGCACAGCAGAACATGCAGTACGGCACACGAGCTTCAGCTGAGGCCAGCGCGGTAGTTTTGAAGACCATTGCTACAGCAGGAACAGTGTTCTGGAGCCAATCTCGTGGTCTAGAGCTCGGTGCGCTACCTTTCGCGGCTGGCGAGCTGGCGTACTGCACTACCCTCACGGTAGTGTACATTTGGAGAACGATAACCACAGCTACTGCAAAAGGCTTCTCACTCCTACTGAAGAAGATCGATCAGAGGTGCGTCGGTCTCATCATAGTCCCAACACATGTAAGTCGCGTTCTGACCCAACTTCCCTTCTCAGAAATGGTCAAGATTTCATCTTTTCTCGTCTCTCCAGAAAACTCGTCAATCTATCTGTTGCGCTATATGTGCAGACCGGTATCAAGTATCTACTCACACAAGGCGATGTTCTTGTGAGCACTACGCTCGCATCACTGGAGGACCAAGGAATGTACGCGCTGGCAGCGAACTATGGCGGTCTCATCGCTCGCATGGTCTTCCGACCAATTGAGGATACCTCGCGCAATCTCTTTGCGCAGCTGTGCTCCGGAAGCCAGCCGAAAAGTCAGGACATTCGCAAAGCAGCCACTATTCTCCGCGATACGCTGCGAATCTACTCGACTTTCTCACTCGCTGCGTTTGCTCTTGGACCTACTGCTGCACCGCTCTTGCTCCGCGTTGTAGCTGGCTCTCGTTGGACAAAATCGGGAGCGGGCGAAGTTCTTGGAGTCTACACATACTGTATCCCGTTGCTTGCGATGAACGGCGTGAGCGAAGCGTTCGTTGCGGCCACCGCCTCGACTGAAGACCTACACAAGCAGAGTATTTGGATGGGTGGATTCTCTATCCTGTTCGCGGGCAGCGCATACCTCTTCCTCAGTGTCTTAGCGCTAGGGGCAAAAGGGTTGGTGTGGGCGAATTGCGTGAACATGGCCCTGAGAATTGTCTTCAACTTGAGCTTTGCGAAGGGGTTCTTTGAGAAGCAGAAACAAGTAAGTCCCTCCCTTCTAATCACACGCTGAGGGCTCTGCTGACACCTGCTGCGCGATCCAGGCTTTCGAACTCACAGATCTCCTACCAAACATCCTCTCCCTTGGCGCCACTGGAGGCATGTCAGTCTTACTCGCACAAGCTGGACCTAGCGGCGATGATCTACTTCGAAGTTTGATCACAGTAGGCGCATACGGAATTGCATTCCTATGCCTCTTGGTAATTCTGGAGAGGCAATTCCTCTTGGACTGTCTGCGCAGGTACCTGCCCAATTCCATACGAAGCCGATTGGGTCGATGGGCGCCGTGAGACGGCGTCTGTACAGAGACAGAGGGGACGGACGAGCAGTGACCAGACGTCAGCATTGCATTCTCGCGTCTGGCAGTAGACTACATGGAAGACTGCCTTCCACAGGACTTCGAGAACGTTTCCATGCTTCTACTTTACCTTTTCCGTGCGTTGGCAGCCTGCAGGCAACTTCGGACTCTCGGCTCACAGCGAAATGCCGTGTATACACTGGTTTTACCGAAATGCCGACATCGACAGCACGCACCATGTGCACCGCCACCATGAGGCCAAGCAATAAGGCTGGATCCGAAACAGTGTTTATGTGTTCAGCGGAGGTGCCGATGCTCTCTCTTCCTGGATCCTTGGAGAAAGCCAAGTGTATGCGCTGGTGATGCTCTTGGAAAGGCAATTGGCAGACGATGGCTCAGAGGCTCGGCAGTATCAGACTTCTTGGTGTATTGAAGATGTCGCAATCGAGGGGATAAGTGTTGGCTCTACTACGAATTGTACAGGTGATGTCCAAAGTGCAGTAGTGGTCTGGTAAAGTAGGAGGTACCGGATTTAGGCCGGCAGTGGTCGGGATGTCGGACGCCGATGTGGTCTTGGACGCGCCAAATCACATGATTTCGCGTTGACAGCGGTACCTCTGCGAATGCAATTCTACGCGTAAACTTGTGTAACAACTATCGAAAGCGACAAGAGACGCGAAACCCGTGCAAAGTGACTGTGGAGCAAGATTGATCGAACGCGTGGAACTCGCGACCTTGATGGACTAATTTTACGTCCAAGCGCCTCGCGCGCTTCCGACTTTGTCACCGCGAATTTTATTCTTACTCACGCCATACGGAATCGTTACGAATTTCAGAGCGACAGAGGCTCGAACAAGAGCTTCATCAATGGCCGTCGGCCGCGCGGGCGATAAGAGCATCGACGGCGATGGACCAGGATACGTCATGAGGAGAGCTGTCGTCTGTGTTACCCCACCTGTGATGAGACGGCAATAAGATGAACGGAACGGAGACGTCTATTCTTGCACTCGTTCTGCTGTAGGTTGACGGTTTCGATTTCGATATTGTATCCATTCCAATCTTGCGAACGAGTTGAAACAGCAGACAGCGACGGAATTGGATAGCAAAATGGGGAAGAAGAGTAACATCACCTTTCCCCGCCCAAAGGACATCCATTGACCTCACCTGCACAGGAGTCCAATGTTGCATCTCCGTCGATATAGATGCCGTAGCCGGTTGGCTCGGCTCCTATGGCGGTGAAGATAGCACTTCAGATATCTCTCGTGGCCTCTTCGCCGGAACCATAGGAGTCCGCCGTATGCTCAAGATGTTCGAAAAGTACAACATCAAAACAACATTCTTCATCCCGGGCCACAGTTTGGAAACATTCCCCGAGGAGTGCCGTATGATTGCAGATGCTGGCCACGAGATCGGACTCCATGGCTACTCCCACGAGAACCCGATTGCTATGACACTTGAACAGCAGACTGCCATCATGGACAAGTGCTACCGCCTCATCAAAGACTTTCAACATGGCAAGCCACCTCGAGGCATTGTGGCGCCATGGTGGGAGAGTAGCCAGGAAGGTGCCGAGTTGATGCTGCGGTATGGTCTGGAGTACGACCACTCCTTCTCCCATCACGATTGTCAGTGCTATTGGCTGCGGACCGGCGACACATGGTACCCGATAGATTACAAGAAACACCCTGATGAATGGATGAAGCCGCTCTCTGGTGGTCCAATGACTGGTCTGGTCGAAATCCCTGCGAGTTGGTATTTGGACGATCTCCCACCAATGATGTTCATCAAGAAAGCTCCAAACAGCCACGGCTGGGTCAACCCACGAGACGTGGAAGAACTCTGGCTCGACCAATTCAACTACTTCTATCGCGAGGAGGATGAATTCGTGTTCCCAGTGACGGTAAGCCCAACGCCCTGAAACACGCGTCGCAGTCGCACAATCGTCTCAATGGATTTTGGGGTGCATCTCGCTTAACACATGTGTGCATAGGTTCACCCCGACGTATGCGGCCACCCGCACGGCCTGCTGATGCTCGAGAGGTAAGCTTACCCATCCATGGTTGAACTCAGCCCAACAGCAGGTCGATCGCTAACAACGACATTGCAGGATCATTGAGTACATCAACAAGCACGAAGGCGTCGAATGGGTCACGATGGAACAGATCTGCGATGATTTCAAGGGCAAGAGCTCGCCTCCGCAAGGTGCTCTGATGCCGGCTAAAGTTGGAGCCATTCTGGACAACCCGAATCTCACACTGGAGAAGAAGGCGTGATGCCGCTGAATCGGTATTATGTACATTCGTCAAATCGTACAAGATGTGCTAATTTCAATCCAATGCTGTACAGTCATTCTCCAGCTTCCACGCGTACAATGCCATCTTCAACAGTCGTAAAGTCGTCACCCAACTCCCACCCACTTTGGCTTAAGCACTTCCTGCGATTCGGAATTCCGTCCCAAGATCGGTTCCCGTCACAGTCTCCCAGCAAGTTCGCACTTGGTCGTAAAGTCGCACTTGTGCAGCTTTACTCCTGCCTTGCCTTAATGCATCATAGCAGTCGTAGAAAGTGATGGTCTGATCGTCGTCCCACATTTGCTCGGCCATGGTTCTTCGCACCATAATCTCTGTCCATCTGCGGTTGTCTTCTTTCCGTGAATCGGTCGGTGTGGAAGTTGGATCGTTGAGGGAGTGTAGGAGATTCTGTTCCATCGTTAGTCGACGATCGATGACAACTGATTTTGGGGCGAGCGTCGTACCACTGCTTCGCTGAGCAAGTTCATCATCCATAATTGTCGAACATCCTTTGGGTGGCAGTCGAGCAATTCTCGCAGCTTCCAGATGATGTTGTAGTATTCGTTCTTGAATTCGATTGATGTGCATATGGGAAGTGGTTGTGCAAGCAGGCTGTTGAGCCGTTGGTTTCGAGTGTTGGTCTTGACTTGTAAGGTAGTAATCATATTGGCAGTCTTGTATATGATTGATGTTGTTGTGATGTTGCTTTCCGCAATGACTTGAGAGGAGAGCTCTGGAAGCTATATATCAAAGTCTTGGTGGCGGAGTCAAGGATACGCTCCAGGCGCCAAGTCGCCCGCGTGAGGGAATGGTGCAGGGAAGACGTGCTTGTCAAAGGCAAAGGGTCTGTGTGGACGGTTTCCAAACAGCCTGTCCCAGCTCAAGAGGCCTTAAAAGAGTACCTAGTCGAGGCACGACTTGCACTGCAGGGGCGCCAGATTAGAGTTGACGCGGCGCGGAGGCACGGGGATGCAAGTGAAGGATGGGACCCAGACGTCGGAGCCGCAGACACCGACGCTGGGAGGCAGATGGGAGCGGATCACCGCGCTTGCCAATGTCGCCACGTCATTTCCCAAGCAGCTTCGTGCAGAATTGCAGGGAGGAGGACAACTTCACCTCTTGGTCGCACGACGCGTGATGCGGTCCCTGGTGATGCGGCCGTCCACGCGTGCTGTGCGTCCAGCGTCGGCAGACGGTGCAGAATTCGCCGTTGTCTGTCGAGCACCACATGTACCTCTACTCTACCTATGATGTACTACCACGCACTGCTGTCAACGCTCGATCAACCGCTGGCTCTCCAGAACGACCGCTCTGCCCGTCTCCCAGCATTGTTCCCAACGGCCGCTGCAGACCTCTGAATGCAGCTTGTGCACGACACTTCGTAACCAGGAGAGCTCTTGATCCCAGCCGCGACAGCATGCAAAGCACGCCACAATCACAGCAGCAGCACCAGAAGATATCAGCTGAGGAAGGTCGAATACGACTCGTGGACGGCGACCGTGGACGGAGGTTCTGGCCCAGGTGGCGCCTCAGGCGTCCTGCAATTCTCCTCTGCTGCAGCCTATGCGTTTCCCCTCCTGCTGTCCAACTTCAACAATGGCAACACTGTGGAAATCACTTCGAGCAAGCTGATGACTGGTCATCACGAGCGAGAACGACATTCCATACTGCCGCGGTGGGCCTCCACCACAGCCACTCGAGGGTCTCACCTGAAACATGCGGCTGTCTCGCACTGCTTTCTGCCTTAGCCCACCATCAATTCTAACATTTGCACGTCGCCGCGGAGAGCACCGCCACGCTGCGATACGTGACACAGTGCAACGCTCTCGCATGAAGCTGTAAGCGCGTGGCTGTCCTAAGCTCGGTTCCAGACTAGAATCGAGACTGCCCATGGAAACGACACTGGCATCTGGAGCACGCACGTTGTTCAATTCCTCGCTTGCTAGAGCTCGCTCGGAGGCGCCAAAATACCGAAAAGGCTGGCTGGCTTGCTCAAAGTCAAAAACTCATCTGTCCTCGGAAAACGTGGTCGGCAGATCCGTTTGGACTGCAAGAAGTTTGAGGTGCATGGACCATCCTGGATCTATTGCCAAGCCCATCCGAAAACAGAGAGGGCATCAAAACCGGGTTGAACTCTTTGCGGCTCTCGGCGCTTCGAGTGCCAATGTTGCCGACTTCACAGGCGTCGTTGTCATAGCATTCGCTCTTCGGATCCCGCCTCTGAACGCGAGGCAGCACATTCACCTCAGACGTAGCTTCTTCCCTTCAGCATTGCAATTGACGACAGCCTATCAGGAATGGGAATAATATACAGTAAGTTGCGGAATCGCCGGCAGAGCTTCCTGCTTTCGCTCGGCCTCATACGAGTCCGCATGACTGGTTTGCCACTAGGCATGCTGTGACTGAGGAGAATGGTCTGGTATCCAAACATCAGCTCTCCAATTGACGGCCTCGAGAGCCTATCATGTGCAATTTACGGAATTGGAGACGGTTGCTGACCTGCTCCTTGGAGTCTCGCATCATGACTTTGGCGAACGAACATTCTCCTCAACGCGGAATCAGGCAACCCAGTCGAGGCTAGAAAACGTACTGAGAGAAACCTCTTGAATGTTTGGCAGCGTTGACATGCCAAATTTTGCACAGCGCCAGCCTTGCTCTCTACAGACACCACGAATGTCTCTGCAACTCTCCAGACTGATTCTTCCAGATTTGTTGACGACGGCTGATGAAGATATTTTAGATGCTGCTGAACAGCACAGACATTCAAAAGTACAGCATATCCGCAAGATAATGACTTCCTTCCGAATCCGGCTTGTACGACGCAGATCGCGCTCCTTCCAGGCAGCGAAGCCGAACTTCGCCACTTCGCCTGGAGGCTTGGCGCTCTTGGAAAGAAACACTTCGCAAAATGCACTATCACCGAGCATACGTCTTTCATGCCGCTACCAGAACATTGTTTTAAAATCAGTGTTGTCAGAAAATGCCACCAAGACTGTCCGAGGAACTTCTTGCCAAAATCATCGGACTTCTCGAGCTTCCAACAGCATACACGATAGCAGAATTGAAGGCCAACGACCCCAACGCATACGTTGACCTCAGGAGCGATGTCAGGACACTGTGCAACATTAGTCAAGCTTCGCGTGCACTCCAGAGGATAGCAGAGCCCGTGCTATATAAAGTATTCCCTGGCAGTCTCGACGGATACGTCAATCGGAGGCTCTACACCGCCGCACTGCTGGCTCACCCAGGGCGTGCTGAGCTTATCAAGGAGTTTGTGCTGGACGACCACGAGATCTATCCTGCATTGCCGCCTGTATGGAATCCATGGCACACGACGTACAACCAGAGCTGGACTTACGAGCCATATCACACAAAAAGCTCGAATTGGAATGTCGTCTTGGAAGAGGGCTTTGTGAAAGTGCTCCCTCAAATTCATCGCATAATTCGGAGAATGACAGTCATTGAGGCTTTCTCGAAGTTCTTTATCGAGCAAGTCAATCAGGGTCATCCGGATGCCGTTCTGGCGGCGCTCATCCTGAGTTGCGGTCGATTGGAATGTATGGACATCACGTTGGGCGGCGTATACTTTGCCGCCAGCATTGTTGCCCGAGCGATGTACAACCCGATTGATATCGCATCCGGCCTCCCGCACTGCAATCAGCACAATCCTCCCGACATGCGGGAAGTCTTTAACTTGTATGGCGATCGATTTCCAAATTTACAAAACATCAGTCTCAGGGGAAAGCCAAATGTGTATGCGAATGTTGGGCCATTGATGAGCTTGTCCCAGCTGAGGACAGTCATCATGGTTAGAATGCACGCCGTTGGCTGTATGGCACATGATCGTCTCTCAATGGGTGGCGGTCGTAATATCTCTGCCCTGAGTTGGCCAGGCATCTCCGCGATACATCTGAAGCAGTGCTCCTTCAACGCACGAGAGCTTCCGCAGATCTTGCAATTTGCTCCTGCCCTGCGTACGCTGGAGATCACCCTTGGTACCATAGAGCCCTTCTTCCGCCATGGCTCGTGCGGCGACGCATTACGCAATGCTGGGCAGAAGCTAGAACATCTTACCCTAGACTCTAGACGGGTAGGATGGGGTATCACGTATCCAGCACATTCTAGCAATACCTATGGATATGAAGAGACGCTTTCGGAGCTGGTCGGAAGTTTGAAGGATTTGAAGAGCCTGAAGACGCTGAGCGCAAATGAAAGACTGCTCACGGGACCTACAAGGACGACTTGCTTTTCGAGGAGGCCGCAGCCGGCGGTCATCGAGTACGAAACCGCGAGCTTGGTCGAGGTACTTCCTGACAACCTTGAGGAGCTTACTCTGCTTGGCTCACTGGAAGCTGAGGATGGTCCCATGTTAGGCAGTCATGCGGCTGAAGAAGTAGAGCAGCTTCTGGACTCTCGGCCGTTCATTTACTTGCGGTGCGTGAAGATATCGTGTCATGAGAATAGAGTCAACAGCATCGACCGCCTTTACTGGAATCTTAGCGGAAAGCTTGAGGGCGATGAGATAGAATACCGCTATTCTAGGATTGACCTTGGCTGAGTAATACTGAGGTATAAGTGGTCACTCAGGGTGCTCTTACCGACGCCATGGTAAGAAGCAGTGAGCTTCCAAGCGGAGCCGCACAAGACGCATGACTGCAGCCTGGACAATATTCAAGCAGTACATTTTCCTCAGAAATCTACATACTCACCACAACATGCACAAGTGGCTCGCACCCGAATTTGCAGCCTTCAACAAGCGGACACCCAAAATGGCAAAGGCGAAAATCAAGAAGAGTGCCAGAAACGCCAAGAATTCGGTCGACACTCAGCTCTCGTTAAAATCGATCAACACTCTATCCGATCTTCGAGCCAATCCCGACCTCTACTACAGAATCCGCGTCCTGATCTACGACCTCCGACACATGTCTTCAGACAAAGTCTGCGAGAACCGCACTCTGCGAACCACCGACGTCCACTATTTGAGCGCTCCTTACTTTACTGATGCAGAGGCTACTGCTGTTAAGAGTTGCATTGTGGGCGATTCTGGAACAACGATCGAACAGGCTATTGTACACAAGCTGGAGGGCTTCCTGAGCAAGCGTGAGGCTAGTGGTGACTTCCGACCTTGCGGACCACATGATTTGGTGCCGATTTATCTGAGGTGCTTTGGAATGGACAAGAGCGAGATCGAGGATGAGCGATTCGTTTCAAGAGTCAAGAGGCAAGGGGTCAACATTGGCTGAGCCATCCAGACGACGTTATCTCCAATTTCAAATGTCACGAGAAGCTTCGATGGGCGACTACTGCTGGAGCGTCTGAGCAAGCCCTTCGGCTTTACCGAAATGCGAGTCGGCTGCAGAGAGCTACTTGTTTGCTGCGGAGGCAGCATACAAACACAACAAATCTGCATTGCAGAAGGCGGCATGCAGACAGACAATGGAACTGGCGAAATGTTCGACTTCCCGGAAAGGATTCTCAAGAATCGCGAGCGCCGACGAAGTGCGGTGTTTGCTAACAATGCCACAGTATGAACCACTTTCGCTCGAGACAAGCGGCCCGACACAGCAAACTCCATCTTCTCCTTTCATCAATTGTTTGATCGGCTGGATCGTGCTTCGCTGAGTTTGCGGCGGATTGGATAAAATCGATTTGAGGACCTCAAATCTCGGATCTTGTTCTCATCAACCTTTTTCCATCGTTTGAAGTTGTCAGAAAGAAATACCCATGGCTGGAAGAAAGAACAAGAAAGGCAATCGTAACGCCAACCAGTCTGAAGAGCAGAGCAATGCTAGCTCAGCAGCCGCAGTTCCAAATGTCGTCGACCAAGGCTCATCATCAAAGCCTGATGGACAGGACCACTTTGATAGACGGACAACTCCATCCAAAGAGACTCGTCAAGTCGACTCACCTGCTCAGACGGCGCCAAATCTGGACATGCATCATTCTGTCCCTCCCAACCATCCCATGACAGACCCTGAGAGCAAGTTGCTGGACGCCAGGGCCACCTTCCAACAGAAGAGCACTGCCCGACCTGGCTTCGCCCAAGACAAGTTCCCGGTCTACTCCAACTACTTGACGCTGGATCTTGGCAAGCCATTCGAGGGAGAGCTCCTCCTGTTTCACATCGACGGCATCCAAGACACCATGACGCGCCCGAAAAAGAAGGTCTTGATCGAGAGGCTGATCTCGAAGTGCGCTCTGCTTCACGAGCACAGGCAGTCTTTTGTGACCGATTACCAGAAGAAGATCTTGGCATGGACCGACATTTCCAAGCACGGTGGCAAAGCTGGTATACCCGACGATGGAGTCCTCGCTGAGATCGATGTGGACAACTTCAACCCTAAGACGCCCGACGCGGCTCCTGAAGTCTGCACGTTGCGACTCAACCTTGTCAAGAGGCTGACTTGGGACGATCTGAACAACTTCGTCAAGGGCGACAACTCTTCTCAGCCTGATACCGAAGATCTCGCGGCAGTGAACCTACTCGTCAGCGAGTATCTGAAGCGAAATGGCAAGGACAAGATCGTGTCTCTTGGGACGAACAAGGTTTTTGTCAAGTCTTCCCACGTCGATTTGAAGACTGATTCCAAGCTTGCCATTGACGGCTTCTCCTTCGGCTATCAACGTGGAATGGGCAAGAGTCTACTCAACGTCAACCCACTCACCTGCTTCTTCCACAAGCCAATGCGTGTGAGTGACTATATCAAGAACTGCCCTGATTATGCTTCGCATCTGAAGGGCGTTCGCGTGTGGCTTGATCTGAAGCGTGGCCAGAGCAGAAATGCTGGCAACAACGCTGTGCTGGATGAGCCAGGTCGCAGAATCAAGACCATTGCGGGTTTGGGTAAATTTGCAGGGCAGCAGGACGCCTACCGCGATACTGCTAATCCCAACAAAATGTACACTGTTCATGAGCACATGGATTGGGCCTATCCGCAGAGCAAATGCCACCGGAACTCGAGATGCGTCAACCTTGGAGGTTCATCTGGGAACGAGCAGTGGTTCGCTGCTGATGATCTTCTGATTCTGCCGTATCAGATTTACCGTGGCGATGCGACTTCGGACATGAACACGAACATGATTAGCCACGCGTGCCGTACGCCCGCAATAAACCGTGCTGCCATCACGCATGGTTTCTTGCCGTTCTTGAACTTGAACAATGCGAACGCAGGGACAGTCAAAATCGGCTCTTCCGGCGTCGAAATCAGCCCGCAACTGCTGATTGTCCCAGCGTGCTACGCAACTCAGACCCAGATCCAGTATGCTGACAAAATGCCGACAAAACCAGAGTATGCGATGTGGAGGCTTGAAAAGCAGACATTCATTCAAACGAGTGGCAGGTTTCAAGGACCAGCATACTTCTTGCTCTCCAGCAAGAACTCTCTCGATATCAACAACACCAACAAGTACCTCGCGGCTTTCCACAATCAGTACCATAGGAACGGAGTCACCGGATTGAACTTCAGAGGACTCGTCAAAGATGTCAACTACTCTTGTGTTGATGACTTTACGCCGGACAATTTGCACTTGATCATCAACACGAAAGCGCGGAAGCTCCAAGCTGGTCTCATAGTTCTAATCCTGCCTCAAAACAACAAGACTGAGCAGAAGCACTACGCAAATTTCAAAGCCGTCGTCGACCAACAGTTTGGCCTGAAGTCCCTCGTCATCTGCGAGGCCAAAGTCAAGAATTGCTTCAAAGTCAAACAAGGGAACAGGAAAGTCTTTGATGAGAGCGCTTTGGACCCGAACGTCGACATCAGACATGCGTTCTCGGGATACGTCCGCAACATCGCCATGAAACTCAACGTGCGCCTCGGCAACCAAAATCACACGGTTGAGGAGAGAGTCTTGAACGCGAACATCCCAGACTTCGTGAGTGACAAGCATGTCATGATTCTCGGAGCGGATGTTGTGCACCCAGGCGCTGCTTCTGCTGATGGCACTCCGTCCATCGCGGCAGTTGTCGGGACGATCGATGCCAGGTTCGCCGCCTATCGAGGTTCCGCGAGATATCAAAAGGGCAGAGTTGAAATCATCGGTGGCATGCAGGCAATGGTGAACGAGCGCTTGAAGGCGTATCAACGCGCCAACAAAGACTACCTGCCCTCTCGCATCATCTACTACAGGGACGGCATCGATCCTGGACAGTACGGAGAGGTCCTCGCAAAAGAGACGAGCGCGATCCGTGACGCTTGGAAAGAGCTCGCTGGAGTTGGCGCTTCGCCTGTCAAAGTCACCACCATCATCGTCACCAAGCGCCACCATACCCGCTTCTACCCCAAGCTCCACGACCCGGCCCACGAACTTCCGACAACGCGCAATGAAGCCAACGGGAACTGCCTCCCCGGCACCGTCGTCGACAGCGGCGTCACAATGCCCTACCACTTCGACTTCTTCCTGCTCTCCCACAACGCCATCAAAGGCACCGCGCGACCTGCGCACTACATCGTGCTGCAAGACGAGATCAAATTCAAGGCTGAGCAGATTCAGGGGCTCACGAATGTTCTCTGCTCGACTTATGCGAGATCTACCACGGCGGTTTCGTATGTCCCGGCTGCTTACTATGCTGATCATCTGTGTGAGCGGGTGAAGCAGTACCTGCGGCCGATATTTGTTGGGAAGGAGATGGCGCCGAATACCGATGTCGCTAAGGAGGTGCAACGCCGATGGGGCCTGGGAGGTCGAGCGAACGGCAATCCGTGGAGACAGTCGTTGGATGATACGATGTTTTGGATTTGAAAGGTGAGATGATGGGTTGAGGAGCCGTTGCGATCGTTGGCGTCCCAGGTCAAGCTGGCTGCCATTCTCTTTGCTCTTGGCGTACCAGGTCATGCTGGCTGCCATTCATTGTTCGCGATAGCTATCATCAAAATGGAAGTATGTTGACTTCGAATATTTCACTGCCTTATGTTTTTCATACTCACGAGTCTGAGTCCTTCGCCATCTCAATGTGGCCCGTAGTCGCTTTCCCTTCAAACACCTCCTGCTCATTGTCCAGGTCTCTCTCGGTAAGTGTGACGACTTTGTCGCCAAAGGCGGAAGCAATCTCTTCCAGAGTCTTGTGACGAGTCTCACTGTGACCTTTGTTAGCTCGGTGCTGCAAGACGTGGCTTGTAGGAAAGACTCACGGGAAATAGAAGTATGCTATCACGAAGAAGAACAACGTGCAGCCCACGAACACGTAGTAGTAGTTTTCTTCGATCGATGAAAAGGCACTCGGACCAGCCTCCGTAACTGAGAAGACACTGTCAGTGAATTGCAGTACCACCAAGATTCATGTTGACTTACTCGCAACGTTAACAATGAAATGCGACGCAGCAGCCAACCCCATGACCTTACTTCTCAGCGCCATGGGCAATATCTCAGCTCCATATAGCCAAGTCGTGCTGTTGAGCATGCCGTAGTAGATCACCACGAACAGGTAGATTCCTAGAATTGCAAAGCCTTTGCCGATGTTGTTGACTGTATTCTGGAACTCGCGCTGCATGACGGCGGCGTAAATTTCCACGATGATGATGCCCCCGAGGCCTGTGAGGATCATCTTCCTCCTGCCCCACTGGTCAGTTAGATACCGAGTCGTGAGGCAATTGGAGAGGAAAGCGATGGTTCCGTAGACGGCTGACAGAGCTAGTATCGTATGCGAAGAGATGCCGAGTGATTTGTAGAGAATCGTTTGGTAGTACTGGATCACGTTGACGCCCGTCAAGCTCGTCATGGTCTGAACAGCAATGGAAGCCAGAGCTCGATGCCTGAAGAGTTTGAAGATGTCCTTGTACGTCTTGACCTCTCGCTCCTGCTCGTACTCGATCTGAGCTCGCATCAGGGCGAACTCCTCCTGGGCGTCGTGGGAATGCAAATCTCTGCGGATTTTGACAAACTCGACGCGCGCTTGCTCAATCTTGCCAACTCGGATGAGTTGTCGCGGAGAATTGGGCATGAAGGTGCAGAGCCCACAGAAGAGTACAATGCCCCAGGGAATCTGGATACCCAATGGCAATCTCCATTGAACAGGACCATACGGAGCGTAGCCGCACGAGAAGCCAACCCAGTTCGACATCATAGTACCGAAAGAGATTCCACACCCAGAAATGCCACCGATCAGACCACGTTGATGAGGCGCAGAGATCTCGCTGAGGTAGATGGGGACCGTTCCAACCATCCCTCCAACTGCAATCCCGGCCAGTACTCGTCCGGCGAGGAACATGCCCATGTTGACTGCGGCGGTCTGGATAACGACACCAATGGTCACGATGATGCACATCATTTGCATGAAGCGTATGCGGCCGAGCTTGTCTCCGATGAAGGTCTGGGTCAGAGCACCGACTGCTTCTCCAGCAATGTATACCGCTACTACAGCTCCAGTGAGACCATTCGAGGGATGGTCCATGTAGTTGATCCAACTTTGGTGGGCGATCGTGGTCGTTGCCTGAGAAACATATCAATACCGCATACCATTCTGCTTTGACAGTCGATCTCAATGTACTTACAATTCCAGTGTCGAAGCCGAAGAAGAAGGTCCCCAGGGCGGCGAACACAGCCACCCCAAAGGTGTACCAAGTATCACTACGAGCCATCGTTGCGTGAAGAAACCTTAGACAAAATCAATGCCACTGCATGGAGGAAGACAGACGGATTGAATCCGCCTCTCTTAAAACGAGGTGAGCCAGAGAGGTAGCATTTTGAAATCCACAGTAGAGAGGAGAAGATGCGCCATCGGCAAGCCACTCCGCCATCTCTCGCGTGAGCAGCATGGTGCTGCTGCAGGGCGACGATCTCCCGCTCCAAGAATGTGTGCCCATGGGGAGGACGGCGACGCAGTGTGGAGGCAAGTCGGGGGAATGAGGGGCGAATCGCATGCGACTCAAATGCCGCTGGTTGCCGACGACTGCACTCGTACGAGGCTGACTTCGATTATGACTGGTGAGTGTAGACTGTGCATGCCTTGAGATACTCCTTTGAGATACCGACGTGAATGCCTTTCTGCTTGCAGTGATGAGCAAGAGCAGTCCAGCTGGAGTCATTCCCAAGGCATATTGTAGGGTTGGCACGCGCCCGCCTCGGACAAGGCAATAGATATCGCATACTTCCAATGACCGTTGATCAGCAACAAATTGAGATAACAATGTCGTTGTCGTTCACGAGGGTGTTGATGAAAGAGACGCGACGCGAAAAGGCACGGAATCCGATACCGAGACGCCAAGCGAACATCAGCCGAGCAGGAGCTACCCAAGTCCCATCCCTCCGCTCGAGGACACCAACAGAACAATGTACATTGCATTTCTCGTATTGCTCCAATTGATCTCATGCGTACTCTGCTTTGATTTAGAGCGCTCAGTCCATCCTCTACCTGAGCATCTGTCCCACTTGAGCGGCCATGAGCCGCAGCCCAAAAGACCGGGAACAAGGAAGCCCGTACCGGAGCTATATCACAAAAGATACTCAGAACAGACCTTCATAGGCGCACATGATGCTCCAGCAGTACGAACAGCAGAGAATGGCTGGTCCCTCTCAGGAAACCAATACTTCAACGTCTCCACCCAGCTTGAATCTGGCGTCCGCCTGATCCAAGCCCAAGGCCACCGCAACCCCAATGGCACGGACGAAATTCGCCTGTGCCACTTCAACTGCGCCCTCATGGACGGAGGCAGCCTAACAGACCTTCTGAAAACCGTGAAGACATTTCTGGATGAGAATCCGCACGAAGTAGTAACCCTCCTCTTCGTCAACGCTGGCCCTAAACTGGAGCACTGGGCACGAGCATACTACGAAACCGGCCTAGATTTACTCTCCTACGTCCCCCCGGTTGGGAAGACCTATGGTGACATGCGCATCTCGGACTGGCCGACAATCGCCGAAATGGTCTCTTTCAATACCAGACTAGTAACCTTCCTAGACCGCAACGCAGACGAAAACGAAGTCCCCTTCCTCCTGCAAGAATGGAACTACATCTTCGAAACTGACTTCCTCAACGATTCCCCCAACCAATTCTCCTGCGAGCCCGCCCGTCCCTGGTGGGTGTACGGCTACATCCCAGACCGTCTGAGCCTTGTGAATCATTTCTTGTATGCAAGTTTTCTGGGTTTCCGGTATCCGAACGCTTCGTTTGCGAATCAGACGAATTCTGCCGGGTTTCGAGCGGGACAGCTGGGAGAGCAGGCGGTTAGATGCAGGTCTTTGTTTGAGAGGAGGCCGAATTTCTTACTGGTTGATTTTTTCAATGAGGGGGATGTCTTTGATGTCGAGTTTGGTATGAACGCGTATTGATCGTTCGATGTCAAGGCGGGCATTTTTGCGCCGCGCGCAGATTCCATCTCCGTTTTCCTTGGAGTTTTCAGAGGCATTGTGCTCTCTCTCGTGCGTATGTGGGCGATACTTCTGACGGAGATCAATTTGGGTCTCATCAAATTTCAGGGGGTACTTACCTCAAGTGCGCTTTCTCACGGCCATCGTCAGGCCCTCCTCCTCGTCGCTGCTGCTCTCCTCGTCCTCATCTCCGTCCTCGTCCTCGTCCAAAGCGTCCCCAGTCTCCTCCTGCTGGCTCTGCTGCTGCTGCTGCTGCTCGGGAACCACCGCGAAATCTCTCACCGAAACTCCATCGACCTCGCCCGCGAGGTATCCTCCATCCGCCAAGTTGGCCCAACTCACCTGCTTCTCCTTCTTCTTCTCCTCGTACTCTTCCGCCTCCCGGCGGAGCGCAGCTCTCTGGGCATCGATGTAGCCCTGTGGGTCTGCCTCCCACAGGGCCGCATCGGCCTCGGACATGGCGATCTGGTCGCCGGAGGAGGAACGGGAGGAGGAGGGGGAGGGAGAGGGGGACTCACGGCGGGCGCGCGGCTTGGTGCGCCGCAAGGCGCCGAACATCTCCGTCTCGCCCTGGGCGGGCGGTGCTGCTGGCGGCGAAGGTGGCGACATGTCGGGGATGTTGGTTTTGGGGATGTGGTGGTGCGCGGGAATGTGAGTGGTGTGATGGTTGTGAAGGATGTGAGAGCTGGTTGTGAAAGAAGTTATAGGAGTGAGAGAAGTGAGAGAAGTGATGGTGAAGAGTGAAGCGGACAATACGACAATAGCATGTGATTGTGGTGAAGTTCAATGGTCGCTAGCGCGACGCTAGCGTTTGAAGTGAGGTGAGCATGTGAATGCCGATGTTTCGCCGGTCCGACATCTCTGCGCCCCGGGTCGGTACAATGCCACCAGGTAGTCATACATGACCACGAGAGCGCTCCGAAATGTGGAGATGCTCTTGGAGATGCTCCGACAAACAGCCAATACCTCCATCTCCAAGTCTGCAGCTCCATACTGTACACCTTCTCATACAAATCATGTATCTGGAGAAACGAAACAGCGCTCCTCACGTATATGCAAGCTCCTGTCTCCCAGACCTCAATGCCTTCCCCTCAAGTCTCCCTCACCTCCATACTTGAATCTCATAATTACCGCAATGCAAACACATATCACCAACATGATGCACAACACCGACGGACCCCATTTATCATGATAGCTGATCGCCTTCCTCTTCTTGATCCTATCCACGCGCCAAAGGAAGATGGCCATGCTGTAGAACAGCGAAACAATCGCCACGACGGTGAATGCTATTGCGGACGCCAGGGATATCGAGTCACCGAAGTTGAGCAGGGTGGCAGCGATGGATCCGAGGATGATGGAGAAGGAGAGCTATAGTCCAATGGTCAGCTTAAGAATGCTTGATCGAGTTTTGATGCAACTTACCCATTCCAAGAAGGTCCTTTCTGCAGCGAAAGACACCTTCGGTTCCACTCTCACAGGGACGTGAATCTTCTTGCCCTTGGGTGCCTTGAAGCGCTTCTCGGAAACACCTCGTCCAGCCGGAATACCCATTCTACCCTCACGATCTGGGATCTGCGTGGGCTTAGGGAACGGCGTAGCATACTTGAGAGTATACAGCACGCGATCTCCAAAAGCACTGGCGTAGCTCTGCATGAGCCTGAAGCGGTACGGCCAACCGCCGACTTTCTTGGCCTCGGCCAGTTGCTCTTCTTCATCATCGGAGTCGTACAAGGGATAGTCGTTTTCGATGTAGTCCAATGGCTTGTGCGCCATGCGCTCCTCTTCATCCATGACGTTTGGATCACCATTAGCGTTACTCAAATGCCTTTCCTCTTCATGCTGCTCAAGAGCATCTCGTGCAGCGCGTAGTCGTTTCAAGTTCTCATCATCTTCAGCGTCCTGCAATGTCCTCTCGTCTTCCTCCATATCCTCATCGCTATCGTCATCCATGGCCGTGCTAGTGCTGTTTTCCGTGCTCTGCCCAGGTCGCTCGATACCGAACTTGTGCGTAACAGGCTTGCGAATATCGACGTCCATCTGCGGGAACCAGAATGGAAGCAGATCGATGCGCGACGGGAAGAGTGTTGCGCATCCGTGGATGAACTTGGAAAACTTGGGCACAGCCTCCACCAAGTGAGAAGCCGTCAGCTCGCGAATCCATTCCGGTGGCTCCTGTCCCATAGCTGTCTGGAGCTTCACCTCCAGTACCCCGTATGGGAAGCGCTCAACGTCCTCAGGAGGAAGCTGGTTGAATGGAAAGTCGATTCCAATGTCCATTCGTCGCCAGTTGTTACCGGCTCGTTTTCGGCCATCCAGATTGTCTTCTCGAACCATTGTCAACTCAGTATCCAGAGAGACACGCACACGAGCATCGCCAGGCAACTGGAAAGCTGTTCGGTTGTAGAATGAGCGGCACACAGGGACAAGCTTCCTATCAATCACACGGAATTGGATCTCCTTGGCAAGCTGCTCGAGATCGTTGATCTCCTGCTCGCTCTTCTTCCCGTCCCTTCGCATCTTCTCAAAAACCTGCTGAGTCGTCATGTCTCCTTTCAAGAAAGCATTCACGTTCTTCTCCTTTGTCGAGAAACGGGCCTTGACCGATTTCTCACCCGTCCAGTCTTCTCTGTGTGTCTTTCTCTCCACGAAGATTGTGTCCACATCCATACCGCCATACCAGCGCAGACGGATCGCTTCAGCACCCTCCGTCTTCTTCAAACGTCCCTCGTACAGCTCCCATGTCTCCGGGTTGTCGTAGTAAATCGAGGAGATAGCCGAGTCCTTCTTTTCAAACTCCTTGCTGGGGTTGAAAACCAGCACGGGCAAATGCTTGAGAATGATGAGCTTCAGCTCGGTGATGTTGTCCGGATGCACCCAGTACTTGGTCGTCTGGCGCACGAAGTTCTGCTGCTTCCCGCCAGCCGAGGAATCTCCCTTGATCGGATTGCCTCTTGTCCGCACCTGGTCGTACAGCTTCGAAAGGTTCACAACCGTGACATCGTAGTCATCCTTGAAGAACGGCCTGGCATTCAATCTCGCAGCAAAGACCGGCTTCAAATGCCAATGCGTTTGTTTGTCATGCTTCTTGATAATCTTCTGAAAGCCGGTGTAGTTCAATTGCGTGAACTTGGCCAAGTCGTGCACATCCGCAATGATATCCGAGAGATCCTCTTCCAGCAGCATGAACTCATCCTCGCTGGGAGCATTGGCCTTGGCTTGGTCATCCGTGCCAACTTGGGCGGCCTCGGAGCGCGCAATCACCTCATTGACCTCCTTCTCACTGGCCTTTATGCGACGAATGATCTCCTGGCTCTTGACTTTCTGGAAGGTAAAGACCTTGTCGAGCTCTTGCTCCAGTTGATTGACGAATCGCTGTTCATCTTCCTCGGACCAGGCGCCCTTATTCTTGTTCTGATGGCGCTGTTGGACGAGCGGAGTATGTTGGAAGTCGGTGCGAAGGGATTTCTTGAGGTCGTCGTAGGCGATATAGTGGTAATACCAGTCCTTGATCAAGGAGCTCCGCAATTGCTGGCCAAATCTGCAGAGGGATTTGTTAGCTCGGTGTTGTGCTGCACAGCGGGGGAGGATTAGGCGAACCTCATGCTGGTTATCGGGCGAGAGCTGGTGGTATACCAGCTCGGAAATTACACACTCGGTGAGAGGTGGATGTTGTTGTGATGAGGAGGTGAGGTGAATCGAGGCAGAAGAAACTCGCGCAGGCCAATGCTCCCAAACACCACCAACGCTGTGCCAAACTGGCTGGCAGCAAGAGCAGAAGAGTGGAAGCGTCGATTGCTGTGGACGAAGCTGGCCCGTCGTCTGATTGGATCGTATGCGCCAAAACTCCACTTTCCAAAGCTCCCGAAGCTTGTCCACGCTGCCGAATCACACCTCTCTCTCTAGCCACGTTCTATAGAGCGGGAATAAGCGAGAGATGTGGGATCTACTCCACTGACAAAAACCATTTTTTTCCAGCACGGCAAGAGAAATGGAAACAGAAGGCATTGGGGAACAGAGCCGGGGAGGGTGAAAGGACAGCTCACCCTGGCACAACAGGAAGTCTATGCTGTACCGCTCAAAAGCTTCCAGACGGGAAACTGGTCAGACGACCCGACGCAATCTTACCCCTTTGACCGTCACACAAGCATGTGAAAGTACTAATGTACCATTTCGACGTCATCTGCAATGCTAGAAGCTGTGGAAGGATTGCGAACATGTCTGCGTGAAGCTGAGAGCACAGCGAGGGAGATAATGCACAGTCCTCAACGGATCTCGTCACAGTCTTGCAAAGGTAATCGTCATGAAAGGGCTTCAACTGTGAGCCACTGCTCGATTCATTTATTGTCTGCTACAGACAGATTTCCCCTAAGACTGATTTCTTCCGTCAAGTCCGGAGTCGTGTCTGTCGTTTGATGCAACTGGCTTAGGCAGAAGCTCGCCCTGGAAAAGATGTCAGCTTGACTGGCCTTCGTACTCATCAACGATAGCTCGGACTTACATTGCTGGATCTCCTCCGTGCTGAGATGTCTGAGCTTGTTCACAGCCGGCACCTCGCCCGTCACCGCACCCTTGACAATGTCGATCGTGCTGGTGATCATGTTTTTCCGGCTCACGGCGTACTGGATCGTCTCGGCCTTCACCTTGATCAAACCAATACGCGGGTCGTCCGGACCACCATCGTGCTTGCCATCACCGAGGTCACCGAGCCACGCCTTCAGAAGAGGAGAGTAGTATTCCTTGACCTTGGCCCGGTCGGTCTCGACAGTCGCCTTTCCGGAGATGGAAGCCCACTCGCCGGCAGAGTCGAGGAAAGCAACGTTGACGTCAGGGTTCTGGGCGAGATCCTCCGTCTTGCCAGACTCGTTGTTGGTGTGGTAGATGAGGTCGACACCGTTACCCTCCTGGTTCATCATCAGCCCACTCGTCCATCTTGCCCCATTTATTGTCATCCTCGTCTTACCTTGCCAGCAACAGCCATGCATCTGCTTGCAAGCACGCCCTCCTTCGAGTGGGTTGTGAGCATCGAGAACTTGGCCTTGTCGATGAACTGGTCCAGGTCCTCGATCTTCTCCTTGAGCGAAGGCTCTTGGGTGTTCTTCTGGGTGTATGGGTCTTGTGCGGACATTTTGGCGGTCGTGGACGTAAAGGTTCGTTTGGGAGTTGAGTATCTGGAAAACTCTGTTAGCCTCTCTGGCTCGTGCAATAGCTCCTCTTGAGATTCGCTCGCACGAGAAGTTGAACACAGGCTGCTGGCGACAACCTCCAACAGCATTTGCTGCTGGTCTCACAGCCAAAGTCCTCGCAGCAAGGGCTCTTTGAACCAGAACTTTCGACATGATGGTGACAACTTACCAAGTCTTGATGAAGCTGATTGAGGTGAAGTAGGAGTTGAAGAAGAGTGTATTGTTTGAGAATGCACTGATCATGCAACTTCTATGTGATGTGTTTACGACTGAAGCCGGGCCCCGCCATACGATCATGGTGATATCATAGCCCCTCCAAAGCCACATCCTGCGGCGGTTACCTCCTACCTTGAGATGCTCACATGCAACGTCTGCCAATGTCGCGTTTCAGCCTCCTCGTTGACGTGATCTGATAGGAGGTAGCTCGCGACCAAGTGGCTGTCGGCATTGTTGACCTCTCTGTAAGGCATATGAAAGGCTGAACTTCGGTAACAATTCTCGAAAGGAAACATGTGACTGCAGTCTGGCTCCGACGAGGAAGGGACTCCAGATTACCAACTTCGAAAGACAATGGACTGAGAGCCATGCTGCATTGAAATACTTTTCGTACTCGCACGAAGTTGCCAGGCAGTGGCTCTACACTTCGCATGCCAAGCTAAGCCTCGCTCATGCTCGTTAGCACCAACTTTACCATCTCTTCGTCTGAATTGCTACGACTGGCCATCTTTAACGCTCAGCTTGTTCATCGCATCTTCAGTAGTCTTCCCCACACTAGCCTCTTTTGCTCCTGGTCCTACGACGTGTCCATCCGGCTTAGCCTCAACTTTTTCGGTGGCAGGCTTGTTTCCTGGGAATCTTGTACCCAAGTTCTTCTGCTTCTTCTCCTTCTTCGGTGGCGCAGGTGGAGGCGGGTAGGCCTTCTTCTCAATTTCCTGCCAGTCCTGACTATTTTCGAAAGCCTTGCGAATTGGTTGCAAGATTTCGAGAAGTGCATCGGTGACGGCGGGCTTGAGGTTTTGAGGTTGCAGGATATCTGCTGTGTAGTCTTCTTGCATCTTCTGAATTGAAGCGTACTCCAATGGCTCTGCGTCGCGGCGTGGGACAACAAACTTCGGTGTGCCGTTGTTTTTCAGTGCTGAAGCTGGGAGGAGGACGTACTCAACGAAGCTCAGCACGCCATTGCCCTCGACAGTCTTGGGAGGACAGTAGGCCTTCTTGAGTTTTCGCTTGACAACGTCTGGTGGGTCGATGAGGTCGATCTTAGAGTCAGGATCCGAGCTGCTCATCTTGCCGCCTTCTTGCAGACCGGGAATGAGCGGGTTCATGAGATGCGCCCGCTTCTTGAAACCGATACGAGGAAGAGCTTCCACGGCCAGGGTGAAGATCTTGCGTTGGTCCACACCGCCAAACTGTGCGTCTACACCCAGGTACTCCTCGTCCAGAGCCTGCATGAGCGGGTAGATTTGGGAAGAGAGAGGCGGGCTCTCCACCTGCTTCACAACCTCAGATCCAGCTTTGGTCGCGTCGTGGCCAGAGACAGATGTGCTGAGTCGGAGAAGGTCCATGAAGTACTTTGCGCCGCTGTCTCCTGTTGTCTGGTAGGTGGAACCAAGCACAAATTCTAACCGCGAAATGTCGACACCCACTGCCTTCAGCAACTCAGTCACGCAAAGCTTGTAGTATTTCGCTCTCAGGTCGACGAGCTCGATTGGTGCTTTGAGGTTGTCGAGGAAGCCATGAACATCGGCGAGGAGGACCTTGACATTGCATCCGGCGGCCAAGAACTCGGCAATCTTCAGCATAGGCACAAAGTATCCGCAGTGAGGCTTTCCTGTCGTCGCCGTTCCCCAGTAGATCCGTAGTGGGCGCTCATTCTTCTGGAGGACCTCTTCTATGATTTCCTTGTTCAGAACTTCCTGCAGGTTGTTGGTCACAAGGCCGTATTTTTCGGCGGCGCTGAGATTTGCACCTGGTGCACCGCTGGAGTCCGCCATGGTTCAATTTCTTCGGTTTGGGGCTTCCCTGGGCGCTGCGACGAAGATTTCTTTTCTTTTCGCCGTCTTTGTTTGAGTCACGATTCGTTGCAATTCGAGATTCCAGCATTGGCCAAGTCGCGCTATGGTCCGCCGTAGCGCAAGCTTTCCCCTGCGGTCGATCCCGCCGCAACGGCCTCGAAACGGCTTCAAAATATTTCGGACTGAAAAACGTGCGCGTCGACAGTTAACCGCCAGCCTCAGGCTGCACTCGAGCCTAAGGCTGCATCCGCGAGGGGCAGTCGCTAGCTATAGTGAAAGCTCCTGCCGGGACTGTATTATACACGTTTCCATTTGTCCCGTTCCTTTTTAAACTCCTTTCTCCTATTATTACTACTATTACTATTATCATTCTAGCGCCGTCAACCTACTATGTCTCCTTCGGAGGATAACTACAATTCGGAGGATGACGTTTAAGACTACCTTTAGTAATAGGAGATGTAAGATACTTACTATTCTTCTATCTCTTTACTAAAAAGGAAGGTAGCAATTAAGTAGAGTCTACCGCCTAAGAAGCAAAACTAGATTCGACGCGAAGCTATACTTTACGAAGTAGCAGTTATTTAAGGTATCGATAAGAGTAAAAGCGCAGCTTAGAACGCCGCGAGATTTTAAGCGCTTAACTACTACTAGACTATATAGGATATTAATTATAGTAAATAGCCTTCGCACCCTAATTAGTAAGTTGTAAATGATTTTTTTTTGCTAACTCTTATCTAATTATATATAATGTTCTAGTAACTATAGTAAGCTTCCTCTAGCTAGCGCTATCCTAATTACGCTATAAACAAAAGTAGAGTACTACTTCGAGAAAGGACGCCTAATAATAAAAAGGTTACTTCGTACGTTCCTTAAGTATCTACTATCTATACTATACTAGAAATTTAGCGCCTTCCGTTATAAGAAGTAGGAAGTAGTATAATTCGAATCTATACTATTAGTACTTATATAAGATAGACGCCTTTGCTAGTAAAGAGAGATAGACCTACTATCGCTTCCTTTCTAGGCTACTATAATTATTACTCGATAATATGTATAAGACGTTCTTTACGATAGTATAAAGTAGCCTAACTACTTCGTTGTCGAGCTTCTTATCTTCGCCTTCGCTTCTTATACTAGATATTAACTACGAGTCCTAGGTTTTCTAAGAAAAGAATAGATAACGCTAGATAAAGTAGTCCTACTTCTACGCGACGTAAGAGTCTAGTTAGAGAATAGAAGGAAGATAGAAAACGTAAGAATAAGATAGATAGTAAGACGAGACAAGTAGATACTAGATAAATAGATTAGATCTTATAACATCTAGCTATACTAGCGACTAGAGTACTCGTAGATATACCTAATTAACATCTTCTTCGTATTCTTATTACGGACTAGTTAAGTACTCTACTAACTAGCTTAGCGTCTATATAAGACTATATCTAAGCTTCTTAAAATAATAGATATAAGAAGGGATAAGATATTATAGTACATCCGACTAGATACATTTCTAGTACTAGCGCTACCTTTAACTAAGATTCGATAGCTTTAACATAAGTACGCGCCTACTCTATCTAATATAGTAGCCGCGTCTATTATAAGTATCTATAGAATTAGAGGATTTCTCGATTTATAGTCTAGTATTATAGGGTATATACTCTATAGGGGCGTAGTACGAGACTATTTAAAGATGCTAGAGTACTTATAGAGGACGACTACTATATATTCTAAGATACTTAGGTATAGGCATAAATCTAGAGAGAAGGAACTTACGTACTATTATATAGGCGTAAGGATAGAGGTAATTAGATAGTACTAGAAGGAGGCTATTTAACGATAGTAGAGTAAGATAAGCACCTAAGATGTACCTAAGGACCCTTTTATACTTACTACTCCTACTAACGTTATAATTATAAAGCTTCTTATAAACGAACCCTTTACTACTCGTAAGAAAATCTTCTTATCTAAGGTAAAGAAGATAATTAAAAAGTCCTGCCTTTTAAGTAATAACTCTAGACTATATGTTATAAGTTAGAGCTTAGTAAGGCGTTAAGTAAGTACTCGGTTTGTAATTTAAGAGGTTGTCGAAGAACTAAACTAAAGATCGGACGAAGGCGTGTTCTTAAGTGCGGTTGGCTAGCGCCAAGCCGGCGGGCCGGGCCGCTCCGTGCTGCCTAAGGCACTAAGACCTAAGGAAGCAGCTAGGGCTGTAACACTACCCCCCTCTTTAAAACCGACCTTCTAGGCGGTACGGTACGTCTTTACGAAGGTAACGTTGTCTTCTATGTTCCCTCTAGCCTAATCTACCTTATTATAGGACTTAGAGGTTACTAATACCTCTCTATTATCCGTTTCCTCCCTAGAATTAGTATCTATTACCTCCTACTATTCTGGCGTTTAGCTAATATAGCTAGTACTGCTATCGCGATTAATAGAGGCGTCGCGTAAACGACTTAGTATACGAACTATTCCTATTAACTAAATAGGGTATCTATTACTATTTTGTAAGGCTACGTAGCTAGCTCTTAGGGAAGCTTACTTACTCGTTAGATCCGAAGACTCGATAATCGGTGTAAGAGTATAGTTATTACTATAAAGCATGTTACTACCGACTCTAAATCGTATAGTAGCTATAGCGGAAGTACGAGCGCCCCTAGCCGATCTTACTCTAGTAGTAGACTCTAAGGGAATCTAATCTAGTAGTAGTTAGTAACTAGTAGGTCGTGGCTTACTATACGAGGTATAGTAGAAGTCCGCAATAGTAGCTACTACTCCTACAATTACGTCCTTAGTAGGCTCCTATGTTAGCTCGTTATATCTAACCTATTTTATAAGGTACTTAACCTTAATAGTCTAGTATATATACCTCGGGGCTCTTCCTCTTAACCTCTTTACTCTCGAGTCGAGTATCTCTTTAACATTAAATTCTTTATACGGGATATTGTCGTCTTTACGTTATACGAGTAGTAGTAGTAGTAGTAGTACTACTTATCTAGGTAGGGGCGGATAAGTAGCTCGAAGGAGGTTCGTATAAAAGACGTTATAAATCTTTCTATTAGGTAGAAGGTCGATTCGGTAGGCCGAGTCTCTAACTCGCTCGATTACCTTATATAGGCTGTCGTAGACCTAAGAGAGTTTCTTCGATAGTCGCGTAGTCTTCTAATTGCGAGTGTTAACATATACTCGGTCGCCTAGTACGAATATCAGCGGAATAGTATAGTAGTTGTTAGCGTATTCGGCCTATATGGCCTACGCTAAGACTAGCTCGTCTCTTAGGTAATTACGTAGAGTTTTTATGTAGTTTGCGAACGTATTAGCGCTTAAGGCATCTAATTGCTACTTGTAAGGTATTAACTAGATTAGAATGCTCGTATCGATGTCGAGTTCTATAAACCGTAGGTTCTTACTACGGTTAGCGTAGAAGAGCGATATACTAGTGCTCTTAGAGACTATGTTATTAGTAAAGAACTTATAAAGGGGTAGCTAGTCCACCTAGTCGTCTTAAGCGTATAAGTAGAAGGCGCGTAGATATTGTTCTATTACCTTATTGCTATTTTCTAACTAGCTATCTGTTTCTAGATAGAAGGCCGTAGACAACTTCCTCTTAATATTAAGGAGCTCGTATAAGTACTTCTAGAAGGCGGCTATCTACTAAGCTCCCCTATCGGAGACAATGGTCTTTAGTATACTATAATACTTAAAGACGTATTTCAAGTATATAAGGGCTATATATTCGGCCGAGAGGTCGTCGATCTCGATTAGGTGCCTCTCCTTACCTAACCTATTAGTAATAGTTAAGACATTCTTATACACCTACTAATTATAGGAGCTTTTACAAGGAGGCAGTTTGACAATAAAGTCCATAGCTACATTATCCTAGGTATCGAATAGAATGGGTAGAGGGCGTAGTAAGCTAGGGTATTGCTAATAATCTTGTCGGCTCGTCTTATAGGTATAATACGCTCGAATGAACTCTCGGACGATTCGGGTAATGCCTAGCTATATGTAGTTCTAGGTAACGAACTTATACGTCTTTGTCTTACCTAAGTGACCTGCTATAGGAGTTTCGTAATAGGCACGGACAATGTCGGTCTAGATTGCTATTCGTCTATCTAGGGCTTTATTATCTAGTAGTACGAACATACTATATCTACTATATTTATTTCGGACGAAGATCCTTAAGTCCTCTGTTCTTACAACTCGTAGGTCTAGTCTTAGCTTCTTATACTAGGGATTGGCTTGTCTCTCGCGCAATCTCTCTATTACTTTCTATATATATAGCTAGTTATATAGTCGGCCTATCTCCTACTATAACTTATCGAGAGCATCTATAGCATAGATACGAAGTACTTAGTCGGGCGCTAAGATTGTTTACTACTAGTACTATACTTAGGGATCCGTAAGGTCTCCTTTACTTGGTAGATCTTAAGAACGTCTAGTAAGAGAGTCCGGCTTTGTGCCCTAGACGCCTAGTTAGTACATAATCTTAAAGAAGAACTACGATAAGAACTCCGCCTATCTAGCCTAATAGTAGTTTAGTTGCTTACTAGTTATGAAATATTCTAGGTTCTTATAGTCCGAATATACTAGCGTAGGTTTCTCCTAGTTATTAGGTAGGTTCTTATATTCGGCGTCGTACTTAGTAGAGGTTAGCTCTAGCCTCTACTTCTCGAAAGCCTTAATAATTGCTATTAGCTCTTTGTCGTAGATGTTATAATTACATTCGGTAGGCGTTATCTTCTTTAACATAAAGGTAATAGAGTAAAGGACGCCTCCTTTGTCTTACTATAAAAGCACTACTACTATTATAAAGTCTAACGCGTCCGTCTCGAGGACAGTCTCTCGCCTAGATACGAAGTAAGTAAGAACTAGTGCTTATACGAATGTAGATTTCAACCCTTCGAATGTAGCCTAATAGGTGGATGTCTACTTCCATAGTTATTACTTCTTCGTAAGTTCGTTTATTAGTACGACAATCTTAGAGAAGTCTCGTATAAATCGTCGATAAAAGTTAGTAAAGCTCGTAAAGGCGAGTATATCTATTAGCGTCTAAGGAGTCTTCCATTCCTATACTACTCGTACCTTTATAGGATCTATCTTAATTCCCCTATTAGAGATAATAAGACCTAGGTACGTTGTCTTATATTAAAAGAATTCGCATTTGTCGATATCTAGCTAAAGGTTACCATCGATATAGCGTTAAAGCACGCTACGTACGTATCGTATATGTTCCTCTTAAGTATTAGAGAAGACTAGGGCATCGTTAAGATAAGCGGACATAAAGTTATCTAAGAATTCCCTAAGGGTGTCGTTAATAAAGGATTAGAACGTTCCTAGAGCGTTTATAAGGAAGTATGAACAGGCGTAGCTAATACGAATAAGTAGTAGATTTTAGTATATACGATATTGCCTAAGGAGCAAGAGAAAGGAGTGGAAGAGGCTCTCCTTTTAATGTATATAGGTACTAAGGCCCTACAAGGCACCTCTTCGGTACCTACGTACTACTCTATAGCGCTCTAGTAGGTACCTTAGGCTTCTATATAAGTAGCTTTCCTTATAATATCCCCCTCTTTGTAGAGACCTACCCTTAGGTCGTTCTTACTAGTCGTCGGCCTTACTTACTTGTCGTTCGCGCTGCTATCACTTAGTAGAGCGCGTGTCGCGCTTTGTAGTAGCTTAGATAGTCGTATATAGGGCCTTCGAGGCGGTTTATACGTGCCTAGCTAGTGCCTTAGGCGCTTAGCACCTATATTTAAGCCCCTTTCGGCATAGTTCTTACTATCTTTTAACAACGTTACTCGCCTTTAGTATTATGCCTTCTTTACCAACCTTAGTAATTAATAGTTATTTGCTATCTAAGCCTAGTATTTAGGAAGGTACGTGTAATACGTACTTATAGTACGGCTCTACTACCGAGTAGGAGCCTTACTAGTCCCTTAAGAGAGGTTAAAAGAGCGTTACTAAGCTCCTTTCAACCTTATCCCCTATATTAACATCTTTTAGCTAACTAATATCTTTAGAAGACTTTGCCTTTAGAATTAATTATTAACTTCGATTAAGACTATCCTCTCTATCTATTATAGCTCTTAGAGATCTAACTACTAGCACCCCTAACAACCTTCGCCGTAGTAGTAGTAATAATAGCAATCGGCTATCTAGTAGATCGACTAATTCGTTTACTATCGCTATTAACTACCTACCTCTAGGTAGCAATCCTTAAGATCCTACGCTCTACTTTCTAAGTAAGGCGATAGTGTCTAAGAAGCCTCTTTAGTTCGGCTTCTAGGTGCCTATAAGGGCCTATCCTATACCTAAATTAAGGGTGAAGATCTATCTAGAGTATATGCGGCGCTAGTAGAATACTAGTATTAATAAGATAATAGCCGATAAGTAGCTAGGCCTACTAGATTCGTATAACTTACGCGAGATCTTCGAGAGGAAGTGTACTTTCTATAAGGGCACGAAGGGCGGACCTTCTTACATCCTAGTAAGTGCCTCTAAGGCCCCTCTAAGGTAGCTTTAGCTAACTTCTACTAGGTTCCTCGCGAGCTCTTCTGCGCTTATAACGTCTTAGAGCATTTCTACTACTTCGCTAAGGCTTCTATTAAGAAGAGTAGTACTATAGAGGATAGTAGCATTTAGCGTGTCGAACGCTAGCGCGCGTACGCTAATAGGGTTTAGGCCGGGTACGTAAGCCTTACGAAGGAGGTCTTAAAGTACTAGTAAGGTAGCTTAATAAGTAAGGGTAAGAGTAAGGAGCTAACCTCCGAGGAGTAGGAGTTAGCTTAGAAGACTTAAGATGCCTACTATTAGCGTGTCTTAGATGCGTTTAAGAAGAGTACTAGAAACCCTAACGGGGATTTTACTAGCCTAAATGTTACTATAGACGAGGAAATCGAGTTTAGGTTCGTTAGCATTATAAAGCCTAGGGAGGCTCGCCTAGTATACTAGAGTAGAGGCACTATTTAAGCAGCTAGTATAGGCCTACTAGGTGCCTCTTAGGCACTATATCTCCACTCTAATTTGTTTTACAAGCGAGGATACCTAAAAGCAATTACCTAATTAATAGTTCTTTGGAAATCGAGAGCAATTTGATTTTCTTATTTGTATGCGACATAGGAAAGTAGTTCTATAAATGTATGAATCTCTTAGCGACCTTTGTAATAGAGTACCTACTAATCTTATGTTTTGTCCCTTTGCTTCTATAGTCTACCTCTCTTTCGAGGCCTTTAGTCTAGCTACTTATTATAGTAGCTAGCTAGGGCTCTTATAGGTGCCTTAGAGGTACTTCTCCTATAGCTCTTCTCTACGAGAGATTAGTTATACTTCTAGAGGAGTTCTTATGCGTTTATAAGGTCTTCTTCAAGCAGCTACGAGTCGTGCTTAGGCGACTATCTATCCTATCGAATCTAATACTTTCTCCCTTTACGAGTGTCTTCGTAGGAAACGATCTTCTCTATAACATACTCTAGATTAGGGTCCATTTCTTATAGGTCATCTATAGGTAGTAGCTAGTACCCTAAACGTGCCTTATAGGCCTCTAGGAGAGATATATAGAATACTAGGTGTAGCCTTTTCATAGATAGAGGCAAGTTAAGTTTATACGCTTAACTGCTAATCCGTTCCGTAATAGTAAAAGGCCTTAGGAACTTGTTATTAAGCTTCCTATGCGGCCTATACGTGTGGATATTCTTTACTAAGAGGAGGACTTAATCTCTAACGTTAAAGTATTAGTCTTTAATGGTATGGTTATAGTACCTCTACTATAGCTCTTAGGCGTACTATAGAGCAGCTCTCGTATATTCGAATTCGGACTACTATTCTAGTAACTAAGCGTAGGCCTCTTCTACTATCTTCCGTAACGGCGTTAGTACCTATGAGATACTAGCTCTCTCTCTCTTAGAGAGGTACTCTCTACTAGTAGCGAGCTATATACTATCTAGCAAGTTTAGAGAGATACTATAGCTAATTTTAATAGGGGATTTGCTATTCAAACTAGCATGTAGTTTACTATTATAGGCGAAGGCGGTAGTATATAAGAGGCGAGCCTAATTATCTTAGTCCTAGTTGTAGTAGATACGTAGGTAGTTCTCGAGCTACTAGTTTATACGCTCTATCTAGCTATCTAACTAGAGGTAGAAGGCGGTGCTAAGGCGCCTCTTAACTACTAGATAGTAGTAGAAAGCGCTCTAGTATATACTAGTAAAGACCGACTCTCTATCTAACACTAATTTATTAGGAAAGCTAGAGTTTAGAACTACCTTACGAAAGAATAGTTTAGCTAGATTAATAGCATCGATTTCCTTAGTTATAGGGAAGTACTATACTATTTTGGAGAATCGATTAACGATAATAAGGACGGAGTCGTAGACTTTACTACTAAAACTAATAGATAGCGGTAGGCCTATAACAAAGTCTATTAAGAGGCTCTTCTAGGGCCTAGAAGGTACCTTAAGAGGCTAGAGTTTCCTAAAGGGTTTGTAATGCTTAGACTTAGTACACTAGTAGATATCGCACTCGCTAACGTACTACTAGACGTTATTTAACAGGTTCTACTAGTAGTATTTAGCAGATAGAATCTTCTATATATAGGTAGTACCGTAGTGTCTAGTAATAGGGTTATTATAGTTCCTTTTTAGGATTTCCTAGCGTAAGGGAGCAATATTAGGGATGTAGACTCTTCCCTTATAGCGTAGGAGGTCATTCTTATTAAATGTCTATAGCTAGTACTATCTAGGGGCCTTTAAGGCTTCTATAGAGAGCTCCTCTAGCGCTTCTCTAGTATTATCTCTAGCTAGCTTCGTAGCTCTAGTCTAGATGTCCTAAACGAAAGCATCCTTTTACTAGGCTTCCTAGATAAAGTCTATAAGAGACTCTAGTAGCTCGATCGCGTACGCTGTTTCGTCCTCTACTACTATAGTAATAAGGGAACGAGATATAAGGAAGTTACGATTCCTTACGCTAGCTAAGGTGCTAGTACGGGTAAGGTATAGTGCCGAGGTAGTACTAGGAAGAGGCTATGGTAACTCTATCGGTTTATCGATAAACAACAGGCTAGCTAGTATTAGCTATTCCTACTAATCGTCTATTAGTAGAGAAGTCGGGCTTCTATCTCCTAAATGCTCTTCTCCCTAGTCCTCTATAGGTGCCTCTATAGTAGCTATAGGGTCCTTAATACTTCCTAGTTTCTACTATAGGATAGGAAGTAGATTCTATAGCTCCTTTCTCTTCGTATAATCCTTAAATCTATCGAAGTAGTTAGGTCTCTACGATAGGCTATCTAAAGGGTTTGCTATCCCCTTCTTATATTTAATAATAAAATCGTAGGTAGCGAGTCGCTTAGCAATGTAGGCCTAACGTCTGTTTAATTACTACGTCGTTATAAAGTACTTTAGGTTGTAATAGTTAGTAAGAATACGGATAGGGTGCAAGGTACCTTCTAGGTAGTACCGCTATACCTTAAAGCACTCTAAAATAGCTATAAGTTCCTTATTAGGCGTACTATATCGAATCTACGAGCTAACGAAGCTCTTCGAATAATACGCTATAGGATGCTAGTAGCATTAGCTTAGATTCTCTAGATCTAGTTAAAGTAGGATGCCTACGTACATAGCATCTAAGGCGTTAGTAATAACTATAGTTAAAAGTAATAGGTCGAAGTGCCTAAGGACTAGGGCGTACTAAAAAGCATCCTTAAGCCTTTAGAAGGCCTTATAGGCACCTTTAGGCTACTCCTAAGGCTCTCTTACGACTCTCTTCTTACCCTTCTTACTAGGTTCTAGCTTTCCTCCTACTAAAAGTTCGTTTAAGAGTCTTATGATATACAAGTATCCCTAAATGAATTAGTAGTAGAAGTTCGTAAACCTAAGGAACACCTAAACATCTTAATAGCTTTTAGGTTCTAGCTATTCGGAAATAGCAGAGACCCTTTTAGAGTCTATTACAACCCCCTTAGGGGTGGCTATAAAGCCTAGGAACTCTACCTAAAAGGTATTAAATTCATATTTAGAGAGTTTAGTATAGAGCTTCTACTTACGAAGTCGCTAGAGCACTTAGTAGACGTGGTCTTCGTGCTACTCCTTATCCTATAAGTAGATAAGGATGTTATCGAGGTAGACTACGTAGATACTATCGACTAGGCTAGTAAGGGCCTAGTTAATATATAATTAAAAGGTAGTAAGCGCGTTAGCTAGCCCGAAGGGTATTACAAGGTACTCGAAGAGCCTATATCTAGTCTTAAAGGCCGTCTTCTATTCGTCGCCCTCCTTAATACGGAGCTAGTAGTAGGTATCTTTAAGGTCCAACTTAGTAAAGATCCTCGCGTAGCTTAGGCGATCTAGTATCTTACTAATTAAGGGGAGAGAATATTAGTTCTTAATCGTAATCTTATTTAGCCTATAGTAATTAACACATAGGTGTATCCCTCTATCCTTCTTAGGGACGAATAGAATAGGTGCCCTGTAGGGGCTCTTACTAGGCTATATCCATCTCTTCTATAGTGCCCTATTAAGGTACTCCTTTAACGTAGAGAGTTCTTACTAGGATAGGTTGTAGATAGGCATCTAGGGAGGCGTTTTACTATCTTCCAGCTCGATAGCATAGTTATACTCCGAGTGTTATAGTATTACGCTAGCTAGATTAACGTTAAACATGTCCGTAAAGTCCTAATAGGTAGTAGGAATCTACTTGGTTTGGACGGAGGCTACTAGGGTAGTCTAGTAGACCTACTAGAGGAGCCTTTATAGGTCCTCGTAGAGGCTGTAGAGGTCCTTATATCGCTCGTAGAGCGTAATAGCTGCGACCTAAGAGGATTCCCTAATAGGGTCGGCTGTCGTTAGGTTACAATCTCCGCCTCCGAGGCTGTTAAGTAATACTATTACTTCTACTAGTAGGGTCTTTAGTACCTTAGAGGTGTCTAGGAAGGGCCCTATTAGTAGCGGAGGAGTAAGAGGAGCTTTATCGTTATTAGTCTCGTTGTCTAAGGAGCCCTAACCTACGACGTATTACCCTTCTCTAGTCTAGAGAGAGAGCGACCTATTAATAATCGCTAAGACAAGGAGGTGAAGTCTAGCGCTATTATCCGCTACGGCTAGTAGGGACTAGCTAGGTACCTAAGAGGTGCCTTTACATTCCTTATCTTAGGGATACTACTTAAATTTTCCCTTCTAGAAATTAATAAGTAGGTTTGCCTCCTCGAGCTAGTCGTATCTAAGGACGAGGTCATAGCCTATAAAGGTACTAGCCTAGATAGTAAGTTCTACTATCTTAGGGGTACTAGTAGAGTCCTTAATAAGGACCTATAAGGCATAGGCCTTAAAGATAGTTATCTTATTATTATTAAGGAACTTCACCTTTAGTAGTAAGAGGTTAAGAGGTTTGAGGTTAAGTAGCTTTACCTAGTACTAAGAGATTAGGCTAAGCTACGCCCTAGTGTCTACTAGAGCCTTTAAGAGAGCGTAGTAGTAGCTATAGGGTACCTTAGTAGTAACTACTATACGTTTTTCGTAGCCTCTAACTATTAGCCCTAGTTATAGAGAGGTAAGGGACGTAACTAGGGCTTCTTATTTTCCGATTCGGTAGTCTATAACAATTCGGCCTTAGGTGTATCGTGCTAACCTTCGTTAGTATAGTAAGAGTAGTTATGAGATCTGCTACGCAAGGAATTCCTATAGTAGCTTACTTACTATTCTCCTCTACCACCTCTAGAGTCGTTTCTAGGGGCCTTAGAGGTGTCTCCCTAGGGGCTGTTATCCTTCTAGTCGCAACTTCTAGCGTAGTTAGTACCTCCGCGCCTACTACTATAGCTACTACTACCGCTACTACCTAAACTAGATAGAGTCTTAGCTATGTTAGCTATGTCTTCGATATAGTAGGCTTCGTCGAAGAGGTCGTCGACTATCTCGAAGGTAGTAAGCTTATTAAGCTTCGTAATCTCTATCTAAATATATAGGGGAAGCTTAGTATAGTAGAAGTCTACTTAGGCTACCTTATAGGTACTATTAGGGAGGAAGCTATGCTCTAGTAGGCTTTCTATCTTCTTTATATAGACGTAGAACTTTATTACACTCTAGTTTTAGTAATACTAAGCGCCCTAGAAGTTCATAGCGTTCTCTAAGCGCTATGCTATAGGCAGGTAGATAGCGTTCTTTACTAGCTCCTTTAGGTCTTCCTAGAGGAAGGGGGAATTGTTTACCTTAAGGCTCTTTACGTACCTATTAATAGTAGTAGCAATCTCCTAAGGTTTGATCTTAGCTATGGTCTAGATAGAACGACGTGTATTATTATATAGCCTATAATTATAGATAGTAAAGCAGCTTTCGTACTCTCTAACCTAGTCGCTATATACGTTATAGGTTATAGATCCTAACTCTAGAGAGTCTCTTTTAAAGAGTTCCGTGAGAGAGTCTCTCTAGAGCCTTATATAGGCCTAGAAGGTACCTATAGGAGAGTTAAAGCTTACCTCTAACTTAGTTCTCTTCTACTTCTAACCCTAATAGGTAGTAAGGAGTTTCTCTAATATAGTATAGTAGCTCGTATATACTTCGAGAGTACCTAGCTTATTACTAGCGAGCATGTCGCCTAGCTTGGCGTTATACTTATCGAGCGTATAGGTGAGATTAGCAATAGCAGATTCTACTCGCTCTTCTTAGGATAGTAACTTACTTAGTAAGTATCTATCTGGACTAAGTAGCCCTTAAGCACCTCTTAGGCCCCTTAGGAGTCCCTTAGAGATATCTACACCTAGGTTGGTAGGTGTTTCTTTACCTAGGCCCTTATCTCTATCTTACTCTTCCTTAATAAAGCCTTACCCTTAGCTAGCAAGTTAAGTGTCGAGCTCGGCCTAATTGGCGCAATCGTTACGCTCTCTAGCACTAGTAGCTAAACGTTTCGGAGCTATCGTAATAGGTCGGTTCGAGAAGTAATAGAGTTTAAGTAGCTAAGAGGTACTAAGAGAGGACCTTATAGGTACTATGGAACTACTCTAACATACTTAGTATAGCTGTTCTCCTAAAGGATTAAGAGGTAATATACTATAAGAAAGTGTAAATAGGCGTAGCTAATACGAACAAGTAGTGGATTTTAGTATATACGATATTACCTAAGGAGTAAGAGGAAGGAGTAGAAGAGGCTCTCCTTTTAATATATGTAGGTGCTAAGGCCCTACGAGGCACCTCTTCGGTACCTACGTACTACTCTATAGCGCCCTAGTAGGTGCCTTAGGCTTCTATATAAGTAGCTTTCCTTATAGCGTTATATAAACCGAATAGTATAATAACATACTTAAACTATCTATAGCGCGTAGTAAAGGCTATTTTCTATTTATCTCCTATAGCGATCTAGATCTAGTTAAAAGCTACGATTACATCTAACTTAGTAAACTACTTCTTACTACTAATTCGATTTAATGTTTCTTAAAAGAGTAGGATAGGATATCGGCTCTTTACTGTAAGCGCATTAAGTGCTCTATAGTCTACGTATACTCGTAACCTACTACTAGGTTTCCGAATAATAAGGACCAAGGTAGTAGCTAGTAAGGTGCTTCGTTAGATAAAGCCTTTAGCTAGTTGCTTATTAAGCCACTTCTTTACGACTTCGTTTTCCCGTTAGGACATCTAGTATAGCCTCCGATATAGCGGCTGTTAATCGTCTTTTAGTTTAATTTCGTAGTCTACTCTAGGGTAGTAGGGAGGTATAGCCTTAGCGTTCTTACGTAAGAAGGCTTAGTAAAGGTCCTAGAACTCGATAGGTAGTCGTTTTCGAACGTCTTCCTTAAGATCCTTACCTTTTATAAACTTGTCGAAATCGGCTATTAACATAGCTACGGCCGAAGGTAAGGGGTCCGATAGTTCTAGATCTTATATCTACATTATCGAGACTACTACTCTAGCTCTTCGCGCTAGCCTATCGAATACTCTAGCCGACACCTCTCTAATATCGTCGTACGACTCGGACGAGGTTTTGTAGAGGTAGAGCTCCTTAACTTGTACTATTCTCCCTCGCGAGTACGTCTTTACACACTTATTAGAGTTAAAGGTTACCGTTCCGTTACTCTAGTTAATAGTAGGTATGTGTTTCTAATACTAGCTACGACTAAGTACTATATTATATTTAATCTTCGTAACCTAGTAGAGGATTTCCTTATAGTGTTGCCTAATACTAACCTATAGTTAGGCTATATAGGTTATCGGGGCTCCTACTCTACTTCTATCTACTAGGCCTAGGGCCTTTAGTTCGTTTAAAGGTATAAGAGATATATTATTCTTTTACGCGTAGAGGATGTTAACATAGTCTAAGTTAGCGCTATTATTAAGGAAGATTAGTCTATTATTTCCATTTACCGTACTCTTTACTACTACGTATATAGCAATTTTAGGTAGGTCTTACGCTATAGAAGGTGTAGTTACGTTTGTACTATGTAATAATAGTCCTTACTCTTATTTCTTATTAACATCCTTACGGCTACTACTTACTACGCTTAAGTAGTAGCTCCTCCGTTTCCCTACTTTTCTCCGTTCTTAGTAATAGCTAGCGTCTCGGTGCTACTAGCGTTAGAGTTGTTACGTAGAGAGATTAGGTTGTAACTAGGGGCGAACGGCTAGCCCTTATAGTTAAATAGTAGGTAGGTGGTATCGATGTAATAGTAGCCTAAGCCTTCGTATTTCGTATAGAGGCGCTCGGTTCGATAGCGGTTATTAGTAACTTTGTCTAGCGGCTTTAGGTGTTAGTACTAAGCTAGACGCTCCGACTATAGTAACTTATTACTATCGTTTATAGTACGGTTCGTCGCGCCGCTAGTACGTAGGTTGGTATTACTAGTCGGAGCCTTACCCTTCTCCTTCTTCTTCTTATATATCTTATTATATTAGGCGAACCTAGCTTCGATTACGTAGTATTGGTCGATAAGTTCCTAGAGAGTTAAGAAGCGCTCGCCTACTATCTTACTCGAGTATCGTACGTTAAGGCGGCGTTCTAGCATATTGCGCTCTTAGGAGTCCTTCTCCTCCCTCTTTTTAAATACCTTATACGTATGCTTATACTAGGCTACGTAGAACTTAGTAAAGGTTATCTTATCTTAGTAAAGCTTCTCGAGCGCGGAGAACGCCTTGTCGTAAGCATTGCGGTCGCCGAATTGCTCGTACATATTAGTAATTATTTTATCGATAGTCTAGTAGGTTCCTTCCTCGAGGTAAGCTCTAGAAGACACCTAGTTCGAAAGATACTACTAGGCTAGTCTAGAAGTCTATCCTAGGATAACCTTTATAGTAGTATAATATGTCTTAAAAACGGAAACGCTAAGTTTAGTCTTAGTAGCACGGAAGAACTTGTTAAACGATAGACTCTTACTATCTCTACTAAACTTCTCTAGAGACAAGACTTCTTAAGAGCTATCGATTATGCGAATAGTAGTTAGGTCGATACTAGTGTACTCTAACTTAGTAAAAGCTATAGTCTTCTTATGTGTCGTAGTCAGTGCCTTCGGGCGGCTAGCTTAATAGATAGGGGATAGTTCTCCTTGCTCGCGCTACTCGAGTAATAAAGACGAGGTAGATCGTAGCTTTAGCTACTCGCGTTCTACCTTACGTCCTCGTTCTTCGAGCGTCGCCTCTAGCAACTTGACCTTATTCTTAGCCTCTTCTACTACCTTCTTAGCCTCTTCTACTTCTTTCGAATATTGCTCTACGCGTTCCTTGTATATGTCCTTCTTCTTAATAGCTTGGTCTCCTTCTAGGGCTTGTTATGTGCCTTGCTCTTTTAGATGCGCTACTTCGGCCTTATAGGCTTCCTTCTTTTCCATATTAAGCTAGTTTACGAGTTCGAGATTATAGGCGTAATCGATCAAATTGCCCTAGTTCTTATAGAGCTTACGAAGGATATAGTATGCTTTAGCTAAATATTATATAACGAAGGATCGGAACTATTCGACATCGAGATCTATAAGATCCTTAAAGAGAATACGAGTAGTAGATAGGGCGCTGTCTAGTACTTCGGTGGCCTACGAGTTAGTTTCGTCCTAGTCGATCGCGACCTCGCGGCCTTCTTCGTTCTCGTTAATATCGTCGATAAACACGAACTCTCCGAAGTTAAGACAGGTAGGGAGTGCGTTATCGATAAAGGCTTATACCTCTTACGGAGTGTTATTAGTAGGTTCGGGGAACTTCTACGACAGGTCCTACTTACGCTACGAGAAAGTCGCGTCCTCGTCGAGCGTAATAGTCGTTACCTATGATTTAGTAGTACCTTGCTAAGACTAAAAGAGAGAGCGACGAGAAGCGCGCTACGTAGAGTCGCGGCGAGATTCGCCTAGCTAGCGTACTATGTTAAGGGCGCGAAGATCGGAGATACTATTAAGAGGCTAATACTTACTGTTCGACCTACTATCTTAAGGCTATACTTATTAGTAGTCTTCTACTAGCGCTACTCGGAGCGCGTTTATCGGTACGCTATGTACTACGTAAGTCGGTACGCCTACGTAGAGGCAAGAGATTTAGAGAGGACAACCTAATGTCACAAGTTAGAGCTTAGTAAGGCGTTAAGTAAGTACTCGGTTTGTAATTTAAGAGGTTGTCGAAGAACTAAACTAAAGATCGGACGAAGGCGTGTTCTTAAGTATAGTTAGCTAGCGCTAAGCTAGCGGGCTAGGCTGCTCCGTACTGCCTAAGGCACTAAGACCTAAGGAAGCAGCTAGGGCCGTAACACTATAGTTCGACTATAAGATAGTAAGAAAGGTAGGTATTAAAGTAGTAAAGACGCTATATAGTAAGCTACGAGTAAGTAAGCTAAGTAGTAGCGCTACGTTCTAAGGAGAGAAGTATACTTATATTAGAAACTTAGTAAAAAGAATAAGTGTAACTAGATTTAAAGAGAAGTCGTAGGAAGAACTACTTTCTATATATAGAGAAGAAGAGAAGACTAATAATAACGACTCCCTTAGTAATAACATTTCCCTAGTAGATAATAAAAGCAATTAGAATATCGATCCTACTCTATTACTCTATAATATTAGTTTAGGCGCTATATTTAGAGAAGAGGCTTATAAGGACGAGCTACCTAACGACCTTAATATAGAGTAAGTAAACTTAATACTTTCTCCTAAGGAATAAGAGTTATTTAATAGTATTAAGTAGTATTATCTAGTACTACTATAAGACTAAGTATACGAAACGACTATACTTACGTAATAATATCTTAATAGACCTTAAGGTAATTAGCCTCTTATACTCTATAGTACGGAACTTGTCGACTTTCTTACTATATATAACGAGTTTAAGAAACTCTATAAGGAAAAGGAAGCTAATTCTTCGTACAAAGTATCTACTAACTAGCTTTTATCGAAGCATTTACCTATATAGAAAGTTTTCTATTATCTATAGGTAGAAAGATATTCGAAGAAATCTATAAGTATATAATATTTTATGCTAACTTATAGGCCTTATAATATTATAGGAACTAAGCTTATAGTACGATTCTAGAAGTAGTTTAATATAGTATAATATCTTAGTACTAGCGAAATAGAGAAGATATTAAAGTATATGCCTTAGTATATACTTCTTAATAGCCTTATACTTCTAGGAGCTACGACTATACTAGATATAATATAAGCGAAAGTATAGAGTATAGGTAAGGTAGTTTAGAGTAGTAGCTATAAGCCTCTTATCTACTATTCTAAAGCTAAGTTGTTTCTCGTCGACCTTTACTCTATACTATTCTTTAGCCTCTTCTACTTTAGACTACCTATGTTTTATACTAATTATACTAAGGTTATATAGCTCGTAATAGCTAAGACTCTTCGAGATTACTCTTTACGCTATAACTAGTAGGGTCGTAAGTTTCCGCTAGCTATAAAGTAAGATATCGAGTAGGTACTATAGAGAGATAGTAACTCTCTATTAATCGCTATAGGTCCTAAGGTATAGATATATCAATCTAATTAGTATATACTAGAGCTAAGAGAAGAATACAACTCTAAGTTCTAGTATAATAAGCTACGCGTAGATAGTAAGTAGTATTAAATTGTCTACTAATAGAGTTCCGAGCTCGTTATATACCTAGTACGAGAGTATCTACTTATTATCGTAGACATAGAGTATATATAGTTACGATTAGTTTACGAGTTAGTATTAGTAACTATAGTAGCTTTAACAATTAAACTACTCTTAACTACCTTAGTCTATCTATATAATAGGAAGTTTATTATAAAATGCCTCTATCCTAGATACTAGAAGTAGGTAAGGAGCTATAGCAATATAGGATTAGCGAGATTAACTATATACTACTACCTAGTACTAAGCCATAGTCGCTCCTTATAGCAAGTTGCTAATATCGTTAAGTATAGAATATAATCTAACGAAGTATTAGCTAGAGAATATGATTTTACTTTACTAAGTATATAGTACCTATAATGCCCGAAGAAGATAAGTTTTAACTTATAATACGCCTCGTAGAAAGCCTTAACTACTTTCTTTACCTACCTCTAGAAGGAGTATAAGAGATAGACTAGAGCTAATACTAATACCAAAGCTATAAAATAGTACGATACCTTCGTCGCCTCTCTAGAATAAGACTTATATAGTATCGTAGTAAGGCGAGTAAGGCTACGAACGTATATAACAATACGGAGTAAGAGAAAGTATAGATATATTTAACGGTATGTACTATACTATCTTATCGAGTATTATATCGTACTAGCTAGACGAGAGAGAGTAGATAATAATTACTATGTATTTAAAGGAGTATCTTATAAGAAGAGGTCGACTCTATATATAATATAGATCTTAGTTTTATATAAAGAGATAACATCCGCTAGATATTCGATATATATACATTATAATAACTATTTAGTACGCTTCTTATAATAATTAGGCTTTTAGTAAGAGACTATAAGCTCGTTAAAGCTTACTCTTAGTCGTAATAAATATACCACACCTCCTATCTATGTCTAGCTCCTAATTAATTAGCTATATCTTTCGTTATTACTTTCTTCTTTACTACTCTCGACCGCTTCTACTTAGTAGCCTTATACTCTACCTCGATCTCTCGTACCTACTTCTTATCGTACTAATATCTTAACTCTTACTCGTCTTCCGCGCTCTTAACCTAATAGTTATCCTTACTAACTAGTAGTATAACTCGTACGTATCCCTAGGCCTAGAGTCTTATAGCCTTATTAGCCTAAAGCCTCTTATATGCTTCGACAAAGTTATCTATAGCTAGTAGTACTATAATAGATAGGTAAGGATTCGTCTAGGCTATAGCCTCGGTTAGACGATTAGTAAAGAGATAAGTAGAGAAGGTAGCTAACACTTAAAGGATAGGATTAGCTATTTCCTTACAAAGTAGTATATTAGTCTCGACGTAAGTAAGTAAGTTAAGAGTAGATAGGGAGAGCATCGAGACAATATTATCTAAGAATTCGTAGTTACTCTTAGGCTTACTAGGTAGCTATAGCGTGTTCTATATAGCTACTATAGCCTTACTAATAGTACTATTTAGAGGAGCGTAAGAGCTATAAGGCTATATAGTATAGTTAGCAACTTAAGTAGCTAAGACGTATTTACATCCGAGTAGTAACTTATATAGAGTTTTTAGTATCTCTTATACTAATACTATTTCTCGCTCTTCTAGCCTTTCTAGCTAAGCGATAGGTCGTACTAGATATAGTCTTCCGATAAGGCTACTATACCTTTATTCTAGGTATACTCTCTATTACGTATAACTCTTTCGTAGAGGTAAAGCTATTACTATACGAGACGAGCTCGCGAGCTTTATTTCTACTTAGTCTATATATTAAATTTATATCGAAATATGCGCTTAAAGCTATATCGCGTAAACGGATAGTTAGAGAGAGTATATAGAAGCGATCGAGATTTAGAGAGAGTATCGCGCTATCTATTAGCTTCGAAGGTATATAAGGAAGACTACTATATCTATTAGGTAGTGTCTTTTTCTTATAAGTATCTAGGCTAAGGATGTACTTATCCTATATAAATCGAGGTTAGAGAGATATTAAGAGTAGTAATTAACTTCGAGATTGTATTAAAGTAGCTAGATTGTTTTTAGAGACAAGTCGCTTAGTTTCGGAACGAAAAAGTTGTGCTCTAGGCTCGAATATATCGTTAGCTTATAAGTAGGGCTTGTCTTTAGATAGGAGATCAATAGGGTTGTTTACTATACTAGGCTTAGATATCTTGTCTAGCAAATAAGAGAGCTATTACGAACGATTAAGATAGTTAAGAGATGTACGCGTAGTCTTAACTCTCTAGTATTAACCGTTTTACTAGGTATGTTCGTTAGTTAGAAGGCGCTATACGTACTACTTATAGTCAAACTCCTAACTAGTATAAGCTTGTCTTTAACCTTAAGTAGACTACGTGTTACAAACCTTTTCTTCTTTCGTTTTCTTTTTTTTTTGTTTACGATAAGCATTTAAAAGGTGGCCTTTATTACTCTTTATACTAATTAGTATGTATTATACTTCTAGGTATACTAGCTAAGACCTAATACAAAGTTTCTAAGCTAGCGATAAAAAGACGAAGGGTCTCTATTTCGAGCCCTGTCTTAGTATATTACAAGCTATAGCTCTCGAGTCGGCTGCCCTACTAAGTAGAAGACCTTAAGTAGGCTATCGAACTCTAATCTCTCGAACTTTAGAGCTAGTACGTACGCTTATATAAGCTCTATACTATCCGTAATATAGATAATTCGCCTCTAAGTATTATCCCTATAGTCGTTCGAGTATTTAAACCATAGGTACGCTTTCTCTTCGTTAAGACTACTCTACTAGTCTTCGATCGCGGCCTAGACTTTAGTAAGCTTAAGCTCTTAGATATTATCTATACCTTATAAATGCTACTTGTCTTCTAGAAGCTTATCTACGAAGTAGTAAAAAGGAAAACGTAAAGGAATAGGTAGGTGCTAGTCTTCTTTCTTGTCCTCTATACTCTTACTATTATCGCGTAACTTAAACTTAAACACGATTATTTATATCTTTATATTAATCGTAGTATTATCTAGTAAAGGAGGGGCCGCCTTCTTCGGACTCTTACGAGGTTTCTTATACTAGGCGGACTATACCTTATACTTCTTACTAGTAAGATCGATAACTAGAGGATCCCTATCCTTCTTATTCTTAGTAGCTATAACCTCTTCTAGAGTTAAGGTTAATAGTAACGAGGACTTCTTAGTCTTTCTCTTCCTTAGTATTAGGTAAAGCTATTATAGCTCCTTATCCTCCTAGTATAGCGTAGCGCCACTTGCTTTATAAATCCTAAAGTGCTTCTATAATACTAAATTAATAAGGATATACTCGTATAACTTAGTAGGCACTATAGCAATTTTTGCTAGCTTATCTATAATTAAATTAGTAATACTACTAATAATAACGATAATAGATAGCTTACCTAGATTCGCCTAGTTAGTATTAAAGAGCTTATTACTAATCTAGTATTTATCTCTAGTAGTAGGTTCCTAACGACCGAAAATTTTATATAACTCGAGATGCTTTATAGTTTCTTCTATAAAATCTTCTATAGAAAGTAAGGCGTCTATTTAGGTCTAGTACTCGTACTAAGGAAGGTTATTATCTAGCTTAGAGAGTACTCTATCGAGATCGGTACGACTAAATTAGCGAAAAATCCTATATCTATCGAGTATACGAGGCTTACGAATTCCTCTCTAGGTAAGAACACGTACGTAGTATAACTCGCGCCTATTAAGGTTAAGGCGCTATACTATCTTACGCTAGGTCTAGAAACGACTCTTACTCTCGAACTTCTATAGGTCTATATTATGTCTTTATATATCTAGTAGAGGTATAATAGGCTAGTTAGCCTACACGTAAAGAGCATTAGCGTCGACCTAATATTCTAGTTCGACCTCTACGCTAGGGCTACGACCTAGTATGTTAAAGTCTATAGATAGTAAGGTATATAGAAGTAGTATAAGATAACGTAGTTAGAGCTATAAGGATTAGGTAGTATAGAAATAGGGAAATCGTTTAAAATATCCCTCGAGTATATACGTAGTTAATAGCTTACATAAGAATTATACGTATCTCTTCCTTTAGGCGTATTTTACGTACTAGCGCCTTATACGATTTCTTTACTTCGTAAAGCTACTACATTTCTTTATATAATTTATATAAACTTTGGAATTAGTCTAGGCTTTAAGTACGACAAGAAAATCATTTTAAGTAAGTTTAATGTCTTCGACCTAGTCTTCCTTAGAGCTACTAGCTTAATAGTTAGTATTAGCTCTAGAACCTATTATAAGCTAGCTTTTAGTAGGCTACTTTACGTTAAGGTCTACGACTAGGGTCTAGAGATTATTTCTAAACTTAAGGAGGACGTAGTAGTACTAGGCAACCTAGATACTATACTTACTCTAGAGATAGAGAGATAGTACTACCTTATAGAGCGTACTAGAGATCGCGCTACCTTTGTCTACGACATAGGCGGAAAGGCTTATTATACTTTTAAGAAGTAGGTAGTAATTAATAGTATATAGAGAATAATAAACATAAGTACTACCTCTTCCTCTAGGATTCTATTATCTAACTAATACGCTATAGGTTAAGAGTATTACTAGTCTACTAAACGAAGTCTATAAGATTATTCTCTACTAGGTCTACGACCCTTTCGCTAACGTCGATAAGGAAAGATAGAACCTAGACGCTATAATATATATCTAGGCTAATCTACTTATACGCGCCTATATACTACTAGAGATCTAGTGCTATAGTATCTACTTTACGTTCCTATTCTCTCTTATAGCTAGACCTAGTTAGAATTTTGAGATATATATAGGTAGCAATATACCTTTTAGATTAATTAGTACTAAGAGTCGCGAGGTCCGCGAGACCCTATACGATCTTCTTATAGCCTAAGAACTTTATCTACTACTTCCTCTCTAGACTATTACTCTTAGGATCTATAAGTTAAAGGAGTAGAGCTACTACGTACTTACGTATTTAGTTATAGTAGGATATTACGGAGTCGTTATAACTAATACTACTATAGCGAACTTTAAGGCTAGCTATACTACTACGTACTTTAAAGGCCTAGTCGATAGCAACCTAGTAGCAATGTTCTAAGAGTAGTCCTATAGTATTATAATACTATATATTAACCTTAACTATCTTAGCTACCTTCCCCTTACTATTACTAGTAAGGATTAGTAGTAAGTTACTAAAGACTTAATCGACCTCTTTAAAGCTCTAATCGACTTTAGTATTCTCCTTAAGTACTAGAAGCCGAATTTAGCTAGGGAGTAGTACTAGTCGTTCGGAATAGACATTATCTACCTAAAGACGTAGGAGTTCTTAGTTAGTAAGCTAGCTCTACTAAACCTTGCCGTACCTAGTTATACGAGACTTACGGAGTTCTTTATATATAATAATAGCTTTAACTTTAACGACTTCGAAGCTTAGAAGATTACTAAGATTAGTAGCTACTAGTAAGGTAGATAGAAGTAGGATATATAGATAGTATATAGGAGACGAGACACTATTATACGAAAAGTCCGTAATCTTAAGATACGACTATATATCTAGTAGTATAAACATACTTAACTAAGGCTTCTCCTATACCTATACGACTAGAAAGAGAGTAATATAAAAATACTAATTAAGACTCCTTCTATACTTTCTATATTTAGTATAGCTTTATATATGTCTACCTAACTCTAGTCGATTATATATAAAGTCTTTTCTATAAACAACCTCTCTATCGTTACTATTTACTAGCTATAATCTAATAGTACATCCTAACTTCTTATTATAGTAGTAAGTACTTTATCGTCTTACTATTCTAAATAAATGCTAACTCTATAACGTAGCGCTATAGCTAGAAGACGATATATAGCGAGAACTATAACATAATAGTAATACTACTAGGCTCGTAGGTATCCTCCTTCTTATCTACTCTAACTCTACCTTCTATTACTAATATTTTTCTCTATACTATTACTCTAGCTACTATAAACGCGAATTTATAGGGAAATGTTCTCGCTAGTAGCGTAGGTAACGTAGGTTTCTAATGTAAATAACATAGTCTAACTCTTACTCCTTAATATAGTAGGCTCTAGTATAGTTACTACTAACATTTTTAATGTTATTCTAGCCGATTATAAAGTATAGTGTCTTCCTTAGAATGTTATATCGAAAGGGCTACTAATTTGTATTTAATAGGCTACGATAGTACCGCCTAGCTCTATTTCTACTCTAATCTCTACTAAGGCTATAGGAAATTATGTTCGAGTACCTAAGGAGAATCTTATTTCTTTTTCTAGTCCCTACCTCTAGACCCTAGCGACTCTATCTAGCTATAAGAAACGCGCTACGAGAAAATAGGAGAATAAAGAGCTAGCTACTACGGAACACTATTAGAAATGTTATAGCCCTACTATAAAAAGATAGATAGATTACAAAAAGGTAGGGTAAGAGATCTACGTAGTAGTACTCGAGTCGCTATACTACCTACTAGTAACGAGCCTAGCTTATTAGAGATTAATAGCTATTATACTAAGAAACGCGAATAATACATACGATTTAGTAAGAAACTAAATAAGTAGTACTAGAACTCGGACGATGAAGTCCTAGCTAGCTAGTTTAAAGAAGATAGTAGAAAACTTAGAGCTCTTACAAAGAATTAAAGGCTCTAACGATAAATTAGAAGGCTTTAATTCTCGTCGTAGTAGGCGGGCTCCGAAGCCTTCTTAGAGACTCTAATTTTCGCTAGAGGAACATAAAAAGCTTAGGGTAGCCTTTATAGAGCAAGTTAGCGATAGAACTAGGTAATAGAGTAGGTTGCTAATAGAATAGAGAAGTAAGGTAGTATTAATAGTAGGAAGTCGGCTTAACGTTTAGCTAGTATACCTCTATATAGTAATAACACCGATAATAACACGTCTATCGACTCGCCTTAAATCTATCTTATTTCTATCTCTAATTAACCTCGTAGTAGTAAATGTCGCCTCTATAAACGCGAACGAACGTCCTTAGAGGCGCGTAAATGTACCGAACGCCCTTATACTAAATGCCCTTATACCGAACGCTCTTATACCGAACTCGAACGCGCTCTTACTATACTTATCGACTAAGGTACGCGCCTTAAACAACATGTACGGTGTCCTACATAGATAGGGCAAGATCTAAAGCTAATGCCTTCCTAGCTATTACCAAAGTAAATAGCCTAGTATTAGTAATCTAATTATTAGCTTACTACTAGTAGCGCGAGGCATTTTAAGACCGAAGTTACTAAGTAAGACAGAATCACACATTATATATTAGCTATTCGAAAATAACTATTAGCCTATAATAGAACTAACCTACGCGAAACGCCGAAGCAATCGCGAAGGAGCTTCTTTTACTAGAGTATAGGAAGCTACCTAAATAGTAAAAAAGAACTCTCGACGAACATTTGAAGATAGGCCGTAATAACCGAAAACTAATAGTAACCTCCTCTTAGAGAGTAAGTTCGAACGTATCGACTTATACTACTCTTATTACTAAGCTCTTAGAAGGACTAGTGCGATTAAACGCTACCGAGCTTTATACTAATACTAAGGAGAGTAAGTAAGAGCAAGTAAAACTAAGGTATAAGAGAGACGGCCTAGGTAAGAAGGGATTAGGGAACCTAAGAGCTAATCTCCTCGGGCGTAGTATAAGCTCTATTCTCTATTAGAATGCTACTAACCTTCTAGATAGTAGGGATAGTGTTTTCGCCTAATAGGCCGTAAAACAATCTAAACCTACGCTAAAGCGTCTTTATACTAAAGTAGATAGATATCGACAACATACTAGAGTCTTATCGAATCTAGTATACACCGAAGCTAGTCCTACGCTAGTACCTACTAATATCGGAAACACTACTCTACTAATTACTAACCGATAGCTATGTCACTAAAGAAGAGCCCTTCGCCGATACTTTATAGTGCGACTTAACTTATTAAAGAGGATTCTACGCTACATCGCTATAGTTAAAGTCACTCGGTCGGCTACTTATTAAAGAGACTATCTACTACTAAGTCGTACGTTAGAGCTATAATGTCGAATCGAAGGTGCTCTTAGATTGGTCTAGGTGTATTAAGTTAAGTTATATATGCCTTACTCGAGTAGGCTAACGGAAGCCCTTAGACGATCGGCGTAGTAATAAAGCGTAGCCTCTCGTAGACGATCGGCGTAGTAGTAAAGCATAGCCTCTTATAAACCCTTAGCCCTTAGACTAATAACGACTAGAACTATAGCTTAGTATCTACTATCGCGACAACTACCTCTATTAGGGCGAACGATAGAGACAGCTATCTAAGGGTTACTATAGAACAAACTACTTACTAAACGAAGGGTTCCGTACTACCGAAGAGTAGTTAGCTAGTTGCCTAGACCAAACCACGAGCCGTAGTTATTAGTATTAGTAGTAAAGAAGATTAAGAAAAGGAAGAGAATCGGAGAGGAAGCAAAATATTTATGTTCCTCTAAAAGAGTAGATACTATAACGTAATAGAGGTAAGGTGTAGTAAGATAAAGTAAGAGTAAGGATAAGAGTAAGAAGTAATAGAGTAAAGCAATAATAGTAGGTAGACAATGCTAAACAGTAGTATCTCTTACTAATTAGCGCCTAACTTTAGACAATATCGCTACTTTACTTAGTAGTAGTAGGATATAACGCAATATTGTAAACGACTAGACCGCCTAGCGACATACCTAGCTTTACTAGCAATATACCTAGCTTTAGGGTCTACGGACTACCTAATAACCGAAGAGCCGCCTAGGCTCTCGAGATGTATTTCTTAGTGTCGAGAATAACTAAGAGGCCGCCTAGGCCCTCGAGGTGCATTTCTTAGTGTCGAGAATAACTAAGGGGCCGCCTAGGCCTTCGAGGTGTATTTCTTAGTGTCGAGAACAACTAAGAGGCCGCCTAGGCCTTCGAGGTACATTTCTTAGTATCAAGGATAACTAAGGGGCTACTCGGGCCTTTAACTACTAGGAAGTATAGCCTACCTTACCTACCTCTACGTAGATTCGTACGTCGTCTTATTTAATTACCTATACTTACTAATTCTACCTACTCGTCTATAACTACATCCGAGTTACTTAGTAACATACTTAGCTTTAGGGTCTATATAGACTACTAGGCGATATACTTAGCTTTAGGGTCTACGGACTACTAGGCCTACGTCGAGAACAATCGAATTACTTAAGGACATACTTAGCTTTAGGGTCTACGTAGACCACTTAGCGATATACTCGAGTATATAAAAGTCTTAGTAGTGTTACGATACTTACTATATCGGGACTAGATAGATAAGTAACTTAGTATAGGAGGGCGATTTAGTAGAGGCCGACTAGGTAGCTATACTACGTATACGCGTATAGGTATCGTAGTGCCTTTTTACGTAAGCTATAGCTACTACGATTACTACTAGTAGTCGCCGCCCTATGATCTAACTAGTTGTTCTAGAATAACGCGCGTGTTATAGCAAATATACTACGACGTTCGAGTAGCTCTAAATAAGGTTAATATACGCGCTTAAGTTAAGGATTAGAACGACGAAGAAGGCGTAGGAGATTAGTTGCTCGTATCTAACTTAGGAGCTAGTTATTCGGAGGCTCCTTAGTTTAGGGAGAGATCTAGTCGTAGTATAGCTAGTCTACGTATATAGAAACGGTCTCTATACTATCCTAAGAAAGGTCGATAACTTGCTAACTACTCTCCTTACATTCTTTCGCTTTTACGGTAGCCTAGAAGAGCCCTAAACTCTCGACTCGACTGTACTAATATTAGCACCGACTCTATACTTAAAGGTCTTACTAGTAAACCTCTTCCTCTTAAATACTCGACCGGCTTTGCTATTTACCCTTTTACTGCTATAAGTAAGTACATAACTAGCGGAAAAAATCCCCTAATAGAGGCGATAAGTTAGTATAATAAGAACATACTAGCTTAAGCGAAAAGAAAGAGAAAAATCGATTAAAGTTACTAGGACATATAAAATTCACTATAGTAAAAGCTAAGTAATATATAGAACGACTTAAGTGTAGGGAAAATATAGTAGAAAGTAGTAAGGTAAAGACCTCGGGATACGCGAGGATAGTAGATAGTAAAGACTATAATAAGTATAGCTAAGAATAGGTAAAACTAATAGTAGGCAAAAGTAGTAAGTAACAAACGAGATAAGGCTAATAAGAGTATAGGTTAAATATATCGTAGGACTAGATTAGTTAAACTAACTATAAGAAAACGAAAACTTAAGTAAGACAAAACTTAAATGGAAACGACTCTAAGTAAGAGAAAACCTAAGTAAGAACTAGTTTAAGCGAAAAGCTACCTAAGTAAGAGAGACCCCGAGTAAGAACTAGCTTAAGTAAGAACGAGTTTAAGTAAAGAGCGATTTAAGTAAGAAGCGACTTAAGTAAGAAGCGACTTAAGTAAGAAGCGACTTAAGTAAGAAGCGACTTAAGTAAGAAGTAACTTAAGTAAGAAGCGACTTAAGTTAAAACGAGTATAAGTAAGGAACGAGTTAAGTAAGAAGTAAATCGAGTAAGAAGTAAATCGAGTAAGAAGCAAGTTAAGTAAGAAGTAAGTCGAGTAAGGAGTAAGTCGAGTAAGAAGCAAATCGAGTAAGGAACAAATTAAGTAAGGATAAGTATAAGTAGAGCTATACTTAAATAATAGTAAAATAGAACGAAGTTATATATCGGTAAAAGTTGTAACGACCTATATAAAACTTTAGCGTAATTACGTATTACTAATCTTTTATAGCTCTAATGCTTTACATAACTTATTTTAACTCTTATAAGAGTTTTATAACACTTAAACGTTACATAACTAATACTTTATAGTATCGTTACCGAGTATTATACATTTTTCAAATTACTAATTGTCCTTACTATTGTTACTTTGCATTACTTGTCTAGTACGTTAGTAATAGTTTAAAACACTAATTTTTTCCACTACTAGCATTTTCTATTAGTAGTACAAATCATTACTAATGCTTCTTATTAGTTATTATTTACCTTAGTAGTTCTTTATACTACTAATACTTTTTATTAGTTATTGTTTACCTTAGTAGTTCTTTATACTACTAATACTTTTTATTAGTAATTATTTACCTTAGTAGTTCTTTGCATTACTAATGCTTTTTATTAGTAATTGTTTACCTTAGTAGTTCTTTATATTACTAATGTCTTAAACCATTAATATTAAAAACTAGTGGTTATTTACACTACTAATACCTTATATTAGTAGTACGAAATTTTAGTAATCTTATATATTAGTGCTATAAGACATTAGTAGTTCTACGTACTAGTAGTTCTATGTACTAGTAGTTCTACGTACTAGTAGTTCTACGTACTACTAGTTTTTAACATTAATAGTGTCTTATATTACTAATACTATGCTTTAGTAAATTTTGTCCCTAGTGACTTTTTACGTTCCTAATACTATACATTAGGGATTGTTTATATTAATTCTTTTTTGTATTATTAATGTTTAACATTAGTAGGGGTAAATATTATTAAAATTTTCCATTACTAATAGCTTACATTACTAATATTTTAAATAGCTAATGTTATATATTAATTCTTTTTAATAGTAGTAATGTTCTACGTTAGTTGTTTTTAATATTAGTAATGTTTTACATTACTGATTTTTTCAATCCCTAATTGTTCGTCTAAGTAAATCTTCACTGTACTAATTTCTTACATTCCTCGTTTTTCACGTTACTATTTGTTTCCTATTACTAATTACACACGCAGTTATTTTGCATATTACTAATTAAAACCGTTACTTATAGTCAAGATACTTAGTTTTATATATTACTAAATTTTGCTTTCTATAATAGTATATATTACTAGTATCGAAAGTCGCTAATCACGCTTATTACTAATTGCTATCTATATTTATTGCTAATCTCACTAATTTTAGCTTTTATAGACGTTAACTATCAAAATTTCCTTCCTTTGTTATAATTTAACATTACTAATATATAATAGAACTAGAGTTTTGTTTTATTAAATCGTGCCTTTACTAACGTGAAATTATAGTTAGGCCTACGTCTAGTTTTATTTGACTTGACTAAAATTCAAATCTAGTAACATTTAACTTTACTAATTACATCCTAAACTAATGATCAAACTATATGATTTTTCTCGCTAGTAATAGCAACCTTAGCTAATAGTACCTAGTATTATAAGCATTCCTAAGTAAAACTACTTAATAATTAATTTTTCTGTTCGTAGTTTGTTTCGTTAGTCTTATTTACTATTTGTTAAGTATATTACTAATTAAATTATATGTTACTAACGATACATAGCTTCGATACTATAATGCTTTAAAGCTATACTACTTCGACGCTAGACTAGATCCGCTTACGTTAAGAATACGTAAGTATTTAATTAAGCGAGTGTTAGTGTAGTAGTATACTCTAATAATATTACGCTATTTCCACGTAGTTTAGTAATCGTACTATTTACTACTTCTTATTTAGCCTAGCTTTAGCGTAGATCGAGCCTTACTCTAGTATTACTACTACGAAGGGAAGTAATAATATAGATTAGCGCGAAGAAGGTAAGGTATATAGATAGTATTAATCTAAACGTAGATCGAATGCTAACGGACCTAGTCGTTTCGTCTAATAGGATAGACGAAGCTATAAGTTGTCTCTATACTAATAAGTCTATATTAATCCTTTACGCCGTAGCCTTTACTAAGGTCGACGCTAATATTAAAGAGGCGTATACTTAAGGAGTATAGTTAAACGATATCTAGAGGAAGAATGTAGTTAATATTAACGCTAAATCATTTTTATAGCCTCTAAGCTATTAACTATAGACCTTCTAAGACTATATATAACTAGTACTTAGATAATATACGAGTAAGATCACGAGATAGCCTATCTTATATAATACTTTATAGATATACTCGGCCCTTAGTACCTTTATATAGATCTTACTACCCTATAACTAGTAGGCTAAAATGGAATTAATAGACGCTTTCGCCTTAAACAAATAGTAATTAATTATAGTCCTTATTATAGAGTCGAGCATCTAAAGGGTAGGCTAGAGAACAAGTCGGGTAAGAAGAGCTATACTAATATAGTTAAGAAGTACTTAGGTAGGTACGAGATTACGCGTCCCTATCTAGCGCTAGGTTAAGCGATAAGGTAGAGCTTCCGCTAAAGGGCTAGAGAGCTAGATATTAGGTCTACGAGATCGTAGTAATGGTCTTCTTCTAGTCTAGCGAGTCTAGTACGCGTAGTAACGTTAATTACATAGCTCGAGGATAGACTAAAAGCTATCTTAGCTATAAGTAAGAGTAACGATACTAGATAGGTTAGCATAAAAAAGCTCTAAGAAGGAGAATTGCGACGTAGAAGAGACCTAATAGCTACTACTAAGTAGTAGGCCTAATAGTAATAATAGTAACGCTACGATATAAACCTAACTAGCTTCTTCTAGTAATCTCTTACTCCCTCTAACCTAGCTATAAGCTAGTCTAGATAGCGCTAACGTTCTACCTTACTATAACTAAAACGAGAGAGGTTAGTTACTCTATAGTAGTATTAGCATCGTATCGCTCTAGTATACTAGTATATATACCCTTCGAGTTCCGCTAAAACAGCTAAAGTAGGGTAATAATAGATAAGTACGAAAACTCCTTTATTAGTACATAGCTCTCGAGTAGTAGAGTTACTATCTTAGTAGGTAGATCCTTTTCTTTTGTCGATATATAAGCCGATCGAATCTAGTAAAGATTTAGCTATTACGTAGTAAGGCTAGTTTAACTAAGGTAGTACGATATACTCTCCGAAGGGTAGAGTACTAGAGTAGGACTTAGAGCCTTTTACGAATAGATTTAAGATAAGTATATATCTTCTTTACTTAGTATCCTAAAGTAGAAGTATTCTTACTATAGTAAATAACGAAGGATTACTATACTTAATTAAGTTGTTCTATAGGGCTAGACGTGTTTATAGCTCCGGACGAGTACGCTCTACTAGGTATGCGTACATTATTAGTTGGTCCTTCCTTTAATACTAACTACACTTACTCCGGCTTATAAAAGTATTATCTATACTCTAAATCGTCGGCTTAAACCATTTTTACGCTATGCCATAGATTCTTATATAATTGTTATAATAATATAGTCCTAGGACACTAGTAACCTACGCGATAATAACTATTATAATCTCGAGCGTAAAGTAGTACAAGATTTTCACGTTTCTACTACTTTTTCGCTAAAAAGGAAGGCGGACATCGAGTAGACTCTATAGCCTTTATAGCGAAATAATATTTAACGTAAAACTCGAATTTATAAAGACGCCTTTAGAAAGGGTGTAGACTTAAGTTATAGTACTACCTAGTAGGCTACAAAACTTCGTATACTTAACTCCTATTTCGTATACTAGGATTTCACGTATGGAAAGTAACCTTCGCACCTAAATTAGTTAGTTACTAAAGAGTCTGCCTTACTTACTTCGATCTAACTATATATATCTTTATAGCAACCGAAATAGAATTCCTATAGAAAAAGCTATCTAGATCTTACTACGAGCGAAGGCGTACTACTATAAGGCGAAGAACGTACTAATAACGAAGAAATCTTTAATAGGTTTCTTAGTATATCTCCTCGAAATACTACGAACGAAGTATAGCTAGCTTCCCTATAATCGTACGAGCTATAATAGCTTTAGAAGCACATTATCGGAGCTTATATACTAAGGGCTTATCCGCTACTAGGGACAAATAGACCTACTATTGCTACCTTTCTAGGCTGCTATAATTGTCACTCGACAATACGTACGAGACGTTCTCTACGATAGTATAAAGTAGCCCGATTGCTTCGTTGTCGAGCTTCTTATCTTCGCCTTTTCTTCTTATATAGGGTCTTGCCTACGAGTACTAGCATTTCTACGGAAAGAATATATAGTACTAGACGAAGCTACGCTATATATAAAAGATATAAGAGTCTAGTTAGAGGGTAGAAGGAAGCTAGAAAACGTAAGAATAGAATAGATTAATTAGTTCGACTACTACGTCTAAGAGGAGAGAAGCGTATATTACTATAGGATTAGGCTATATAAGCGACTAGAGTACTCGTAGATATGCCTAATTAATATCTTCTTTATATTCTTATTACGGACTAGTTAAGTACTCTACTAACTAGCCTAGCGTCTATATAAGACTATATCTAAGCTTCTTAAAATAATAGATATAAGAAGGGATAAGACGTTATAGTACATCCGACTAGACGCATTTCTAATACTAGCGCTACCTTTAACTAAGATTCGATAGCTTTAATATACGTATAGACCTATAGAGACTCGCTAGATTACCTAAGCTATTATAGATATTTATAGGATCGGAGGAGCTCTTACTACATTTTCTAGGACTATAGGTTCTATACCCTATAGAGGGCTAGTAAGAGACTACTTAAAGATACTAGAGTACTTATAGGGCACGACTACTATGCATTCTAGAGCGTTTAGGTATAACGAGAAGGTAATCGTAAAAGAGGTAATAGATAATTACGTAAACGCGGCGACGTATATAATTAGATAGTACTAGGAGGAGGCTATTTAACGATAGTAGAGTAAGATAAGCGCCTAAGACGCACCTAAGGACTCTTTTATACTTACTACTCCTACTAATATTATAATTACAAAGCTTCTTACAAACGAACCCTTTACTACTTACGAGAAAATCTTCTTATCTAAGGCAAAGAAGATAATTAAAAAGTCCTACCTTTCGAGTAATAACTCTAGACTATAGTTCGACTATAAGATAGTAAGAAAGGTAGGTATTAAGGTAGTAAAGATACTATATAGTAAGCTACGAGTAAGTAAGCTAGGTAGTAGCGCTACGTTCTAAGGAGAGAAGTATACTTATATTAGAAACTTAGTAAAAAGAATAGGTATAACTAGATTTAAAGAGAAGTCGTAAGAAGAACTACTTTCTATATATAGAAAAGAAGAGAAAGCTAATAATAACGACTCCCTTAGTAATAACGTTTCCCTAGTAGATAATAAAAGCGATTAGAATATCGATCCTACTTTATTACTTTATAATATTAGTTTAGGTATAGTATTTAGAGAAGAGGCTTATAAGGACGAGCTACCTAACGACCTTAATATAGAGTAAGTAAACTCGATACTTTCTCTTAAGGAACGAGAGTTATTTAATAGTACTAAGTAGTATTATCTAGTACTACTATAAGACTAAGTATGCGAAACGGCTATACTTACGTAATAATATCTTAATAGACCTTAAGGTAATTAGCCTCTTATGCTCTATAGCGCGGAACTTATCGACTTTCTTACTATATATAATAAATTTAAGAAACCCTATAAGGAAAAGGAAGCTAATTCTCTATACGAAGTATCTACTAACTAGCTTTTATTAAGGTATTTACCTATATAGAAGGTTTTCTATTATCTATAGGTAGAAAGATGTTCGAAGAAATCTATAAGTATACGATATTTTATACTAACTTATAGGCCTTATAATATTATAGGAACTAAGCCTATAGTATGATTCTAGAAGTAGTTTAATATAGTATAATATCTTAGTACTAGCGAAATAGAGAAGATATTAAAGCGTATACCTTAGTATATACTTCTTAATAGCCTTATACTCCTAGGAGCTATAACTATACTAGATATAGTATAAGCGAAAGAGTAGAGTACAAGTAAGGTAATATAGAGTAGTAGCGTTTAGCCTCTTATCTACTATTCTAAAGCTAAGTTATTTCTTATCGACCTTTACTCTATACTATTTACTAGCCTCTTCTACTTTAGACTACTTATATTTTACACTAATTATACTAAGGTCGTATAGCTTATAATAGCTAAGGCTCTTCGAGATTATTCTTTATACTATAATTAGTAGGGTCGTAGCTTTCTAGTAGCTATAAAGTAAGATCTCGAGTAGGTATTATAGAGAGGTAGCAACTCTCTACTAATCGCTATAGGCACTAAGATATAGATATATTACTCTAATTAGTACATGCTAGAGCTAATAGAAAAGTACTACTCTAGGTTCTAGTGTAACGAGCTACGCGTAGATAGTAAGTAGTATTAAATTGTCTACTAATAGAGTTCCGAGCTCGTTATATACTTAGCGCGAGAGTATCTACTTATTATCGTAGATATAAAGTACCTAGAGTTAAGATTAGTTTACGAGTTAGTATTAGTAATTGCGGTAGCTTTAATAGATAAGCTACCCTTAAGTGCCCTAATATATCTATAGGATAGGAAGTTCGCTATAAAATGTCCCTACTCGCGATATAAAGAGATAAGTAGATCTTCTCCTATAGAGAGCCGAGTAAGATTAACGATACGTTACTACTTAATAATTAACTACGGTCGCTCTATATAGTAGGTCGCCGATATCGTCGAGTATAGAATGTAGTCTAACGAAGTTTTAGCTAGAGAATATAATTTTATAGTAGCGACACTACATTGTCCGTAGTATCTAAAGAGCCTCTCGTTCTTAAGTAGCGCGCCTAAGATAGCTTTGTAGCCTTTCTTTAACTACCTCTAGAAGGAGTATAAGAGATGGACTAAAGCTAATGCTAATACTAAAGCTAGAAAATAGTACGATACCTTTATCGCCTCTCTTAGATAAGACTTACGTAGCATTACGGCTAGGTAAGTAAGGCTACGAACGTATATAACGACATAGAGTAAGAGAAAGTAAAGACATATTTAATAGTATATACTATACTATCTTATCGAGTATTACATTATACTAACTAGACGAGAGAGGCGAGAGAGAGTAGATTATAACTACTATATAACTAAAGGAGCATCTTATAAGGAGAAGTCGACTCTATATATAATATAGATCTTAGTTCTATAAGAAGAGATAATATCTACTAGATATTCGATATATATATATCGTAATAACTGTTCGGTACGCCTCTTATAATAATTAGACTTTCGGTAAGAGACTATAAGCTCGTTAAAGCTCGCTCTTAGTCGTAATAAATATGCTACGTCTCCTAGCTATATCTAGCTCCTAATTAATTAGCTATCTCTTTCGCTATCGCCTTTTTCTTTGTTACTCTCGACTACTTCTACTTAGTAGCCTTACTCTCTACCTTAATCTCTTATATCTACTTCTCCTTATACTACTATCTTAACTCTTACTTCTCTTCTACGCTCTTAATCTAATAGTTATTCTTACTAACTACTAGTACAACTTATATATATTATTAGGCCTAGGGTCTTATAGCCTTATTAGCCTAAAGCCTCTTATACGCCTTTATAAAGTTATCTATAGTAGGTAGTACTACGATAGATAGGCGAGGATTCGTCTAGGCTATGGCCTCGATTAGATAATTAGTAAAGGAATAAGTAGAGAAGATAGCTAGCGCTTAAAGTAAAGGACTAGCTATTCCCTTACGAAATAGTATATTAGTTTCGATATAAGTAAGAGAGTCGAGAGTAGATAGAGAGAGTATTAAGACTATATTATCTAAGAATTCGTAGTTGCTTTCGGGCTTACTAGATAGCTATAGTATAGCTAGTGTTTAAAGGAGAGAATTAGCTATTCCCTTATAAAGTAGTATATTAGTCTCGACGTAAGTAAGAGAGTCGAGAGTAGATAGAGAGAGTATCAAAAACGTGTTATCTAAGAATTCGTAGTTACTATTAGCCTTACTAGGTAGCTATAGCGTATTCTATATAGCTACTATAACCTCGCTAGTAGTACTATTTAGAGGAGCGTAAGAGCTATAAGGCTATATAATATAGTTAGTAACTTAAGTAGCTAGGATATGTTTATATCCGAGTAGTAACTTATATAGAATTCTTAGTATCTCTTATGCTAACGCTATTCCTTACTCTTCTAGCCTTTCTAGCTAAGTAATAGGTTATACTAGACGTAGTCTTCTAACGACGCTATTATAGCTTTATTCTAGGTATGCCCTCTATCGCGTATAACTCTTTCGTAGACGTAAAGCTATTACTATACGAGACGAGCTTATAAGCTCTATTTCCGCTTAGTCTATATATTAAATTTATATCGAAATATGCGCTTAAAGCTATATCGCGCGAACAGATAGTAGGAGATAGTATATAGAAGCAATCGAAATTTAGAGAGAGTATCGTACTATCTATTAGCTTCGAAGGTGCGTAAGAAAGACTACTATATTTATTAGGTAGTGTCTTTTTCTTACGAGTGTCTAGGCTAAGGATGTACTCGTCTAATATAAATCGAGGTTAGGTAGACATTAAGGGTAGTAATTAACTTCGAGAGTGTATTAAAGGAGCTAGATTATCGCTCTAGGTAAGGTAGTATACTATGGCTTTACGCTATTAGCTAAAAGTTATAGTGCGTCTTTACTCGTCTTATAGTAAAATGTAAATCTAAAGAAGTAAAGAGAGATATAGGCGCTATAGATAAGACAAATGTAGGAGAAAACTAAAGTTTATAGTAGGCTTAGAAGCTTTCCTTAGGAGTAATCGATAGACGACGATACTAACCTAACTCGGATAGCTAATACAACCTTATTACTATCTTACAAATTTCTAGACTTAATAATCTCTATATCTCTTATTCCCTATCCTATATTCTACTAATTACGGAGTAAGCTAAGGGCGAAATTCAAACTCTATAGTATTTATACTATTCCTTCTACCTCTTATTCCTACTAAACTTCCTATAAGCAATTATGTCTATACGTCCTCTCCTAAGGATAGAAGTATTCCTATGTTCTACTACTCTAATAAGTAAGTAGGACCTTACCTTTATTAAGATATATACTAGCTCTTATAGATTATAAAGCTAGTTACACTACCCTATACCTAATGCTAGGTTCTAGAGTTAGCCCTAAATTAAGGTAGAGGCTCTATTCTAAATATAACTAGGATACTTCGCAAACTATAGCTATATAGACAGCCGCCCTACTAAGTAGTAGACCTCGAGAATACTATCGAACTTCGATGCCTCGAATTTAAGAGCTAGTATATATACCTATACGAGCTCTATACTATCCGTAATAAGGATAATTCGCCTCTAAGTGTTATCCTTAGGGTCGTTCGAGTATTTAAACTATAGATACGCGTTCTCTTTATTAATATTACCCTACTAGTCTTCGATTACGGCCTAGGCTTTATTAAGGTCGAACTTTTAGATGTTATCCATACCTTATAAATGCTACTTATCTTCTAGAAGCTTATCTACGAAGTAGTAGAAAGGGAGACATAAAGGAATAGATAGGTACTAGTCTTCTTCCTCGTCCTCTATACTCTTACTATTATCGCGTAACTTAAACTTAAACACGATTATTTACATCTTTATATTAATCCTAGTATTATCTAGTAGAGGAGAGGCCGCCTTCTTTAGACTCTTATAAGGTTTCTTATACTAGGCGGACTATACCTTATACTTCTTACTAGCAAGATCGATAACTAGAGAATCCCTATTCTCCTTATCCTTAGTAGCTATAACGTCTTTAGGAGTTAAGGCTAGTAGTAACGATAACTTCTTAGTCTTTCTCGTTTTTAGTATAAGGTAAAGCTATCGTAGCTCGTTCTCCTCCTACTATAGTATAGCACTACTTATATTACATATCCTAAAGTACTCTTATAATAACAGATTATTAAGGATACGCTTATATAACTTGCTAGGTACTATAGCAATTTTTACTAGCTTATCTATAATTAAATTAGTATTACTACTAATAATAACGATAATAGATAGCTTACCTAGATTCGCCTAGTTAGTATTAAAGAACTTATTATCGATCCGTTGTTTATCTCTAGTAGTAGGTTCATAATAACCGAAAATTTCACGTAACTCTAGAATCTTTATAGCCTCGTCTCTTAAATTGTCTATACGATTCGAGATCTCCCTCTATAGATAGTTATAGTACTATAGAAAGTCGTCTTTAAGCTTAGAAGATACTTTATTAGGATTGGTATAGGTAAATCGACGAAAAATTAGGCATCTATTAAGTATATAAGGCTTCCGAATCGTTCTCTAGGTAAGAATACGCGTATACTACAACTCCTATCTATTTTAGTTAAGGTACTATACGAACCTTACTTAGGTCTAGAAATAGCCCTTTATCTCGAATTTTAGTAGGTCTACGTTATATGCCTATATCTAGTTTAAAGTTATAGGAGGCTAGCTAGCCTACGCGTAGAGATCGTTAGTATCGACCTTATTTTTTACTTCGACTTCTATAGTAGGTCTATAACTCGGTATATTAAAGTTTACGGACGATAAGGTGTATAGAAGTAGTATCGAATAAAGCTTAGGGATCTACTAGAAATATTAAAAGTAAGTCTAGGGTTATACTTTTATTTGGCTAGGCTACGTTAGTAGGGTAAGTCGCGCTAAAGTACTTATTACAAACGCTGTCGCTTTACTATCTAAAATATTACCTAGGTGCTCTACTTTACTTACGCCTTAGCTACGTAACTTTACCTATGCTTTATGCCTAAAGTACGAGTCCTTCTATTTCGATTTTTTTTTCTCTATTTGTTAACTTCTTTTATCCTCCTATAACACCGTAAATTAACCCTAGTATACTACTAATATAATAGCGATAGACATCTAGTATAACTAGACGTTTAACGAGAATACTACTAAAGACGACTTAAGTATCTTCGACCTAGTCTTCCTTAGAGGTATTAGCTTAATAGTTAGTATTAGCTCTAAGACTAGGACGAAGGTAGCTCTTATTAGGTCGCTCTATACTACTATCTAAGACTAAGGTCTAACGATTACTTTTAAAGTTAAGGAGGACGTAGCTATAGTAGACGACCTAGATGCTATACTTACTCTAGAGGTAGAGAGATAGCGCTACCTTATAGAGCGTACTAGAGATCGTACTACCTTTGTCTACGACATAGGTAGAAAGGCCTAGTACACCTCTAAGAAGTAGGTAGTAATTAATAGCGTATAGAGAATAATAAACGTAAGTACTATCTCTTCCTCTAGGATTCTATTACCTAACTAACACGCTATAGGTTAAGGGTATCGCTAGTCTACTAAACGAACTCTATAAGAACATTCTCTACTAGATCTACGACTCTACTACTAATATTAATAAGGAAGGATAGAACATAAATGCTATAAAGTACATCTAGGCTAATCTACTTATACGCGCCTATATACTACTAGAGATCTAGCGCTATAGTATATACTTTAAGTTCCTATTCTCTTTTCGCACCTAACCTAATATTAACCTATAGAGACGTATAGGTACTAACGACTACTATAGATTAATTAGTAATAAGGGTCGCGAGGTCCGCGAGACTCTATACGATCTTCTTATAGCCTATAAGCCTTACCTACTACTCTCTCTCTAGAACATTATACTTAAGATCTATAAGTTAAGGGAGTAGAGCTACTATACGTTTACATAGTTAGTTATAGTAGGATACTACGGAGTCGTTATAACTAATACGACTATAGCGAACTTCGAGGTAGGCTATACTACTACGTACTTCGAAGGCCTAGTCGATAGCAACCTAGTAGTAATGTTCTAAGAGTAGCTCTATAGTATTACGATACTCTACCTTAACTATAACGATCTTAGCTACCTTTGCTTTACTATCGCTAGTAAGGATTAGTAGTAAGTTACTAAAGACTTAATCGATCTCTTTAAAGCTCTAATCGACTTCGGTATTCTCCTTAAGTACTAGAAGCCGAATTTAGCTAGGGAGTAGTACTAGTTACTTAGAATAGATACTATCTACCTAAAGACGTAAGAGTTCTTAGTTAGTAAGCTAGCTATACCAAACTTTATTGCGCCTAGTCGTATAAGACTTATAGAGTTCTTTATATATAATAATGGCTTTAACTTTATCGACTTCGAAGCTTAGAAGATTACTAAGATTAGTAGCTACTAGTAAGGTATTCGAAAGTAGGATGTAAGAATAATATATAGAGTACGAGACACTATTATACGAAGAGGCTACGATATTAAGATATAGCTACATAATAAGTAGTATAAATATATTTAACTAAGGCTTCTTCTACACCCTTATAGTTAGATAGTAAGTAGTATAAACATACTTTTATTAAGACTTTTCCTATACCTTCTCTATTACGTTAAACTTTATATACATAAACGTACTAGTACTATTTCGTAATAAACTCTATTAATAGAGCTTACTTATAGTGTCGTAACTATTATATTGCTACTACTTTACTCGATTGCTTATAGAATCTTTCGTATAAATAACCTCTCTATTAACGCTATTTATTACCTATAATCTACTACTACTATCTAACTTATTATTATAGTAGTAAGTACTCTATCGTCCTACTAATCTAGATAAATACTAACTATATAACGTAGCGCTAGAGCTAGAAGACAATATATAGCGAGAACTATAATACTATAGTAATACTACTAGGCTTATAGGTATCCTCCTCCTTATCTACTCTAAATCTACCTTCTATTACTAAAACTTTTCTCTAGGCTATTACTTAAGCTATTATAAACGCGACTCTATAGGGAAATGTTCTCGCTAGTAGTATAAGTAACGTAGGTTCTCGATATAAGTAGTATAGTACGACCTTTACTAATCGAACTAGTAGGCTTCGACTTAGTCGCTACTAGATATCTTCGATATTAGCTTATCTAATAACGAGGTAGAGTCTCTTCCTTTAAATGTCGTATTAAAGAGATAGCTAATTTATATCGAATAGGCTATAATAGCTCTAACTACTTCTATATCTACTTCGATCTCTACTAAGACTATAGGAAAATATACTTAGATGCCTAAGGGTAAGCTCGTATCCTCTTTTAGTTGCTACTTCTAGACCCTAGCGACTCTATTAAGTACTAAGAAACGTGCTACGTAAGAGTAAGAGAAAGAGAAGCTAGTAGCTACTAAAGAGGAGTATAAGAAGTATAGGATTACTATAAAGTAGTAGAAAGAGCGAAAAAAGGCGTTAGTAAAAGATCCCTTTAGTAGTTATCGAGTTACTATACTACCTACTAATAACGAACCTAGCCTATTAGAGATTAGTAAATACTATACTAAGAAGGGTTAATAATATACGCGGTTTAGTAAGAGAGTAAATAAGTAGCGCTAGACCTTATAAGATAAAGTCCTTAGCTAGCCGATTTTTCTTATAAAGGGCGATAAGGCTATTAGTAAAGGAAAGAGCTTCTTAAAGAAGCTAGGAGCAAAGATAGGTTTAGACAAAGTTTAAGCTCTCTTTCTTCTTTTAGGGAACATATCCTCTAAATAACTACTATGGTTAGAATAGAAACAGGCCTCCTACTCCCGAAATTCTCTAGGTCGTTTCGAGAGTTATGTTATAAAGTCGAGATTTTTAGAGGTTTGCAAAATTTCTTACTATGTCGGATCTCTAACGGAGAAAAGGGTTCTAGAGGGCAAGCTTAGAATACGCTCTATCGTGTTCTTAAGTCCCGAAAGAATTCAAAAAGATCTGTCGAAGGAATAGGCTTTCCGAAGGCGGAGGTAGCGAGCTTTCGAATTCCTCCGGGGAGGGTAGGTCTAGTTACTCTAGTAGGGGGAGCGGAAAGGGCCGTTGCTGTTATAGCCAGCTCCCAAACTTGACAACATCGCGCAAATAAGCAAACAACGCGTCAAGACTTTGCGCAACGCGTGGCAGCACCAGCGTCGACTTCGAAACAGCCATAGCGCTGTCTAAATCTTCACGACAACTCGACTCGGCCCCTCGAACGCTGTGCCTGCCCGTTCTCGCGCTTGCGCTTGCGCCCGCGCCCGACCGAAGAGACGTGCTGTTGCTGCTGCGCTGCACACGACTCCAATCGTGAAGGATTACGCATGTCCAGTTAAGGAGGCATTGCACCTCTTTTCTTCTTCCTCAGCCCATGTTAGCACCGCAATGACAAGGCGACCGATCATACATGACAATGGATAGTGTGAACCGCGACACGGCCGCCGCTTCTGAGGCCGAAAACGTTCCTGTGCCTGTCCAGGATGAAGAAACCGCTTGGGAACAGCCCGAGAAGCACGCGCCAGCAGACAAAGTAGCACCTCCACAGTCGGGTGCCTCCATAATACAGTCCTTCACCGACAGGGCATTGCACTTCCTTTCGCACGCCAGCAACGAGACGCTGGGAGCATGTCTAGCAGGTCTAGGCGCAACGACATATCTGGTCCTGGGAAGGGTTGGACTGGTGATCATTGGTGTCGCAGGTGGTGTCGTATTGCATGCGACATGGGATGGCATTCGGGGAGACGATCGCGATGAGGCGACCAAAAAGGCGGAGCAAGAGCGTCGGAGAGAGGCTGGAATAGAGGTTGCAAAGAGAGTGCTCGAATACCGGAGGTCAACGAAACCGAACGAGAAGGAAGAAGACATTAAAGTGTATGCGAACCAGACGCTGGACTACTCTTCTTTTGGTCCGGAGGCCGCTGCTGCACTGAACACGTTCACGGACGCCGTCATCAAAGACTATGTCCACTACTGGTACGACCCTGCCATTCCAGGCGAGCAAAGTTTCCCAGCTTCGTGTAGACGGACCTTCACAGCATTCATGCTCTCGTTAACCAATCATCTATCCCGCAAGCGGCCAGCAGACACTTTGATGGACTTCCTCACCAATGCGAGCTCAATCCTGATTGTCTTCTTACAAGAGTTGGCCAAGGCATTGAGCGCATCTCCGAACAGCAGCGCTGAGGAGGCTGTTTCGGCATACCTTAAGCTGAAGCCAGACTCAAGCCTCTCTTACATGCTGGATCAGGACGCACAAAAGTTGAAGCTGTCGGACATTGCTGAGGATATGTTGCAGTCTTACCTCGACCCCAAAGCATACAACTGCCCGCCCGTCCACATCTTCCTCAAGGAAGTTCTGGCGCAACTAGTTCTTGGGTACACCGTCACCATGTGTTCAGATCCCACATGGATTAACGAATGGATCGTATATGGATTGGAAGAGTCGGAGACAACGAAGGAGGTCATGGATATAGTCGACGCTGGTGTTGAAGGGCGGGCAGTCACCGATGTGTCGAAAATGGCAGAGCAGGTCGCTGAGAACCAAAGCCCGGTCAAGGGCAAGAAGGAGGGAACAATCAACGGAGAGCCAAACAATGCAGCTCATCGGAGGAAAATGAGCAGGGCAGAGGAAGCCATGGACGAGGCGATGAGAGAGGCCCGAAGGTTGACAGAGATGATGATGGAAGATGATCGAAGAAGAGCTGAAGAGCAAGAA